>ML681996.1:26070438-26192853 GCA_007922195.1 Podocnemis expansa
TGTGTGTGTGTGTGTGTGTGTGTGTGTGTGTGTGTGTGTGTGTGTGTGTTCCACTACCTGCCCTCCTGTCCCTGTACTTTAGAGTTTTGTCTCACAGGAGTTTGCAGTGGAGAAGGAAATGAGCATGTTTTGCCTGTGCTGTTTTATATAGCTTCAATATTGGGCACTAGGAAGTGTGGCATGCACGTGTGAGCTAAATGGCCTTTAATACTGAACATCTCTGATCAAAGGCTCATGGGGCACACACACACACACACACACACACAGAGGTAAGATGGAACATCAGCAGAGACAAACATCTCAAGTAGTTCCAGTTACTGTACTGTACAAGGTAAGTAACACCTCATTAGTAATAATGAAATATTTAATTATTCTGAAAATTTCTGAAATGAGGGATGTGTGCTCATCTTAGTATACAGAAAAGGAAATATGTCACTTAAATGTTTACTCTAACTTTCCAGCTATTCTTGTAAAAGCTCCAAAATGCTGGAGAATATAGATGCCTGAACAACAAAGCTGCCACCATCCATCCCTCGAGAAGCTACTTCTTCTGGTCACTCAAGTAAAAATATAACATGATTTATTTTGCGAATTGCACAGAAATTAAACTTATTGGCCCTACTGAGCAGCAATAGGAAGTTGAGTTGTACTGGCTTCCTGATCCTGTATATGATGGATTCCCATCAACATTCATATACTCCATACACAGTGAATCAGATTCGGGTATTTTTATTGTCTAGTAAACCCGTTTATTTTGGGATTATTTATTGAGTGAGGCTATCAATAAATCTGGCCCCATAACAGGCAATTATTGCAATGTACATATCTTTAAGAGTGTTATCACCGTAGTGAAAATGTATGACAAAGTGCACCCCGACTTGCCTAATGCATGAGAACAAATGAGTGCAAACATTCAGGTATAAGGAATGTCAAAACACACAGTTCTTGTACTTTAGCTGATGTGCAAAGAACAATACACGTGTGCTCACCACACAGATGCTATTGTGTCATAATTATAAACACATACTCACATTTTTCATCAATGGTGACTAGCCTAAATGATCTTCAAATTTCTGTTCTTTGTATATATCATTTGAAAGCAGAATTGATTCCAAATACATAAGCACATTTCAGCTTTTGTGATCATACTGGACATGTTGGGGTTTTGCTGCTATTTTAGCAGTTTTCTAAAAAGTAAAACCAAATTATTTTTATGCATTAACTTTACATCTGTGTGTAGTCACTTTTCTCAAGTCACTTCTCTGCAGTGTGTAAAGGAAAGTGGAATTCTCCTGGTGAGACTTTTCAGAGGTGCTCAAGTAAATTAGGTTTTTTTGGCAGGGGTGGATTTTGCTCACCTCCAAATGACACACAAGGACAAGAAGAGACAAATATTCTGTCCTTAAATGATTTCCTAACTTCTGTCTCTGAGAGATGCTAAACGCTGAACAAGTTGAACCTCCACTGCACCGGGCGACAGTGATGAATTAAGGCATGATGCCAGCAATAACTCAATACTCTCAATAGTTTATCTCAGACTTATTAGTTTATTAATATTTGGATTTTAAATTTAATTTCCCTTTCAATGGTAATTCTAGGATTTATTGCCATTGTAACAATTTTTTAAAGAACTTTTATGATGAATGCTCTCATTTAAAACCACTACGGCAGCTTCACCATTCTAATAGAAAGCAGGCAGAAACGGCGGTTGTGGTAGAATTAAGTTCTAGGAATATGAGTTTGTGCCTCCTTGTCATTGACTTTGACACTTCTTATTCCAATGTAACTCATATGTAGATTGATCAGAAAACTAAAATGAAAGAGACCTCCACTCCATTTGTTTTAGTGGGTCCTTAGGGGACTTGTTACAGTGGACTTCGCATTAGGAAGCATAGTTGCTTTTCACCAGTTGCTTGTCACCTTGATGACTAAGGGGATGGAGTATCACTGCCACATGGGGTTTGGATGTCCAGCAAAGAACTAATTCTGGGATCAGAGTTTTGGTTATTTTCCCCAATACCTGTTGTGATTGGAACACTGGAAAGACCGTGCATGAGCCTTTATTCTAAAGGTCAGATCTTGGACAGATAATGACTCTGGATCATGATGTTCAATGTGATCTTGGTACTCATCCAGGATAGTCTTGGTTGCCTAACCTTACTTACTTCATTGAGATTTGAATGGATGACTCATACCAGCTATGTAAGGGTGCAGAATGAGCCTAGAGAAAAATGGCCATTTTCCACTTATAACCTCAAATGCATGATTTGCCCCACTTTTAGGATGGATTCCTTTGAGTGTGCCCACTTAGCATCAGTTATTTATTTGAATTGTGGTCACACCTAGAAGCCCCATTCATGGACCAGGGCTCCATTGTGCTAGGAGCTATACAAACACAGATTTAAAAAGATGGTCCCTGTCCCAAAGAATTCAGTCAAAGTAGATGATTTTCAATCTAGTAGAGTTTTGTGATAAAGGTATGGTAGAAATTTGGTTAGTGTTTAGACTGCTCTACTGTCCAACAAATTTCTTACCAGTACAAAAGCCAAATGAGTCTCTGAGCCTCATGCTGGAGTCATCCACCCCCAGTATCTTTATGGACTTCAGTGTCTAAGGAGAAAATAAGACTGATAGCATGGATCTGATTTTTAAAGCATTTATGACAGTGTGTCTTTTTTTTTTTTTCAATGCCCCATTCACAATCTAAACAAGCTTTGGATCTCACTTTTAATGTAGGAAGCCATGAATACAGCTACATATCTCTCGAAATTGAGTTCTGAGTTGCCTTGCTGGAGCAGGAAGACTGCTGTTATGGTCAGTTCTGAGATTCAACAATGCTACTGGATGCTAGAGCTTTATGTAGGGAAACATAATACAGAGCTATGACACTCACAATTCCTTTGATCCTCTGGCTTAGTTTCTACTAGTGCAGGGAGTGGGAGCTGAATTTGAGTCGACCAAGAGCAATATAAAGCACCACCAGTTTCTCAGATCAGGATACTCTTCCATTTTCCATTTTATCTGTTTCCACCTTTACCTTATATTTAGGGTCAACAAAATATATGAAATGCAGAGCTTTAGCTCCAGTTTGAAATAATCTGAAACACAAAACTGCATGAAGTTTATAACTGAAATAATAACAATGCATAATGTTAATACTCAAGGTAATTTTTATTTCTGAGCAATTTACCTGACACCTGGTTTGCCTTGCCGGGTCTTAACATTACACCGGAAGCAGCTGTTTTCAAGCAACAGTGAAATTCATGAAGACTCTTAACATAAGGTACTCTTTAAGTCAAAATTTACAGTGTCATGTTGACTTTGAGCAGTGCATAGAACATGCATTTGTGGACATTTTCTATAGACTATTTTGAATTGAGCCTCTTATCTGAATGCACAGTGACTTATAATGATATCTTTTACAGAAGAGTGGTTACATCTTGTGAAACCTTCTGGGAATGAAGCTGGTTAATTTAAGTACTCAAAAGGGAAGAGCTCAAAGGGAGCAAAATGAGAAAATTTGGATTTGCACCACTTTTATGAAAGTAGACATGTTTTACTGCTGGCGAGATTGAACATTTATAGAGCTTTTTTCATTAAGGCTACAAACTGAAAATGTAACTTTATGCTAGTAGTGAAACTATAAATGATGAGATGTGAAAGAAGATTGCAAGTCTACCAACAAAAAAATTTTCAAGATGTTGCCAGACACAATTTATTTAAAATTTAGGTTTTGTGTACTTTAAAAGTTTTTAAGGTATTTGAATAAATAGTACAATTTTGCTTAAATTTCAGTGGAAAGATTCTTCTTAAGTAAAGAAAACTTCCCTTACAGTTTGCAATCCAAACATTGCTGCATTTTGCAAGTCAACAAATCTCAACTTGTTGTACAGCAGAACCCATTGGAACATACCTCTAACATAGCTTGGAACCTATCTCATTTAGCAAGATGGGAAGGGCAGTGCAGTAATGCACATGTGTGTTAGTTTCATGACTGTTTGTTGGTCAGCACCCTAAGGATTGAGCCAGTGACCTCCAGAGCTAAAAGCAAAACCTGCTACATCACCTGAAGAAAAAGTCACAATAGTGTAGCCTCCTCTTGAGTGTCTGTTGCATGAGAATCTGAAAGGGAATAAAAACTGACTTTTACTTGTTTTAGTCATTGTCCATACTGAGTGAAGCGCATGCACATTCTTAGGCCTGGGCCCTCGAAAGACCCCAAGAGCAAAGCAGTACCATTGGTGTCCCTTTAAGGAAGGGGAGAATTTTTTAAAAGCAATCAAGTTACCTTTGAAATTGGGACTTAGGCACTTTTGAAAAATATACTCAGGTTTCAGAATGTTCCCCTACAATCAAGCTATAAGGGTGAAAGAATGATTTGATTTTTCAGAGATGTTCATCACCTCTGAAAATTCATTATTAGGTTCTGAAGATTCCCTGTTCCACCAGCTGTACACAGAACTCCTTTGTAAGTTGTGGACACAAGAGCTCCCTGATTTTGACAATGTAGCTAGTGTTAAAACTGTAGGGGAATCTCTAATGCTTTGTGTTAACTTCAAGTTCTACAGCTATAGGAAAGCAGAGTGAATGTGATCTTTTAAAAAGTCTGCCTTCGGGGGAGGGGGGAAATAATAAACAATTAGTTTATAAATTTGTAATGACTTTATATCACAGGCAAAGAGTATCTAAGTATTCCAAATGGTTTCCATACTAAGGGATTTTACATGGTGTTTCTTAGTCTTTCTCTACTGTTCATTGCCCCCTGTAAGCCACTTTTACTTTGGCACATGTGACAGATTTAGCACTTCAGAGCCTTCCAAATTCCTTAATTTTGCAAATAAGACTAAAATAACCAGTCAGGGGAAACTGTGACTATCTGAGATGGCATATACATGGCCAAAAGCACTCTATATTCACAATCTTCTCATTATTGTAATAATCCTTGTATAAAATATGGTACCATTCAAAAACTGAGAATTCATTAGTCAGTTTCTCATAGTGAAATATATGTAGCAACATCATATGCAAAATTATGAAATTCCAGGGGTTACAATAAGCCAGAACGCACTGGAACATTATTTTTAGGTGGTCAGCCTAAAACAGAAGATGGAGCCAGACCGCTGAGTTCCGGGGCCCGCCATTTAAAAATAGGGGGCACTGGAACTCAGAGTTCCAGCTCCATTTTCTATTTTTAGGGGCCCAGTGAACACAGCTCCTAAAAATAGTAGGTCCCAGAAAACCATTCCAGCATGTTCCAGCAGGGCAGGGAGCTGTATCAGGCTGGGACATTTTAAATTTCCTGCCCTGAACCTGCTCAGACTGAGCAGGCTCTGGGTGGGATGGGCCACTCCACATGGTGGCCAGGTAAAGGGGGCCTGTGGGGGTTTTCAGGGACAGGTAAGCCAGCCTGGCAGGGAAAGGGCATGGGCCCGGGGGAGGGGTCAGCCTGAAGCAGCTAGGGAAGATGGCATGGCACAGCAGGGGGTTAGGGAAGTGTTGGGGACAGTAGCTGGGGTGGGGGGCAGTAGCTTGGATTGGGAGTTAGGCATTTGGTGGGCAGTAGCTGGGGTGGGGGGTAGGTGTGTGGAGGAGTAGTTGGGGTAGGGGTCAGGCATTTGAGGGCCAGTAGCTGGGGTGGGCAAAGGCCCTGTATGAGGGAGGCCCAGAAATTTAGGAGGGTTCCAGGGCCCACCAAATTATACTCTAACCCCTGTAAAATCCCCTTATACAATACTCTTAATAGAAATTTAAAAACACACAGCCCTGTCCGGGCAGAAGTATCCTAAACAAAAAAATGTATTTACTTCAATTTACATATAAATAGTAAATTGGGAGCTTGAGACAGCAGGGAGAGAAGATGGCAAGAGACAAAGCAAATTTGCATTTCATTAGACAGAGGGGAGAAGAAAGAACATATAGCCTCCTTCAACGCCAGACTACATATCACCTCCTTTATATTTTTCATAAACTTTGCTTTGAGGGGTAAGCCACAGAAAAATCTACTTGAAAGTTTAACTGGGTTATAAAAAAAATGGGACAGAAAACCCCAATGGCTGGCTTTCTCTCACACTTAAAAAGACAAAAAGGTTCAACCTTTTGACTTTGGAAGGAATCCTTACCTGAGAATTTTGTCAGTCATGTTGCTAGGACCATGTGGTAAGGATTTTACCTTGAACCAAATCTACCCTGTTAAGGTTTAGCTACTAGAAAGAATTTTATAATTTTTCTTGTAACCAGTTGTGACTTAATATCTGAACTGCCCAGGAGAGGGCTGCCCAGTACAGCACATGATTAGAGAAAATTCAGGACTGAGAGTGTATTGGGGACACACTGCAAGCAGTAACCAAGGCTGACAGAAGTGAAAGTGTTACTGTTATGTTGCTGACAGGCTGCTGGACCAGGGCTGTAGCTGTATATAGGATCCCGATATACGGCTACAGTCATGGTCCAACAGCCAGTCAGCAACACACCAGTAACACTTAACCTGCATGCTTGTGAGTGTCTCAGCTGGGAGCTACAACAGGAAAAACATTCTGGGTGTTGAGACAACCCCTCACTGGTCAGGACTGCACCCTGGAATGTAACACTAGATATATTCTAGTTCTTATCAAAACAAAAGCCTGCAAATAATTGGTGTGCAGGCCTGCCTAATACTCAGATATGTGTGGGCTGAGTTTTCCATACACAAACCTGTTACTGGAAAATGATTGCCTGGGGTTGTACTTATTACCTCTCCTCAGCAGTCTGAATTATTATTCTTCATGTAAAGTGAGCAGTTCTCACTCACTCAGTTAAATTAATGGCAAGTAAATTTAAAACAAATGAAATATAGGCTACTTCACATGGCCTTTTCTAAGCTTGTGGAATTCATTGCCACATCAGGTTGCTGTGAGATCCTAGAGATGGAATTTGAAAATTACCAGATAGTTGTATGGTCAAATTTGTAACATTCATTTTTAACATGTATACATAAAGGCCATCAAGTGGGAACTGTAGGACTTAAGCTGGTTGCCATAGTGTTCAAAAACGGATATCACCTTACCGTACAATATACCACATTCTAAAATGGATTTCCCTTCCTCTGATATGTTTAGGCAAGATTCTGCCCTTTGTACATCAGTATTCAGCTCCATTGTGGCTGATAGGAAAAGGGATGTAAGAAAAGACATTTATTCTGTCTCTATGGCTTCTTTGTCTTCTCTATGACTTGACAGTACAGCTAGTTAGTATACATATGGTTCTATCCTTCTGGCCTAAATGTGTCAAGTCTAAATGGGATTATTGGTTTTATTTTATTTTACCACTAAAGATGTCATTTTCCATGTATGTTGGCACTTGCTGCTTGAATTCAATCTACTTCTCCACCTGCAGTGAGTACTGGGATTCTGAAGTTACCACTCAAACCCAAGGGATCTAAGAGCTAATAAAAGCTCAGTATTGGTCATTAGCAAGGCATGAGCTTGACAGCATTCTGTCAGCATCGCATATTGTCATCAGGTTTTCTTTTTCAGAAGATAACTAGAAAAACACTCAAGACAGAATTCAGGGATATGAGAAATGACTTTGGATTGTTCCACAGGGACATACTAGTTGAAGTCAGTTTCACTCAGCCTACTGAATCACTTTAAAAGTCCATTGAAAAATGCTTTTACTTTTATTTACTTCTTTTTTAAGAGCAAGCAGCTGCAGTTCAACAAGCATAGACTTATGGTATTTGGTCTCTAATCATTACCAAGCACACTAAAAGCATATTCCAAAATAATCTCATGCATTATCAAGGCAGCTACATTAGAGCCATGCAATATGTTCAGAATGGAATTCAAAACCTACCAGGAACTCTTGAGATTTTATTTCATTACATAGTTAAAACTCAGTCCAGGTTTGTTGGAAAGGTTTGCAGCCATTTAAAAAAAAACAAACCTACCATCGATTTGGAACAAATCTGGCTCGATTTATGACTTCTTGTTAAAATTGTGCAAAACACGTTGGGTTTAAGCTTCAGCTGGTATGAATTGGCACATCTCCATTGATTTCAACACTGTTTGCATGCTTATGGAAGTCACTTGTGATATGCTATTCAATCCTGATCAGGGTCTGACCAATTTGTTTTTTCAAGATCTTGACGCAAGATCAAGTGAAAGTGAAATTTCTGGGGAGTGCAGTTTTCAGTAAAACCCCTAGTGGTGGTTCATGCTAATGGCAACTAGAAGAATGTCTGCACAAACCCCAGCAAATGACACCCACAAAGTTTTGCAGAGTTCTAATATTGCTTAAATGCTATGGAAGGATGGTTCAATGGTTATGGCCCTAGCCTGGAACTTGAGGCACCAGGTTTTACTTCCCTGTTCTAGCTCAGAGGGTGGCTGCCCTCCCCAACTGTAAAATTGTGATAACAGCTCTTCCCTACTTCACTGGAGCATTGTGAAGCTAAATAAATGAAAGCATCTCCCTACCTCTTTCCTAATATCCACTCATATGAAATTGGGGAAATTCTTTTGGATGTCTTCTGATGTCAGTTCCTCATGGCCTTGACTCTGAGCACCTCAGTAGGAGAATGTAGCTCTTACATTTTAGAAGCCTGTCCAACTGGAGTCTTTCTAATTCACTTTCTATTGTGCACCTCTCCAAAAGTGAATTTAGCTGATCTCAAAAACCTATCATTATGATGAACTGCAAAATAATGGATAAATCTGCAGTCTCCAACTGTTTGATAATTTCAGGCAGAATGCAGAAAAATCAGATGCCAAAAATATTTTTCAAAGGTCTGGAATGAGTACTTGTTCTGTTCATTAGTTTTTCACAAGACTCCTACAAATTAAATTCTTTGTGTGAAGAAGTCATCTTTATCATATGTCAGTTAATAGCCTTTCCGAGTTGTCTCCCATTTCAGTAATTGTATGACAAAGAGTGGAAGTTGATGTTCAGGATTATACAACAAAGGCTCACTTCATCCAATAAGGGTATGAATCATATGAAAGTTAACATGAAACAAACTTTTTTTCTTGACCCCATTCATATCACTTGTGTAGGTGATCTTGTGACATGGTTTTTCAAGCCCATTGAGGCTCCCTGGTGGAGGCCTCAGGATCCTACCATACCCTATCCCAGAAAGGAGCAGTGGAAGTGAATCCTCTGAGCAACCTAGTGAAGCTACATGGAACATAGCCAATCTGAGAGGGACTCCAGGGAGCAGCCAATCTGGGCCCACATGCCCAGATAAAAACCTGCTGCAGTGCAGAGCAAAGAACAGTTGGTGCCTGGAGTCAGAGAAGTGAAGATGGTGAAGATGGTGTGCCTGGCTGGTTGAAGGACTTTTAGAACATCAGACAACACAGCTGCTGGCAGGGAGACCTGGATAACAAGAAGGAGGTCCTTACTGGGTGTTGGGACTGTACCACGGCAAGGCCTTGAAATAAGGGTGAAGAATGCACTGTGGCCATGGGGACATGGCCCAGGAAATCATAACAATAAAGCAGTTTAGTTAAAAGGATGGAGATGGCAACTTCTCTCTCTCTCTCTCTCTCTCTCTCTCTCTCTCTCTCTCTGTGTGTGTATATATATAATATATATATAGGGTACCCAGGCAAAGATCCAGAGTAGTGGGAGGGCCTAGGTCCCTTCCCCCCACCATTAGTCATGGGGGGAATAGCCTCAATATTGAACTGTGGTCCATGCCGAGAAGAGAAACTGAATTATTTAGTGGCCCAGCTGGAGAGCAGGAGCCTGAAAGGCCCAAATAAGCAAAGACTCTTCAAGAGGGAGCACTGAGGTATGGCCTCGTATCAGAATGGCTGGAATTGTTTGAAGATTGAGGGAGTATTTGAAGGCTAGCCCAGACGGGGCTCTGTGGCCATTAAAAAGATGGAGCCCAGGGAGGGTTGCAACTGACCAGCCAAAGAGTACTATGATAGGTTCCTTTTTAGATTTGTAATTTGGAAGGGGTATATCTATTATTTGTTGTCTATACAGATTGTGTGCGACTTGGTCGGAGGGCTGAGTTGCTGAAGAGACACTGGAAGGCAGAGATAAAATGCATATGCACACACACTCGGACAAGGGGGCACTTTGTGAGATGTGAGTGCCAATGCATTACAGTTCCAAAAGCTAATGAGCCTTTCCTGTACTGAGGCTCAATATATACTGACTCAGCTGGTTGCTGTTTTATGTTGTTTTATCTAGACCAAATCACAAGTCTTTTTAGCACCAGATTCTCCAGTTCATAGTCACAGTGAGTGCTATTTACTCATGTCAGCAATTCCATGAAAGTACATGGGGCTATTAGGATAAGCACTACTCACCATGAAAAAGGGTTGCAGAAAGAGAAAAAATCCTAACTCAGGCTACTGCCAAACCAAAGAACAACTGGAAGGCTCTTGACTGCTTAGGAATTTTATGTGTATGACCAATTTCTACTCTGGTTATGGCAGCTATTGTGAATGACTCTGTTCTAGAAAATGTTAACTCTCCATGTAACAAAGCATTGCAATATTCTAGAACAATGGTCCAAAACATTACATCTTAAAATGACCCCATGGCTCTACTTTGGGTGACTAGTTTAAAGTATTGTTGGAGTTCTTTTGATAGGGGTTTTGCCAGCACTCCATAAACCGGACAGAATCCTAGGGTATGTCTATACTGGAGGCTCTGTTAAGTTGACCTAACAAGGTTGATTTTAAGTCTACCTAAAGTTGACCTTGTTAAATCAACTTAGAGAGTCCACACTGAAAACTCCTGTTGACTGCCTGCATCCACGCTGACAGGTGCTAGGTCGATGGAGGAGTGGTGCATTGTGGGTAGCTGTGTGTCCAGGAATTCTGGGAGGGGGCCTGGAGGCCAATTAGGTTGACTTAAGGGCTTTCGCCATCTACATTGGGTTAAGTCAACATAATAATGTCAACCGAAGCATTAAGTTGACTTTAAGAAGTGGTGTTATTAAGTCGACTTAAGGAAGCACTTAAGTCAACTTAATAAAAGCCCAGTGCGGCTGCAGGAGTCTGTAGGTTGACTTAACCTTCCTTAAGTCAACCTAAGGCTCCGATGTAGAGTTACCCCTAGAGAGCAGTGATCCTGACTAGCAGCCTACCAAGGCCAGATAAAGGCAGGAACTTCAGGTGCTGCAACCCCTGGCCCTGGCTTAAAGGGGAGCCTCACAGTCCCCCAAAAATCTGGCCTGGCCAGCTGGAGTGGTAAGCTGTTGCTGCTTGCCTTCTGGCTGCCTGCCCAGCCCTTAGGCTGATTTGTCTGCTTACAAACCAGCCCACGGATGGGGCAGGAGTACCATAACCTCTGGCTCACCCCTCTCCAGCCTCTAGCAGCAGCGCTGGCTTGTGCCAGCCTGTGCCCCCCATGCAGGTCCTGCCCAGCAATGCAGCCTGCAGCCCTTCTCTGTGGCCCCCCTACAGCAGCGCAGCCCCCTGGGGCCTCCCCTTCAACAGTGCTGGCTGAAGCCCCCCAAACCCCTCTGCAGCACTAGCTGAGCCCCTAGAGCCCCTAACCCTGTCCCCCAGCACAGGGAGGGACAATGGAAGGGCCCACAAGGGTGGGCAGCCCTTGGTCCCCCCCCGGCCTTGATCTGGCCCTGCAGTCTGCTGAAGACACCATGTTGAAGAACAGTCCATCCATCACTGAAATCAGTGTGTGCAAAATACAATCAATCCTTGTGAGAGTGTCCAGAATATGGAAATGGCTGCTTGAATGAAGCTAAATGATGTGAAACATAAAGATTTTTAAATAGGAGGGAAGAGTCTCGTGAGCGCTCGAATTCTGTAGAATTTTGTGAGACTTGGTAGTGCTCAATAACTCTCATGAAGCACATTAAGTTGAATTAGTCCACTTTGTTAATTTGAATTAATAAGTTCAAGCTTAGTTCGAACTAAACTCAAACTTATCAGTTTGAATTAACAAGTTCGAACTAACTTTTTCTAGTGTAGACACAGCCATAATATACCTGTATTGAAGTGTCATGTGATGGTTTCTTTCCATGAGCCTTATTGGGAAAGAGGCGTCAAGTTAATGACTGAAGAAAGCTCTTTTTAGCTGATATGAGAATAGAAAAATAATGACGACTTATAATTATGTTAGTGTGGGATTTTTGGTGGATGAACATATTTCTAAAGATATTGTTTATCTTCTTTAATATTATTTTCCCCTTTCAGATACCAAATTATCTCAAATGATACCTTTCTTTAATTTTTTTTACCTTGAAAATCACAACAGAAAGTGTCAACATTCAAGGTGAGTTTCCATTTTTAAGATGGGAAACAAATACTGAATTTTGAGTCTCAAATCAAAGATACCAGAGATAGTACTCTTCAACCAAGCTGCAGAGGTAGATACTGAATATCAAACATAGTGTATTTAAAATTGAATCCATTATTGTTGCTTCAGAAACACAGATCATTATTCCAACTGACTAACCAAGATGGTAAAAATATTCAAGATAGATAATCACATGTACTAACTGAAATAAACTGCTCATCTTGAACTGTCTGCAGTCTAAATCTAGGAAGATGGGTTCTAAAACAAAGAATTATAAATATGTTTTCTTGAAGAGGGAATTACATTTGTACTTTACCTCTCTATATACCTTCAAGTGCCTGTTAAAGCATCATTTCTTACTGGGTAATAATTGTGTTATGTTTTCTGAATACCTCATCCATGTTGCTTTATGTTTATAAATATCTTGTACAGGACCAGTTTCTGTCATAGAAAAACAGATACTTGAGCTACACAGAGCTCTACTTCAGGTCCAGGAAAGATACTCAGAGTATCACAGCTAAATTCAATGTGGAACAGATTATTAAGCATAAGGAATTAACACCTATTGTAGAGACCATTCAAAGTGAAGTGACCTTTGCAGTCACAGGACAAAAAAGGTGGTGTTAGCCAGTTACTGATTATAATAAGCCAAAAATTCAGTATCTTAATTAAGACTAGTTCAAAAAGAAGTAATCATTGTGTGAAAAATATGAGGTGGCACGTGACTAGGGGTGTGCTGTCAGGATTTTTTTCTTCTGTATCAAAGCTCGGCCACCTAAATACTATAAGAAAAACTACTTCAATATGGTAACTAACCTCCCTGAGTGTATACATCTACCACCTACACGTACGTGTCACCTGTGACTCTTCACAAGTGATAGTATTTTCTTGGCAAAACAGGACAGTTTTTATAACAACATGCAATGAAGTGTGTACGGTGAGCTTGTTTTGACACAAAAAGTCGAGTTTTTGTGTCAGAACTCTCCAATGAATACAAAGCCCTGAAGAAGAGCTCTGTATAGCTCAAAAGCTTTTCCTTCACCACCAGAAACTGGTCCACTAAAAATATTACCTCCCTTGAACCTTTCATGTTGTGGCAACAGCACAGGTACAACAACATTGCAAAAAATATATTCAGCCTGATTTTCATATCTGGCCCTTATTTTTGAGGGTACAGTTTTACTCTTGTCATTAACTGTGTTCATAAGTGTTACTTGTACAATTAATGGTTAGAAAAATACAAATGTACTACGGATTTGAAACTGTGGACCAGGGCTGGATTATGGAAGAGGCTTTAGGGTTTTAAGCCCTGGGCCTCAGGTAAAAAGGTGGCCCCGGACTCCAGCCTCTAAAACCCCAATAATCCAACCTCCCACCCGGCTCAGCACTGGCAGGGCAGGACCACTTGAGCGCTCTGCTGGGGCTGGAGCTGGAGCTGGGGGCAGGGCCATGGACACTGCAGGCCAGCCCTTTTTTTCTGTACCCAGGGGGGAGGCAGGGCTGACTGACTCAGAGCAAGGCCTCCACCATGGCCTTATAAGGCCCATCACGTGCCAGCGGACTCGCCCCAGGCAGAGTGGCCAGCAATGGGAGGCGGGATGGCCCAAGCAGGGGAGGCCCACGATCAGGGGCATCCAGGTTCCCTGCAGTCGGGGGGCCTAGGGGGGTGGCAGCCTGGGACCCCCAAGCTGGTTAATCCAGCTCTGCTGTGGACAAATCCAGTGGATGTAAACCTCTCCCACAAAATAGGAGGCAAAACATAGATGTCGTACTTCTGTTTCTTTCTTTGTTTTAGATGTTCAAACTCCACTCCCAGGCACATTTTGGTCTTTCTGTGAGAGGAAGCATCTTTATTACTAAATAGTGTGGTACAGTAAACATAAAAAATCCGCTTCCTACTATTGATTTTAACCTAATCAGTTATTCAAATGAGACGAATATTAACAGTTTTGTTAGCAAGCATCCACTCTACAGCCCCTTTAAATAAATTTAATCTTCTGACATTGAATTAGGGTAACCACAATGAGATTGCCTGTCCCATTCTTTACAGTTACCCTAAACTGGGCAAAAACTCAAATAATGGTGACTATTTCTAAAAATTAGACTTAGCAAGCTAATAACAAATAGCTTCTAAATACATAGTGATTCTCCAAAATGTCAAAAACACAGTTCCTTAAAAGTCATCCAACTCTCTGGTTTCCACTCAGACACCCAAGTCAAATATGATGGGGATTACTGAAAATCTTTGTCCAGCATATGCAGAAAAGATCAATCAATCCCAAAGTATCGAGCACATCACCAACACAGTCAATTAGTATTTCAGATCTTACCAGCCGTTGCCCATAGGAAGGCTCACAAGATGTGGATAAGGTTATTTTGTGGCCCACTGTGAGAGCAAATGTCCTTTGATGGGCCATCAACTGGCATGATTCATTCACAGTACAGCTAGGCTGGAAATAAAGTGTTATTCCAGGTGCAAACATACTGGAAATCCAGATGGATAGTC
This sequence comes from Podocnemis expansa, assembly GCA_007922195.1. Lineage (NCBI taxonomy): Eukaryota > Metazoa > Chordata > Testudines > Podocnemididae > Podocnemis > Podocnemis expansa. The sequence continues at coordinate 26,085,203 of ML681996.1, forward strand.
ATATTTATAACTTCAGATACAAAGATGATACATGAACAGGATAATCATATTTGATAGACTAACTTTTCCATAGGTACCTTATGGGACATACTTTATATAAGATTGTTGCTACCACTATTACATAATTGCAACAAATAATAGGCATGCTCATATATTAACCATGCAATATCAGACCTGTTGTGTGCTAATATGTATGGAGACCTATCCTCTGACAGAATGAGGGTACTCCTAATTCAAGCTGATTAGCATATGCTTTTAGCAGCCCTGTCACTCACTCATGGTAGCCATCAGACAGCACTCAGAGTTTTCTTTTCAGAAAAGTATACTGTTTTTCTCTCACAACCATCCTTCTAGTGAGGCCCAGCAAAAGCACTTACTCTAGCCAGAAAGAAACACTGACCTTTCGGATATCCAGAAGAGAGTGTCTGAAAATCGAAGAAGAAAAAAGCTATTTTGTGAAAAGGGCATTTCAACAGATTCTTATGATAGAGCTACTACAAAGCTCTTTGTTCCTTCCTCAGAGGGATTGATTTTATTTTTTTTTTTGGCTTACACTCTCAACTATCCTTAGTCAACCTCTATCTGACTGACAAAGGTGTCATTATTGCCTAATATGCTCTCTGTAGAGTACTGAAAATGAAAACTCAGTCTACTATACATTATCAAAAATAGTTCATTTCAACCAATTATTTTCTTAAGAGATTGCTTGTTGTCATTTGGACTCTATATGAAAATTTATTAATGAAGAAAAGGAAATTGGGGTTCTTTAAAAAGTTAAAGCAAGAAAACTTACATGAATGAGTTACAGTCTTAGGTTTCAAAAGGTAATAAAGGCTTCTATAATCAACAAGCTCTATATGTCTTTTAGATGCTAACACATGCAAAGTAGCTAGGGTTCTGTTGTTTATGACTAAAGACATCGGCTATGTCTACACACACATCGTTATTTCGAAATAAGGATTTCAAAATGAGTTATTTCAAAATAAAGTCCTTATTTTGGAATAAGTTAATTTGAATTAACAAAATGTTAATTCGAATTAAGAGAGAACCTGCTATCGAAACTGCTGTTATTTTGAAATAAAGCCATTTGGACATGTTACTTCGAAACAGTTGTTTTGAAACAATGGTGTTGTTTCGAAACAACATGTCCAAACGGCCTTATTTCGAAATAACCATTTTGAAATAACAGCCGTTTCAAAACAATTGGGGTTTAACCTGTTTCGAAACAACAGTTCTTATTTCGAAAGGACAGGATCTGTCCTTTCGAAATAAGAAAATGTCATGTGGACCAAATATCTTTTATTTCTAAATAACCAGTGTTATTTCGAAATAAAAGTGCTGTGTAGACATACATCTTGTCTGCACAAAGACCAGGCAGCATAGAGATCCTTACTTCCTTTAAGTCTGGGATTTTTATCCCCTTCTAGACCCATGCTCTGAACTGCGAATTCAGCTAATGGGAGAAGTCAACTTACATGACTCATTTCCATGGGAAGAACAGAATGACAACATGACTCTTTAGGGTTTTTGCTGACAGTTTCTCAATCCAGATAGTAAAAAGTTTCCTGCTGTAAGCTCCAACCATAGCTTAGTGGCAAACTAGCAGGTCGGCAAGGGAGCCAGCCTGCTAGGTGCTGGCCTATGGGGGCTGCCAAGTCAGCCTTTCATGATGTACAGCAGGGAAGGCAGTTGCAGGATGGTCCCCTCCCCTTCCCCAAGCCACAAGGTAAGGCTGCCCCACCTGAGCTGGCACTGTGCTTCAGGGCTGGAGCAGGAGAGGTGGGTGCTGCATGGCAGGAAATGAGGAGGGGTCTCCAGTGAAACCTGACTCTGGCTAAACTTTACACCCCACCCCTCAATCAGGAGGAGATAAGCAGCATTTTTTCCCCCCTCACACAGATTTAGACTTACACTTCCCAGGGCAGTGCTGCCTTGTAAGGCTATGTCTACATCTGGCAAACTTAGTTCGGACTTCCTAGTCCAAACTAAGAATTTGGAGCTTGGTTCAAACTAACTGCGAGCCGATTAGTTCAACCTAACCGCAAGTTCTAGTTTGAGCTAATGCTTAGTTTGAATTAGAATGTGCAGTTAGTTCAAACTAACTGGCTTAGTTCAAACTTCTTTAGTTCCAATTAATTATAAGTCCAAGTCTTGCTCACGTCTAGTTTGAACTAAGAGTGTAAGTCTGGACTAACTAAAAAATTTCTTAGTTCGAACTAGGGAAAGCCTAGTGTAGTCATGAGCTAAATTAGTCCAGACTAAGCCTTCTTAGTCCAGACTAATTTGCCAGTGTAGACACTGCCTAAGAGCTAGGGACCCCTCTTGCCCTATGGTGTGAGGGGCTGAGTGGGGAACAAATGCACGCTTGGCCTCCAGGCACCAGAAACCCACAGTACACCACTGACACAGCCTATATAGTATCACAACATTCCCTCTTTTGGGAGGGGCAAAACAATTTCTGTAGATCAGCTCATCTCCCTAGTTAAAGTCCTTCTTCTGTACTCATATTTCACAGGCTCAGAATACAGCCACTCAGATATTCCTCTGCACTATAGAACACAGCTATTACAAGTAAGATTGATGCATGCAGCAACTCACAAGCATTAAACATGTTCTTCTAATACTAATTTTATCAATACTAACCAATAAGTGAGATGGGAAGATAACAGCAATGTATTGTTGGAATCCGTTTGAGACATGGGGACTTTGGCATAAGCTGGCAGGTGGTCTGCTGGTGTCAGAGTATTATTAATACAGCATGTTCAGTATGCACTTTCTGCATAAGCAATGCCATTATGGAATGAAATTGCCAAAAGAGGCAGCCCTGTCAGTTCTTGACAGAGTGTATTTTGCAGTTTTTATAAGTCTCTGGAGAGAGTCAAAAGATATTTCTCTACTAGAAGCTGATGAAGTGTTTATATATAAATTCTCTTTTTGGATTCTAAATAATATTTGAGATTGTGCACAAGAAAATAATTTTGAATGGGAAAATGATTGAATGGTAGCTTATAACTTTAGCATTTGTTACATATTAAAGGAACAATAAAAGTTAGATTGTTCCTATATTTATACTTTGTAGTGGAAGAGCTGCTAGAATATGCTATAGTTGACAGAGATGCATTTTAATCTGGCCAGATGTATACTTCTAGGAACAAAGAATGCAAGTTATATTTAACAGGTTGTGCGACTCTGTGCTGGGAAGAAGTGACCTTATCCAATATGACCCTCAAGTTTTTCAGTCAGTTATACATGACATCCCAGTGTAGCAATGTTTGGATGCATAAACAGGGAATATCGAGTCAGATTACAAAATTTACTGTAGATCTATACTACTGCTAGGATTCTGTGTCCAGTTCTGGGGCTCACAACATAAGTAGTATGTGGATAAATTAGAGAGAGTTCAGAGAAGAACCACATGAATAATAAGTAGACTGGAAAACATGCTTTATGGTGAGAGACTTAAGGAACTCAAATCAATTTAGCCTAATGAAGAGAAGGTTAAGGAGTGACTTGATCATAGTCTGTGAGTAGCTACATGGAGAACAAATATTTAATAATAGGCTCTTCATTGAAGCAGACAAAGATCTAACAAAATCAAAGGGCTAGAAATTGAAACTAGACAAATTCAGACCGGAAGGAAGACCATTTTTAACAGTGGCAGTTCTGAATTATTGGAACCTTTTTCCTGAGGTCCTGGGGGATTTTCTATCACTAGCAACTTTTTTATCATGATTGGATGTTTTTCGAAAACAGCTACGCTAGTAGTTCAAAGAGGAATTATTTTGAGAAAGGTCTTGGCCTTTGTTTCACAGAAAGTCAGAGTAGATGAAAACAGTGGTTCCTTCTGGCCTTATAATCTATAAACCTATCCTAAATAAGTCACTTGCTAAATGACTGAACACCGAGAATAACTAGTCCAACTAATGTGCCCAGGCTTTCAGGTGAGTGCTCTGCTTGCAGCACTTGGGCCCAATCCTTGAAGCTGCTGAGCATCTCCTGACAGGGCTGAGTGACTTCAGTTCCCGAAGAGAACAGTGGGAGGTCAGGGTGCTCTGCACTTTCCAAGATTAGATGACGTCTGCCAGTGAAATTTTGTATCAGTGCTATCTGGTTTATGATGTTAACTCAGCCTGCATCAGTTTATATCAGCCAATTGATTAATCTTAATCGTGTTTAATCATAAGGCATGTATACTTCACAACCTAGTCATTTTTCTTAGCAGTATCCATTGTCCAGAGCAAGAGAGAATAACATTGCCCTTGGCCTGAGTACTTGTCCAACATTTGAAGCCCAGCAGTTTGTTTTGTTTCATTTTGTTTTCTATTAAGAGGAGAAACAGAGGATGGATTAAATTTCTTTGGTGCAGCCCCCTTTATTTACACAGAATGTATATGCAGCCCCATTTCCCTGCACATACTAGGTAGTTTACTTGTTCAGAAATCCAAGCCTTCACTCCAACCAATCCTGTGCCTTGAGGACCTCTTTCTCAGGAGCATGTTACCAGCTGATTCTCTCCCTTTTTCTTTGCTTTCTGCATCTTGAACACAAAACTTGACCAATCAGTGCAATCAGTCCCAGGGAAACCCCTTGTTCTCCCTGAATTAGTTCTTGCTCACACTTTCCTATGTAGTCCAGTGCCTCTGGTAGTGGCTTCAATTGTTTCTGCTATTTTACTTTACAAGTGTTTAATTGTTTCTTCCATTTAGCTGGAGCGAAAGGTGGCTAGCATTCCAGTCAGCTTCAGTGATGTCTGTGATTGCTCAGAGATCAAAGGCACGCTTACTGGTAGCCTCAGGCACAACAATAATCTTAGACTGCATAAGACCATTTGGGAGAAGCAAATACGAGTCAGCTCCTATCTCATCTCTCAGGCCAAGAACCAGCACAGAGGAAGTCTGTATGCATGTGGACAGCAGAAGCCAAGGGAATCTTAGAGCAGCAATAGACTAAAGCAATGGTTCACAACCTGAGGGGCACCAGAGATTACAGGAGATCCAGTAACACTGAGATCATTTAGGCCCACAAAGCCCAGGCCAGTTGTGTACAGCAGTCCTGAGCTCCACACCAGCCAAACCAGAGGAGCAGCCCTTCCCAGCCCCAAGCCAGCTGCACTGGAGCAAAACAACCCCATACCAAGGGAGACTAGCGAAGCCCCAACCAGTTTGTTAATGCTTGCCACCTCTATTATCCTTTGTCCATTAGGGGCTGGAAGGGACAGGGTCACATGGTGCAGTTGTGGTTACACAAGAGAAGGCTTAGTGTCTTATTCAGGTAAGAGTAATTTTTTATTATTTTTTATGTAATTTAATGTTGTTATCATTATGTAGGGTAGGTTTAGAGACTGTACCTAACAGCCGAAAAGGAGGGAGCAGCTAATCTGCATGAGTTTTGTATTTGCATGAGCACAAAGAGCACCATTAGGTATAAGCAAAGTCTGACTGATGGGTGCAGGGCATGATGTTTAGTGGTGTTTGGGTTTATATGAACACAAATCTGACAATATCTGTAATTTTACTGAAGAGAAACATAAAATACTGTCTTTTGTAATATGCTCCTGTTCTGATTGTTTAAACTCTGTCAGGTTAGTTAAAGGGTGAAACATCATCATTAGTAAAAGGGAACTTGAAAGAGGGAGCAACCCTCTGTGTTCAGCCTGGAAAAAGTAAGAAATGGGTGGGGGATTAGCATTAGCTCATTTAGAGTTATGCCTGAGGCACTGCTTCACCCTCCTGTCCCACTGTCAAAAGAAAGATCTATGGCCAGGATTTTTTTTGTAGAGCCTTTCTTTTGTTGTTTGGATCAGATGAGCTGTTAGCAGTATATAAGAACTGAAATCATGAGGTCTGTGACTCTCTAAGAGCTGAGAACAATGAGAGAGGAGACTATTTCTCTATGTGAGCTGAAATCACTGAAGAGCAGACAGTGGGAGCAACCATAGGGTGGTGCCAGTGGACAGCGTGTGGAGCCAGCAGATGGTGAGACTGGCCAGTGGAGGGCTAGACAGTGCGAGTGACCGGTGGAGCTGGTGGACAGCAGATAAAGCCAAAGGACGGTGCAAGTGGCCAGTGTGAGTGACCAGTGGGTGGTGCTAGCAGACAGCTGGTGAAAGAGACATTGTCTACACACCCTGGAGTTTGTTGGGAACCTTGTTCTGCACTGATTTTCCAGATCAGTGCTGGTTTTACTATTGAGTTCATAGATTCTGTTATGCTGTCTGGGATTCTGGTGGGAATCTTGTTTCTGCACTGATTATCCAAATCAGTGTCGATTTTGCTATTGTGTCTTTACATCCCTTTTATTACCATTAAAAGTTCTGTATACCACACTCAGACTTGTGCTTGCGACTGGGGAAGGATTACCCCTTTCAGGTGCGAAGGGAAAAGTGTAGGATTTCCCAGAAGACTGAGTGTGGGCTTGACAGTTGGTGCTGTGCGTGATTTGGAAACCCCTAGACATAGAACCTAGCCCTTGTTCTGCCATCTTGCCCTGGCAGAAGGGTTACAATTATATGTATTTATGACTAGCATGTGGTGGAGCACTGAAGAGACCTGTGTTCTACCAAGTTTTAACAAGTGGAACTTTCTCAAAAAGGTTGGGAACTGCTGGGCTCAAGGGTGGATTGAAGCTAGAGAAAACGCAGGTCCCACGGCAAGGGATGGAGGTTCTCTTCTTAGTAGTCAACAAAGAGGGATAGTTCCAAAGGGGCAGCTGTGTTAGTCAGGTTCAAAAAAACAAGTAAGGAGCCCTGTGGCACTTAAAGACTAACTAGGGATCATTTCACTAGCTAGGTAGGTTACAAAGAATGGAGGGAGTAGGATGTGCAAGGAAATGAACTACGACTGTGGCAGGAGAAGAAGGGAAATAATAAAACCTGCTCCTGTTTATTTATATATCAAGAATCAGACTTTACTGACAATCAGAAAACATTAAGGTCCCATTCCTATTCCCCTGGAAATTTTGGGTGGTAGGTGTAGGTTAAATATGCCATTGACATAGATTAGACAAGAGATGAGAAAAATCATGAGTCAAAACCACGTGAGATGCTTTGTCATGCACACGTCTTGTTGGCTCTTCTTTTGATATCCTTTTGACTTTCTTGAAAACAGTCAAATGAGGAAGGGAGGCAGAAGATCTTATTTTAAGCTCTTTGGTATAGAGGCTATATAAAAACGACTTTATTTTTTCCAAAAATAATTTTGACACTTAAATGTTAATTATTTGGAAGAGAGAAAAGTAGGATTACTATTAAATAGATAGCGACTAAGTGAAATATATGTTTAGATCAAGTATAGCACAGTATAAGGACTCAATCCTGCAAACCACAGGCAGTTAACTCTGCAAGCAAGGATTTAACTTGTTTTAGCTGTTTCTTACTGAAGATCAGAGACCATGATCTGTATGTTGCTTGATTTGCATATATGGCTGAGAGAGCTACTGCTTTAGTGGTTCTCAGCCAGTGTGTCAGGGCACATTACTGTGCCACCACACAGTGCAAAGTGTGTTGCAGAGAGCTGGGCAAATGGCTGGATTTGGTGGGGGCGGGGGGTAGGTGGGCTGTGTGTCCTATAGCATCATGATATTCTGTCAAGTGTATTGCAAGCCACAAAAGGTTGAGAACCACTGGTTATCTGACTGTTTCTTCAGCAAACTCTAAGAACGCAACTTTCTGCTCAGCTGGCTTTTGGGAAGTTATGATGAAGCTTCCGTAATGCCAAGGTCATGTTGTCAAGATGGCTCAAGCAAATCTCAGAGCCAAACAAGAAATCCAAGTCAAGGATGAAAAAGGAGAAAGTGAAACAGTTGAGCGTATCCCAAAGAAATGATTTTAAAATCAGAAAAGAATGAGGTGAGATACATGTGAAGGGAGAACTATAAATGATATAAGAGGGAAATCATCTTAGAGGATCAGTGGACTTCTGAAAGGAACAGCTTTGGTTATAGGAACTAATCAAAAGGGCACAGCTACAGCATCCCTATAGCTCATAAAAGATGCCTAGCTCTGCACAATTTCCTCCTAAAATATTCTACTTTGCTGCCATCAGCAGAAATGAAGCAGTATAGACTTGCAGACAATGTTTAACTACTAAGTCATTTAACTTAGCTCAGATCAGCAGACAACATGAAGGTTAAAATGTTGGACAACATGGAGGTCAAAATGCTGCCAGCCACTTGCATCTGATTGCCTTTTGATACTTTATCTGCCATCAGTGGTGGAGCTGAATCAGTGATAGCAAGATGTGAAATTATGAAGGAAAATGTTAGTATAGACCAGGGGTTAAAATAAGGGGGAAATGCACCAGAACACAGTTCTGGGCCCCCCTATTACTAGGCAGGCAGTGTTCTGGGCCCCCCTAAAAGTAGAGGAATGCACTGGAATGCAGAGTTCTGGGACCCCCTAAAAATAGAAGAGGCAGCCGGAAGGCAGCATTCCAGTGGCTCTACCTCAAACCCTGCTCCTTCTTATGCCCAGCCAGCAGAGAGCTGCAGCAGTCTGGGAGTTTGTGAATCTCCCCCCACTGCAGGGCAGAGAAGCTTGTGGCTGGAACCAGCTTCCAGCCGGTCAGGCAGCATGCAGATAGCCAAGGTAAGGGCTTTGGGGGAGGCTGCTGGGGGTTGCATGGGGCAGAGTATTTGGGGGGGGGGGTGGATGTTTAGCAGAGGGAGTATAGCTGGGGTTGTTGGGTGACTGGTTGGTTGGGGGTGTGTAGCTGGGGGGTGTACTTGGTGGGTGTACCAGGGCCCCCCAAATTATACTTTAACCCCTGAGTAGCTAGGGCATGAGGGGGGGCCCACCCTGGTGTGGGGGGAACCTGCAGTGGCCTGAAGGGGACCTGCCAATTTAGGAGCGTTCCAGGGCCCTCCCAAATTATACTTTAACCCCTGGTGTAGGCAGAGGTGTAGCCCTCTAACCATCACCAGTGCTGGTAGATTTCATTGATGAGAGAGCTACTCAAACATAAGACTGATAAGCTGCAGGTGGACAACCAGGTGATGAGACAGAATTGCAGCACCAGGTGAAAAAAAGAGAGAGAGAACAGCAGGGAAGTTTTATTATTATTTGACTGAAGTAACATTCATGTATTAAAGATGAAAGGAAAGCAGCTAAAAATCTTGGGAGGCACTAGTGGGGACCAACCACTGTAGTTTCTCATCTATTCATCTTTTTTGGAAAAATAATTTATCTATGAAATTCCTAGAGAAGAAACAACACAAAAGACTCAAAGCTCTGGACCGAGTTAAATAGTGTCACAATTTATTTAACAAATGACTGCACAACAGTAAAAAATACAGATAAGTTGGAAGATACATCTGTTAGCTGGGATATGATTGGCTATTTAAAGCTAGGGAAAAGATAGATTAGACAGAAAGAGGGGAACGTTGTTAGAAATAACTATCTATCATATATCTTTATAGAAGATATAAAGATATTAGATAGTTCAAGAGTGGGACTACCATTAGCCACCTCCTCTACATGGATGACATCAAGCTGTATGCTAAGAATGAACGAGACATTGACTCACTAATCCACCTGACATGCATCTACAGTGAGGATACTGGGATGTCATTCGGACTGAAGAAGTGTGGCCAGATGGTAGTAAAGAGAGGGAAGGTAGTCAAGACTGATGGGGTGGAAGTACCAGCAGGCCACATAGCAGACATACAGACCAGCCACAAGTACCTTGGCATCCCACAGTCACATGGGAACCACGATGAGGAGGCAAGGAAAACAGCAACATCCAAGTACCACCAAAGGATAAGACAGGTCCTGAAGAGCCAGCTCAATGGGAAGAACGAGATCCACGCCATCAACAGGTACGCCCTGCCAGTCATCAAATACCCTGCCGGTATAGTGAGCTGGCCAAAGGAGGACATGGAGGCTGCCGTTGTGAAGACCTGGAAGCTTCTCACAATGTACAGAGGTTTCCACCCCAAATCCAACACCCAAAGACTGTACACCAGCCGGAAAGAAGGCAGGCGGGGTTTGTTGAGTGTCAAAGCCACTGTCCTGGATGAAACCCAGAGCATCCAGGAGTACATCAGTAAGATGGCACCCAAAGATGAGCAGCTGAGAGAATGCCTGAGGCAGCAGCAGACATGGGAGGAGGATCAAGCAGAAGTGCCATGGCAAGACAAGACCCTGCATGGGATGTACCATCAACAGATAGCTGGGGTGGCTGACATTGGGAAATCCTACCAGTGGCTGGAAATGACTGGACTAAAAGACAGCACTGAGGCACTGATCATAGCAGCACAAGAACAGGCACTGAGCACCAGATCCATTGAAGCAGGGGTCTACCACACTAGACAGGACCCAAGGTGCAGACTGTGCAGAGAGGCCTCAGAGACAGTCCAACACAGAGTGGCAGGATGTAAGATGCAGGCAGGAACAGCATACACTGAACGGCACAACCAAGTAGCTGGCATTGTGTACAGGAACATCTGCACAGTGTATGGGCTAGACCCTCCCAAGACCAGATGGGAGATCCCACAGAAGGTCGTGGAGCATAACAGGGCTAAGATTCTGTGGGACTTCCAGATCCAGACGGACAGGCAGGTACTGGCCAATCAACCAGACATCGTGGTAATAGACAAGGACCAGAAGACAGCGGTGGTGATAGATGTAGCAGTGCCAAGTGACAGCAACATCAGGAAGAAGGAGGATGAGAAGCTGGAGAAGTACCAGGGCCTGAAAGAGGAACTAGAGCGGATGTGGAAAGTAAAGGCCAAAGTGGTCCCAGTGGTGGTAGGAGCACTCGGGGCTGTGACTCCTAAGCTGGGAGAGTGGCTCCAACAGATCCCAGGAACAACATCAGAGCTCTCTGTCCAGAAGAGTGCAGTGCTTGGAACAGCTAAGATACTGCGTGGAACCCTCAAACTCCCAGGCCTCTGGTAGAGGGCCCGAGATTGAGGAAGACACATACCACCCATAGGGGTGAGAGGGCACTTTTTTTTTTTTAAATTTTAATATGTGAGATAAAGGGTCTTAAATCCTGCTCCTATTAAATCAATGACAAAATCCCAGTGAAGACAAAGTGAACGGGATCAGGCAATTAGGGACCTATTTGAATAAATCATTATATTGGACCTTTATTAGTGCTTCTGCAATTTACTTTGGTTTCAGTCTTGAAATTTATAATGCATGGGGTGAAATCAATGGGGTTCCATATAGTGGTCTACCTGTGGATCATATATTACAGGACTGAGCCCTATGCATCACTATACTTGATCTCAATACATATTTGGCTTAGTCGCTATCTATTTAATAGTAACCCTACTTTTCTTTCTTACAAATAATAAATAACATGTAAGTATCCAAATTATTCTTGAAGAAATAAAGTAGTTTTTATAAATCGGTCCAACAGGAAAAATTTATACAGACAGAGCTTAAAAAGGGAGGACATGACAGAGGAATATAATATAATGTATTATATGAAGAAAACACTGTGTGCTCCAATAATAACAGAGACATACAAGAAATTTAAAACTGATAAAATAATTTTTTATGCAATGTATCATTAACCAAAGGAACTCATTGCTGCTAGATATCAAGGCTTAGTTAGATTTGAAAAAAAAGGATTAGGTTTTTAAATGGATAATTAAAATATTCAGTTACATTAGATTGCTTAAACAAAACCGTAATATACTCTCTCATGTTTAAGGGAGTAGGAAATAATTTATTTTGAAGAAAGGTTATTCCATAATTTTCCACTAAGGGGTGTTTTATACCTTTCTTGGAAGCATCTGGTCATAGAGGAAAATGGATTAGATGGGCCACTAGTCTGATCCAGTACGATTTCTATGTTCTGTGTTAGAAAAACATACCCTCTGTGTAACTGCACGAAATGTGAATGAAGCTACAAAGCAAAAAGAACAGGTAGGAGCAATATATACACCACATCTAATGGTAATTCATTGCAATATAGCTAAAAAAATTCTCAAGACTTTCCCTGCTGGCTTAGATGTCATCTGTTCATTACTTTTGTCTTGCCTTTTTTTTTCAGATTGTAAGCTCTTTGAGACAGCGACCTTGTTTCTCTGTATGTTCAGATATCACCCAGCGCAGCTTCCGACTTGGGTGGTTCAGCACTACTGCAATATAGTTCATAAATAATAATCACACTCTTCAACACAAGGCCTGCATTCAAAGGTCTAGTCTTCGCTATTGACAAAATTGTTGTGGTTAGATTAGAAAATGAGAGAGGCATAAGGCCCATGTGTATTCATTTTAATGAAAATTGATTTACTCATAAAAGCTGAACCAACCGTTTATCAAAGGTGTAACTTATTATTTTCACATCAGTCAGTTTCTGCAACAAAGGAAATGATGGAAACAAAAGAGATTACAGTGCAAATGAAAAATCCTTTTATAAAACAACTGAGGCATATTCAAAAGCTGTGTTTAATACTGTATATACAAAAAAGGCTTAAATGAACTGATCAGATGCATTTAAAAGAACTAGACATGAAGTAAATTGCCTCTAATGATTTTCAAAAGGAGAAAGCCGCATGAATGGATTTGCTAAAACAGGTTAAGAAGGCCATTTGATCTGCAAAAGGATACCTCAAAATAGATATGCAAATACAAGTCAAAAAGGCCTCTGTTGTAAAAAAACGAAAAGACGACGTCGAGGAGGAAGTAGGCAAAAATTGGAATTGAGATCAAAGTGGATGGAACAAAAAAGATGGAAACATTATTTGAATACCCCCAGGCTGCAAAAATAGAGAGAATTCTTTATTTTAGCTCTTTTGCTTTCTTCATATGAAGGGAACATTTTGCTTTCATTCTATAATTTAAGGGGTTATTTTCATTTATTTACAGAGGAAAATCCAATCATCAGAGTTCCCCTTCTTTTAGACTATCTCAGTGGTGGTGTTACCACCACCAACCCCCTGCCCATGACAGGAACTGTCCAACAGTTACCTGTTTCATACCACAGTTGTTGAAGTGTACAGTTAATAGCCTATGCACTGTCAACCTGTTTCCTGATGGATTTAATTTTATCCCTCACTTGTACTCAGCCTGTGTCTTAAAGTTGCATGCATTTTACTGTACCTGGCCTATCTAATTGCTAAATTTGGTTGCACTGACCCCCTTATATCATTTAAGGCACCAACAAGTAGGGAAGAGTGAATGGAATCTGCCCATCTTCTCTGTAATGTTCCCCCATTTTACTAACAGCAGATTACTCTTATGCTTATTTAAATCTTGAGCAATCAGAAGGTGGCTCAAGTTAAGCAGCTGCCAAACATGGTATGTGCCTGATGTTTGTTTGATCCAATGTACCATAGAAAAGCTGCAACAGCAACTGTGATGATATGCAACATATGGCAGTGCTCTTGCAGTGGTAGGAAGCTTAATTTTTCTTTTGGTAGCCTCCTAATGAGTTAGTCACAGAATATGTCAGGTGGAGCTAATGTAGGCATCTTCAACCAGGCTTGTAGCAAGCCAAGCAAATAAGGTGAGGCTATGAGAAATTCTAGGAAAATGTTGCAATACCTGCATTGTTAGAAAGTTTTAAATCATTTCAAAACAAACAGCTTATGCCAAACAATGTAAGTGCCCAGCTTGTATTCATTTGCAGTCAGAAAAATTTGCCAGGATGTTCTGGTGGAGCAAAAATACAAAATGTCCAAATGCACCTTCATGTATATCCCATCAGATAACTATGGAAAATTAGAACATAAAAATAGCTGGAAACCTAAATCAATATTGTAGAACAACATAAAAGTAAAGCAGGGTGCTGCTTCCTCCCCCTATGATGGGATGCTGAGTTCTCTTAGCAACCTTCTACCCATGTCCAACAGACCCTCATCTCTTGAAATAGTAGATCAACCAGCTATCAAAGATGGCCTCTTTTTTGTAATGTTTTAGAACCTAGATTTCTATACAACAATAGAAGAAAAAAATCACTTTTGTTAAGGCTCCTCCTCCTTCCATCCTACAGCTCTAGGCTACCTCATGCTTCTGCTGCTTTCTCTTTCTGCCTCTCCACACCTCAGCTTCCTGTCAGCTCAGATCTAGCAAGTATACCAAGAATCCCTCAGATCATCTGCATCCTCAGCTTCTTCCAGAGTCCTCCGCCTTACTCACTTCATCTGGGTCTTTTCCCACTCTCGTCACAAAGAGGATCTTTCTATAATTGAGGGGGTGATCCTCTTGTGTCATTTCTCTCCTCTAAATTTCCAGAGGGGTAGCCATGTTAGTGTGTTTTACAGTAAACACAATAAGAGTCCTGTGGCATCTTTGGCTATGTCCACACATACATGGTTATTTCGAAATGAGTTATTTTGAAATAAAGTCCTTATTTTGAAAGAAGTTAATTCGAATTAAGGGAAAGCCCGCTATCGCAATGGCTGTTATTTCAAAATGGTTATTTTGAAATAAGGCCATTTGGACATGTTGTTTCGAAACAGTTGTTTTGAAACAATGGTGTTGTTTCAAAACAACATGTCCAAATAGCATTATTTCGAAATAACCATTTTGAAATAACAGCCGTTTCAAAATGAATGGGGTTTAAGCTGTTTCAAAATGGCAGTTCTTATTTTGAAATGACAGAGCCCGTCATTTCGAAATAAGAAAACATCGTGTGGGCCTAATCTTTTTTATTTCAAAATAACTGGTTATCTGACAAAGTGGGCTGGAGCCCACAAAAGCTTATGCCTGATGAAATCTGTTAGTCTTGAAGGTGCCAAAGGACTCTCATTGTTTTTCTCTGCTCTACAGTGAGATGGGGAAGTGGGTAGGTGTTCTGGGTAGAGGCTGCTGCTATCTACTGCTATGGGTAGAGCTAGCAGCCCCTGTTACTTGGTAGCTAGCAGAATGGGCAGGATTCAATTTTAAATCCTCAGGGCTGTCAGTTAGGCATGGAGAAAGCTGTGGGAGCAATTTATGGGCTCTCTTTAATGCCTCGTCCTAGCAACAGGCCTGCTTCAAGGCGACACTCGTATGAGTTTCTTAGGCAAGTACAGTTGCTCACTGCACTAGAACAGGGTGTCTTTGCTGAGTCAGAGGCACTGTGGTACTGCCCTATGGATAGAATAAGGACATGCCAAGAAAGAGAGGCTGGGGTAGCATTATCCATGCACCTCCCATCTCCTCTTCCTCCCTGTGGCATGTGGATATGAAGGAGGGTGCTGTTTCTGTCATATTCCTTCTCCCTCTAATGGTGGCATGGGCTATCTTGCATAGCAGGCAAGTAACAGATCTTGGCCTGCTTGCACTTGCAATCACTGGACAAGGATGTCATGAGGGGCTGGCTGGCCGGCTGGCTTGCGCTGCCAACAGGCAGGAAAAGTGGGAATAGCATCTGCTTGCTCTTGCTGCTGGTGGGTAGCCATTTTGGTCTCTGTTTTGCTATTATGGCTGGTGAATTGCAAGGGTGGCACTGGTCAAGCCCTTGTCCACCCACTTTTACCTAGGGAGCTAGAGCTCTTAACATGCTGGGCTGGCGCCAAAATTTGTTTATGGGGTATAGAAGGGATTTTTTTCCTTTGCTGAAATTGGGAAACTGTTGAGAGGTTTTTTGGTTTGTGCAGTTACATTACACTGTCACAAATTTGGTGGATTCCAGTGAGCTAGTGGGTTAAAGCAGGGGCTGACGTAAGGTCTCTGTAAGCCAGTGGGCTGCTGGACCGTGGAGAGCATAGCACTGTATTCAGACAGAGTACATCTCCCTGCCTCATGCTGCTTGGGGCATCGTGCTTCTCATTTTTTCCTCCAACAAAGAGAAAGGGGGCAGTGTGGGCCCCTGGCTTTCCAGCCTGTGACCCTAAAAGTCCCTTTATCCCAACTGGCAAAAGGATACACTGTTCTCAGACTATTTAGCCAAACACGTCTTCTAACAGTCTATAAAGACAGGTGCCATGCTAATTATGAATATCACTGTGTGATGTATATGTAAGTTGTGTATGAGTTATGCATGTATGCTGGAAATATATTCTTAAAGCACATTGCAGAGGCAGTCTCTGGGGAACTGGGATTCACCAAATGTTTTCTGCAAGGAAAGATTAAGACTGGCAGAGTCTTGAAGGGTTGACTAGTGAGGCAGACAATCTGTTGTGGCAGGTAACTGACTCACAATTTAAGTTCCAGCAAAGCTTTCTGCTGCTGAGAGACAGGGCTAACACTATGGTTCTGGGAATGTCAAGGGAGTGACACACAGGGAGGGTCCCCTGATGGCCGAGAGGACATGCTCTGGGGCTGATAGAACCCGGGCATTGGTGTCAAATTAAAATCTGTTCTAGAAGCCCTGCTGCATAGTTTGGAGAGCAGATTTCTGCTAATCAGGAGTTTTGATAAAGTTGTGGCTTTTTCATTTACCCACACTAGAACACATATGGTTCATTATTTCCATGTCCTTATGAAATGATAAGTGCTACATTTACTTTAAGAGGCTTTTTCAGTCATGCCTAAACATTGGGTCCCTTTAATCACTTGCATGCCTGATTTGATAGAATTTTCTTGAGCATCCAGCTAACCAATTATTGTATTTAAATCTATTTCAAAATTTGCATCAGTGAATGAAGTCTTGAACTTTGACCTACTGGCTCATAAAAAAATATTCCCTACTATTAAGCTGTAACACACGGAAATAAGAGAAGTTGTATCACCTAGCTGAGACATGGCTAGCTGGGCTTGCAGGGCTCTTAGTCAGTTTGATGGCACTGGGCTGTGAGGATATAAGGCTATCACTTTCCAAAATGGCAAGGCACATTCTAGATACCTGAATGTTATTAGAATCCTATTGATTTTGGAAAAAACTGGAAAAACCAAAAGGGAGGAATGGAGGACATATGATATCCCTGTCCTCTGATTTGCAGACACATAGCTTTGGTACACAAAAAAGTGCTTGATGGCAGAAATTAATATACTCCAGCATCATGCACCCCATCTCATCTTCACCCATGCCCCAGCTGAGCTGAGAATGGTGACACCAGAAAGAAAGAAAGGAATGGATGGATTAGAGGCCTACAAAGCCCCTCCCCCATTATATGAGGTAATGGGGGGGTCACAAAGACACCCTCTGCTAAGGGAGAGAATGGAGAGCATTGGTAAAGAGTAAGAGGGAAATGAAGGGGGACAGAAGGCTCTGGCATTAGAGAGAAGGTATGAAGAACTTCCACTATGTCCCTGAAATGGAGAGGGGACAACAAGATGGTGCACAAGGCGCTTACAGGGAAGAAGGGTAGACAACAGTGGGGTCACTGTAGCCCCCATGACTGAGAGCTGGGTAAGAGTTCCAGCTATGGCTGAGGGCTCCTGCCTTTCTTCTCCCTCCTCACTCCCAACCTCTGGGACAAATCCTAGCTTGTGGCAGCTAAGAGCTTTCTCCCCACAGCTCCAAGTAACTGATGGTTTCTGCCCCACTGCCCTTTCATGGAGGTCTCTGGAAATCATGGAATTCATGATGTATGTCTCAAAATCTTGTCCTTCTGATTTTGTATGCAGGTAGCTTTTAAGTGAGGTCAAACCTGGGGTACAGAAAACAAATTTGATTCCTGAAAGTGGCACAGCAGTCTTGAAAGGTTGAGAACCTTAGGATAAGGGATTGACACAACATTTGAGGCACAGAGCTCAGAGTGAACATCTCCTATCCCTTCATGGCTCAGTTTCTGAAGTCAATCAAGTTGTCTCCAGCTTTTCTTATTTATAGCTATGTCTTGCCAATATAGCTTCAAAATAGCTACTGAGCATGCTCAGTAATTGCCACACTCTGGAATCTGGATATTTGTGGATCCACCAGGAGAGTCATCCCACTTAGCTCTGACAAATTAGTAGACGTGTTGCTGGCAGACCAGGTGCCAGTTAATGACAAGGTCACTAGGCCTCAATGACCACTGACAAATGCATAACTGGAAATCAGTCTGGCTCACCTGTGTGTTAATATTGTTAAAATAGATATTAGAGTTATATGTTGAGTTTTTAGACTTTACAGATGCTTGTTGGATGCTGCATGTATTAATCTTATTTGTATCCTATGTATTGGGATGGTATTAAATTACTACAACTCATTGTAAATAACATGAGTTTAGTGAAGTTTGTTCAGTCTGAGCGTTAGAGGATTCTGGGAGTTAGCACTAAACAAATTATATGGAAAATCACTAAGAATGCAGAACTTTTACTTGGCACTGACATAAGCCATGACTGCTTACCTAGGCCTTGTGTGTGCATAACTCTGCTGCTGTAACAGACCAATAATCATGATCAGCCAATGGCCAGTTCACCTGGTATAGACATGTGGAGGTATGTAATGTTGAATCTGAGGTTAATTGACTCTGTAAAAAATAGCACAACGTGGGCTGCCTGGGTGAATATTTGACATTAGGTATGTCAGCTGAGTCTTCCTGTCCTCCCAAAATAAATTAGGAAAAAAAGCAATACATAATCATAATACTTCAAATAAGAGCTAACAAAGCATATTTTGGGGACATGTGACCACCTTGGGAAAAGGTGCAAGTATTGGGGAATATCACATGCCTTACAGAGACATCAGAATTAACTTTTGAGGACAGACTATAGAACCAGAGTCTGGGTACAGACCCTGCTACAGGGGACTCAGAAAACAGACCAGATATCTAAAGAAGTCAGAAAAAAGGAAGAAAACAGTCCTCACCTAGAATTGGTATTTATTCTTGTTTTGTTTGCCAGTCAGGATGTGGGGGCCAGCATAGTTACTGAGGGTTTATGCTTGGGAAATAGAGGCTTACAATGATGGGGCACTGTACGGTCTTCTCTATTTGTCTGTGATACCTGCTTTTCAATAAGCAATAGCTCTTCATTGAAGATATTGAATCCTGGTCTTCACTGGTATTGTATGGGGGCACAGCAGTGGGTATGTGAATTGATCCCTAGCCCAGCACTATGTTAATATTGAAGTATTTGCCCTGTAACCATAAAAATGTTTTCTTAAACGGTAAACCCCCACAGACAGGAGAAAAGTATTACCAAGTGCCAGCTAGTAGTTTACCACAAGAGGTGTCATCTCCAGCCTACTCTACAAATGAAGGCATATAGACACCAGGCAAGTCATTACAGAATATCAATGGAGAAAAGGCTTTGTTGCTGGCTCATCCCACAGCCATAAAGAGGGATCATGCACTAATTCTCATCCCATCACAGTTTGAACTCAAGGGGAAGGAATTCAAAATCTTTGACCAGAAGGATCTGTATCACTTTGCTGCTTGGCATTTGGAGAAGACAATATTTCTATGCATAAGCAAGAGATCCCCAAGCTGCTTACCTTGGGCTAGCCATAAAGGACATGTACAGGTTGCATATGACAGCTCTATTACTTTGTGAAACCTAAAACTGTAACTCATTTGTGAATATGTTTACCTACTTTATAAATAACTTCTTTGGTTCTTTTTCCTCTTTAATAAATTTTCAGTTAGTTTATTCTAGGCTTGGCTACAAGTTTTGTTTTTAGTGAGAGATAAGGCACAGTTAACCTGGGGTAAGTGGCTGGTTCTTTGGGACTGGAAGTAACCTGATTATTGTTGTGATTTTTGTTAGAAGATGAAAACAGGGAGTCTCAGAGGTGGATTGGTGCAGTGGTCACCATTTATTGCCTACTTGTTCCTCCTTGATGCCCAAACTGTGCAAGGAGGCAGAGGGTAGGGTGGGGGATGTTACAATCCTTTTATGCTTAAAAATATGCAGAAGTTTACATACATGAGAACTCCCCAAAGACCTTTTTGGTTATATTAACACCCAAGCAATAAATATTAAGAACTATCTCTAGAGGGGTAGTCATGTTAGTCTGTTAACAGTAAAAGCGAGAGTCATGTGAAACTTCAAAGACTAATAAATTTCTTCAAGCATAAGCTTTCGTGGGCTCCAACACACTTTGTCAGATGCACCTGGATGAAGTTAGTTGGAGACCACGAAAGCTTATGCCCCAAAAATTTATTAGTCTTTAAGGTACCACAGGACTCTCATTGATTTTTTTAAATAACTATATGGCAAATGTAGTTATACCCACCTCTGTTTATTGTTTATAGGTTTAGTTAATGGCACACAGGCACTTAAGTTTACAACATGTTATTTTTTATACAGTAATGCCTACAGATTACTGACCAAGCATTTAGCAAGGGAAGGGAAGGGGGAGAAAGATGAAAAGTATGTTCCCTTAAAGGAGAGAAAAAGGGAAGATGACAGATTTTAATTTAAATTTCATTTACAAGAAAGCAGGGCTGGCCTTTGCAGCAACTCCATTGTTGTTGCTGTTTTTATTATTATAGCACCCTGTGACTCAGGCAGAGGCCTATTGTCCAGGGCAATTGTTTTTCTATCTGTCTATCACAAAAAGAGGTTTGCCTAGGTGGTAAGATAAACCAGGGTGCCCAAAAGGAATGTCTGTGACTCCATGCCAAGGCTGTTATAATACTTGAGGAGTTCATATCTGATACTTGGTTGGTGATATATAAGTATAGAATGCACAGCAAATTTGGTGTTCATCCTCTTCCTCTTGACAATCTGCCTTGCGGTTTGCACTCATGCTAGTGAGTCACTCCAGAGAGCTTGACATGGGCTTATTCTAGGCAGAATTCACAAGCAACAAGTCAATTGGATTTATAGATCATAACAGTACTATTAATTTTCTACTGAGAGTTTTTAAAGGTTGAAGATCAGTCACAGAAAGTAAACCACAGATATCTGATTATCTTGACACAAAAGGCCTTGAACAGTTTTGCAAGGAGAGAAATGTATTTTAAAAGGAAAGCCCCAGATCAGGAACAGAGAGTTTTGCTTGTAAGTTTTGACCAGGCACCCAAGTATCTAAATGAATCAGAAGCCACAGAGACCACTGCAGTGGAACTGGCCCAATTGCAGTATTTAGTAGGTCAGGAAGAATGGAAGCACAAGAGATTGATGGTGGAACTGTGGATCAGGGAGACAAAGCAACACAAGCAGCACTGAAGGAGGAGGCTGAGGAAGGAGCCCTCCAAAAATGCATGGCCAGTAAAAATGTCAAGTAGAAAGGCCAGCAGAGATGCATGGAACAACTGAAAAAGCTGAGGAGAGGGCACACCAGAATCAGATGAAAGCCCATGTATTGCAGGTTAGAGTACTGATCCAGCAAAATGGCTTCTTACCCACCCCCCACCCCCAAAAAACACAAGAAAATGGGGAAAAGTCTACCTAACTTAGGAAGACCCTGCCTGTATAAAAGAGTACCTGTTCATCTATGAGAGACATCATGGGATCCCAGCATCCCAAACGATAAGAAGATGCTTATCTGCCCTCCCAGCTTAACTGGAAAAGCAAGAGTGATGCAAAGATCTGTAAGAAATTTAAAGAAAAAGTACTGTAAAGACTTATGGTGATCCCAAGACCTAACAATTGAAGTAAAAAAACATTGGATGATATCACACACATTGAATGTGTTAATAACATGTAATTTTATGAGAAAGTAGATACGGGAGTGAGGACTGACAGTGATTATGAAAAACTGAGCTATTGGCCCAGGAGCAGTTGTTATGGCTAGCTATAGATGACGCGAAGATATCTGTAACAAAAAACCTTCCATTGTTTTACAGGCTGTGGAAATTGTTGATAAATATGTTGAATCAAGGGACCAGGAGAAGGAAGCAGTTTCTTTTCTGGGACTGGATGAACCCTGAATACTGTGATTTTTGGTGGAAGGGACCATCTGTCACAGAGAGGCTTGCCTGGGTGGCAAAATAGACCAGAGCACCCAAGAGGATTATCTGTCTGTAACTCCATGTTAAGGATAAACAAGGAGTCTCATGACACTTTAAAGACTAACAAATTTATTTATCACATGAGCTTTCATGGGAGAAAATCCCACTTCATCAGATGTCTCATGAACTACTCCAGACAGCTTGACAGGACACAAACAATGAACAAGTAAGTATGAAACTTTTTCAGTTTCTTCCTTTATTTATACCACTAAATGCTGCAGTGCACACATGTGTTCTTGGTATGTGCAGTAAGCTTGGTCTAAAGAAGCAACAACACATACGACCCCCTGGTTTATAGCCCATCTATCATATCAGCTTCTAATGTGCAGAGAAACTTCTGGTTTATCTTAAAATACACATGCAAAATAGCAACAGCTGATGGTGACATATAAAAATAAATAATGAAAATAGGCAGAAAGTGACTAGAGAGCCTAGACAGAACTGTCACTGAACTTAGGCATTGCACATAGTAATTTGTAAAGTAGCACACTTCTTTATGTTAGGCCATCAGTGAGAGGAGCCTGTAATTTGGACCTCATACAAAAAAAAAATCATACTTATTCCATACTCAAACAAATTGAGAGGAAATGTAGTGGTATAAAATTTAGAGTGTGGAGAAATTTCAAGTACCTACTACCCACTTCATCTGATAAGTTTTTAAAGTGTATCTATGGTGTCATGACTTCTAGTGAACTACCCAACTCAGTAATTATGTGCCAACATTTTAATAAGGGCCTTGGAGTCCAATGTTCAGGCCATTTGTCTCCTCTTTTGCCCTTTCTTATTTTTAGGATTATGCAGCTTGCAAAGTTCCTTTCTGATCCTCCAACTGCCAATTTACAGTTCACATCTTAGTTAAAATATATTTCCAAAAATTAAAAAGTCAAATATCATTTGTAGAGCATGAAATACTGTACCACACTAAAGCCATTCAATAATTCATTCACTGTTAGGGCATGTAATAGTGATGGAGGGCACTTAGAAATGTTTTGACCTTTATTAACAAGGACTCAAGTGACAAGTAGGTTTTTGATTAAGATTTTTTTTAAAGTTGTCAGATATCAAGGGCAGAAAGTCCATTATATATCTGGTGCCAAGGGTTTATGTTACCCAGAGTGGGAGGAGGTCTATAGCTTAAGACATTAGGGTTTCGTTTTATCCAAGGCCCACTGAAATAAAGGCCCACTTAATAAAGCCTTTCCACAGGTGTTAAGGCCATACACTGTCTATTTTGGGATGGTGGAAACTCACTTGGAGCATGGGGTGGAGCTTTACATTGGAACCTAAATGTACTAAGCACTGTACAAACCATGCAGACCAAGGAAGTCAAGGTGTTAGTCTGCATGGGGAGTACAGCCTGGGGAGTAGGGCAGAGTTGGAGTGTCAGGGATCGGAATGGGAGCAAGGGGGGTCATCTGAATGGGGAATGAAAGGAAACTACTAAGACTCAGCAGGGAGTGACTGCTTCTAGGCAGGGAATGAAGGTCCTGAATATTCACACCTCTCTTGCCACAGTTAACTGCTCCCAGTTCTGGCCTGATCACCTCTGCTCCTAGCTGCTACCTGGCTGCAGAGGCTCCTACAGGTTCTGCTCTCATCTCCAGCTTCATCCCCAGCACCTGCAGAGCCAACCTGGCCTGAGTGAGCCAAACACCTTGATTAAGAACCATGTTCAGAGGCTGAAACATAGATCAGCCCCCACAATATTTCTGTTGTGCCCACCCCTCCATCTCCTCCCCAGTTCCATCAACCCTCATCTTTGTTTAATCTGTAAAATGGAGATAATGCTTCCCTAGGGCTCTTGTGAATAGAGATTTATTAATGTTTGGTGATGCTCAGATATCACAGTGATGATGCCATAATAATCATAGAATCTTAGGGCTGGAAGGGACCTCATGAGGTCATCTAGTCCAACCCCCTGCCACAAAAGCAGGACCACTCCCACTGAATTATCCCAGCCAGAGTTTTGTCCAGCCAGGCCTTAAACACCTCTAAAGACGGAGATTCCAACACTTCCCTAGGTAGCCCATTCCAATGCTTTACCACTCGCCTAGTAAGAAAGTTTTTCCTAATATCCAGCCTCAACCTCCCCAGCTGTAACTTGAAACCATTGCTCCTTGTTCTGTCCTCTGTTACTACTGAGAACAGGCAAGCTCCATCCTCCTTGGAACATTCCTTCAGGTAGTTGAAGGTTACTATCAAATCCCCCCTCAGTCTTCTCTTCTGCAGGCTAAATAAGCCTAGTTCCTTCAGTCTTTCTTCACGGATCTTGTGCTCCAGCCCCTTGATCATTTTTGCTGTCCTCCACTGGACTCTTTCTAATTTGTCCATGTCCTTTTTGTAGTGGGGAGCCCAAAACTGGACACAGTATTCCAGATGTGGCCTCACCAGTGCTGAATAGAGGGGGATGATCACATCCCTCGATCTGCTGGTGACCCTTCTTCTACTGCAGCCCAGTATGCCATTGGCCTTTTTGGCAGCAGAGCACACTGCTGACTCATAGTCAGCTTCCCATCCACCATGACCCCAAGATCCTTTTCTACAGTGCTGCTACTTAGCTGATCGCTCCCCAGCCTGTAGCAGTGCATGGGGTTTTTCCATCCCAAGTGCAGGACTTTGCACTTGTCCTTGTTGAACCTCATGAGATTTCTATTGGCCCACTTCTCCAATTTGCCAAGGTCTCCCTGAATCCTGTCCTTGCCCTCCAGCATGTCTACTGTTCCCCCCAGCTTGGTGTCATCCGCAAACTTAGAGTGTGCAATCTATCCCATCATCCAGATCATTAATGAAAATGTTGAACAGAACTGGCCGCAGGACCAACCCCTGGGGCACACCACTCATTACCGGTTGCCAACTAGACATGGAGCCATTGATTCCTACACACGGAAACCATTGATCTAGCCAGTTTGCTATCCACCTTACAGTCCACACTTCCAACCCATACTTCCTTAACTTGCTGACAAGAATGCTGTGGGAAACTGTATCAAAAGCCTTGCTAAAGTCAAAGTATATCACATCAATGGCTTTATCCGCATCCACAAATCCAGTTATCTCATCATAGAAGGCGATGAGGTTGGTCAGGCATGATTTACCCTTGGTGAATCCATGCTGACTGTTCCTGATCACTCTATTTTTCTCCAGGGGTATGTCCACACGTCTCTTTTATTTTGAAATAACACTGGTTATTTCGAAATAAAAAGATTAGGTCCACATGATGTTTTTTTATTTCGAAATGATGGGCTCTGTCATTTTGAAATAAGAACCGTCATTACGAAGCAGCTTAAACCCCATTCATTTTGAAAAGGCTGTTATTTCGAAATGGTTAGTTTGAAATAACGCCGTTTGGACATGTTGTTTTGAAACAACATCATTGTTTCGAAACCACTGTTTCAAAACAACATGTCCAAACGGCCTTATTTCAAAATAACAGCTGTTTCGATAGCAGACTTTCCCTTAATTCGAATCAACATTTTCTTAATTAGAATTAGCTTATTTCGAAATAAGGACTTTATTTCGAAATAACTCATTTTGAAATAAGTTATTTCAAAATAACGATGTATGTGTGAACATAGCCCAAGTGGTTCAGAATGGATTCTTTGAGAACCTGCTCCATGATTTTTCCAGGGATTGAGGTGAGGCCGCCAGGTGTGTAATTCCCTGAATCCTCCTTTTTGCCTTTCTTGAAGATAGGCACTATATTTGTTTTTTTCCAGTCCTCCGGCACTTCCTCTGTTCTCCATGAGTTTTCAAAGATGATGGCCAGTGGTATTGCTGTCTCATCGGCCAACTCCCTCAGTACCCTTGGGTGCAGGTTGTCTGGCCCCATGGACTTGTGCACATCCAGCTTCTTTGGGTAGTCCCTAATCTGACCTTCCATCACCAAGGGCCTCTCTTCTTCTCTCCAATATGCCATACCTAGTGTAGTGGGCTGGCAGCTGGCCCTACCTGTGAAAACTGAAGTAAAAAAAAACATTGAGCACTTCAGCTTTTTCCTCATCCTCCATCACTAGGATACCTGCCCCATTCAGTAAGGGACCTACGCCATCCTTGATCATCTTCTTGTTATTGACATACTTGTAGAACCCCTTCCTGTTATCCTTCACATCCCTTGCTAGCCGCAACTCCAATTGTCCTTTGGCCTTTCTGATTTTATCCCTGTAGTCCCGAGCAGTATCTTTATATGCCTTCTTAGTCATCTGTCCAAGCTTCCACTTCCTGTAAGTTTCCTTTTTATGCTTTAGCTCAGTGCAGAGTTCTCTTTTAAGCCATGCAGGGCGCCTTCCACATTTGCTGTTCTCTCTGCTCATCGGAATGGTATCTTCCTGTGCCCTTAACAGGGTTTCTTTAAAATGCAGCCAGCTCTCTTGAATGCTTTTTCCCTTCAGATCAGCCTCCCAAGGGATCCTGCCCATCAATTCCCTGAGGGAGCCAAAATCTGCTTTTCTGAAGTGCAGGGTCTGCATTCTGCTTCTTTCCTTTTTTCCATTAATCAGCATCTTGAACTCTATCATCTCATGGTCACTGTTGCCTAGGTTGCTATTCACTTCTACATCCCCAATCAATTCTTCTCTGTTTGTGAGCAGCAGTTCAAGAGGTGCAAGATCTCTAGTTGGTTCCTCCAGCATTTGTACAAGGAAGTTGTCCTCAACACTCTCCAAAAGCTTCCTGGGTTGCCTGGGCAGTGCTGTAATGGCCTCCCAGCAGATGTTAGGGTAATTGAAGTCCCCCATGAGAACCAAGGCCTGTGATCTGGAAACTTCTGCCAGTTGTCCATAGAATGCCTCATCCATGTCCTCCTTCTGGTCTGGAGGTCTATAGCAGATACCCACCACAACATCTCCCTTGTTGCCCTCTCCTCTAAGCTTAACCCACAGATTTTCAGCTGGCTCGGTTCCACTTCCATAATGGAGCTCTGAGCAGTTATAGAGCTCTTTTACATATAGCACTACTCCTCCCCCTCTTCTTCCCTGCCTGTCCTTCCTGAACAATTTTTACCCATCCATGGTAGAGCTCCAGTCACGCAAGCTATCCCACTATGTCTCTGTTATTCCAATTATATCATAGTTCCTTGTCTGCACCAGTACTACCAATTCTTCCTGCTTGTTTCCCAGGCTCCTCTCATTCATGTACAGGCACCTAAGATACCAGGCTGATAGTCCTATTTTCCCATGTCGATTTTCAATTTTATTGCATCTACCTCCTTGCATTTTCTCCCAAAATTGTCCTCCCACACCTGCCTCAGGTATTAAAGCTTCATTAGAATATGTAACACAATTGTTTGATTCCCCCCTATGTTCCAACCACCCTCTCTTTTATCTATTGTACAGTCCCAGCACCCTCCTGTGTTCCATCTCTTCCCCCAGGTCTCCCACATTGTCACTTACCTGTGGCCTTTGGGCTCCTTCCCCCTTCAAACATAGTTTAAAGCCCTCCTCACTAGGTCAGCCAGTCGACATCTGAATATGGTCTTCCCCTTCTTCAACAGATGGAGTCCATCTCTGAGTAGCAGTCCTTCTTCCGGGAACAGCACTCCATGGTTGAGGAAGCCAAAGCCTTCCTGATGACACCATCTTCGCAGCCAGGCATTCACCATGCATCTATCTCTTACCAGGCCCCTACCCTTGACCGGAAGGATTGAGGAGAACATCACCTGTGCTCTGAACTCCTTCCCCCATGCTCCTAGAACCCTGTAGTCAGCTTTGATCTGCTGAGGATCACCTCTCACAGTATCATTGGTTCCTACATGGATGAGTAGCATGGGGTAGTAGTCAGAAGGGCGGATGATTCTCAACAATCCCTCCGTAATGTCTCGGATGTGGGCACCTGGCAGGCAGCATACCTCCTGAGAGGCCTTGTCAGGGCAAAAGGTGGGTGCCTCTGTCCCCCTCAGAAGTGAGTCCCCAACCACCACAGCCCTACGTTTCCTCCTAGCTGTGGTGGCTGTGATCCTCCCAACCTCGGGGGTGCATGGCATTTCCTGTTCCACCTCATCCATCATCTCTAGCGCTGCATAATGGTTCTTCACCACAATGGAGGGAGGTATGGGAGCAGGGGTGGAGCACTGTCTGCTGCCAGAGGTAAGCAGTTGCTAGTGTCCTCCTTCTGCCATAGGCATCCCATCCATCTCCAGTGGTGCGGCAGTAGTCCTCGGCACCTGGATATTATCCTCCTCCTTGCACATCTCCTTGTGGATGCTATCGAGGAACTTCTCTAGGGCATGGATACTCCTTAGCCTAGACACCTCCTCCTGTAACTCTCCCACCTGCTGCCTGAGAGATTCCACCAGAAGACACCTGTCACACTGATTCATCTCCCCAGCCTGATCGTCAGAGACAGGGAAATGCAGGCCAAAGTCCCTGCAAGTCCACATCAGGATTTGAGTAGAGATATCCATGCTCAGGATGTGTGTCTGGCTAGACGCACAGGTGAATGAGACAGAAGACGTGCTGGTGCAAGCAGTGCGGCTCCTCTTCACCATCATGGCCTCCCCAAACTCCCTCTCAAACTCCCCTGTTTGTATTCCCCCTGTTTGCAAGCTCCCCCTGGTCGCACAGCCACTGGCTTTTAAGGCCTTCTCTGCCTAGGTCAGCCCTTGCCCCTCATTAAACGCACAGGGGAAGGGTGATCACAAGGCTGATTGAATCTGGTGATCAAAGGTGAGCAGGGAAAAATGATCCAAACAGCCCCCAGACAATCACAGTATTAATTCCCACAGTAGCTAACAACTAACAGAAATCACCTGTAGGGAAAGACACACACAGTTAGTAATTCACTTTGCCTCCTTCTCAGGACTTCACCAATTTCTTTCCTCTCAAACTCCCCTGTTTTCAGTCCCTCTGTTCACAAGATTATTATTAGAGTGGCAAGAAGCCATCACTGCAGGACAATAGCTAGCAGCTGGTGGGCTGTGACCACTGCTTTTTACACTGATCATCTCCCTATTACCTTTGCTCCCCACTCTGTCTGAGTCAACCTGTTGGGTTATTTAGACTTGGATTGTAAGGACTTTGGAACACACATCACTCTGCGTGCGTGCGTGCGTGCGTGCATGCATGCATGCATGCACAAATGTAGGCTGTATCTACATTGGAGAGCATTTTCAAAAACTATTTTTTGAAAAAATTATTTCAAAATATATTTGAAATAATTATCTCAAAATAACTTTTTTTCAAAAATGCCATTTTGGGAGAATGGTCCTGGGACCATGCCTTGTCCGGAAATACCGTAGCTCTTTTTCCCCAAAAGTGAAAGTCTACTCCAGACTTTCTTTTTTGAAAAAAAGAAATCCAATGGAAAAGATAGGCATGCTTTTTTGAAAAAAGCCTTTGCCATGTCTGGCGATAGCTTTTTCGAAAAAAGCCAATCTCAAAAAAGACTTTTTATTTCAAAAAAGCTGTTGGGTTTAGATTTTTTGAAAAAGCATGCAAGTATCTCAAAATACTGGCACACTTTTTCAGCAATGCTAAACCTGGTTACATTTCAAACAATAGCCTTTTTTGAGATAGCTTTTTAAAAAAAAAAACCCACCACCGAATGCGGCAAAGGCTTTTTTTGAAAAATCCTGCTTCTTTTTTCCATTGCCTTTCTTTATTTTGAAAAAGAAAGTCTGGTGTAGACTTTCAATTTTGGTAAAAAAAAAAAAAAAAAAAGCTGTGGTATTTCAGGAAAACAAGCTGGTCCCCGGACCATTCTCCCCAAATAGCATTTTTGAAAAACATTATTTTGAGATAATTATTTTGAACATATTTTGAAAAAAGATTTTTCAAAAATGCTCTCCAATGTAGAAAAGGCCATAGTGCCTAGCACGGTGGGGCCCTAATATCTAACTGGAATCTCTAAATAATAATATTTAATAACAAATAAAGTACCTGGCTAGATAGGAATACCAAAGCCAATAATTGTGGTATTTAGGATGCCTTAAAAATAAAAATAATAGGAAAAAAACTATTAAATTATACAGATTTCATGGCTCCAATGTGTAAAATTCATCTTCTCCCTTCCTACATTTCACCTTTCTCATATTTTTACGGGAGTGGATTCCAAATGCTCATAAACTGGCAGAGCATGTTTGCTTACATAACCACTACATCTATACTCAGATTAAGATACCTATGTTCCCACACAAATAACACATCCATATGATAATTCCTAGCCTGCTACGAGCTATCTTTATCTAACCCTATAACCACTACTTTTACAATGGGAAGAGAATAGTCTAATGAATTATATGTAAAATAAATATTTAAGCATTATTTTGCCTTTTTGGCCTTCTGTCTGAAGTGAGCATCCTTACTGTTCCCTAGAAAGAGTCCATTCTGAAAGGCTTCCACTGGATTCCTGATCATAGTGCTTAACTCTCCTGGGTGAATTTGTCCATACTCCTTAATATTCAGCTTTACTTTGAAACTATCATGCCAAAATGGCACCTTTTTACCCAACAGATTTGTTCCCTTTGTGTGTTCAGAGACAATATAGTTTTACATCTTTTTTAAAAATCCAGTTAGCCCTGAAGAACCAAAACAACCAAGAGAAAAATCACTGGAATTTTTTCATGCATTATCAACACAATTATTTTTTAAATTTCACCTGCAATTGCATAAGCCAGCTAATGGCAGTGATATCACCAAGGGCAGAATTTGGCTTGCAGAATTTTTATTTCTGATTTTGAGTGAGATGAAAGTCACAGCTGAACTCTTAGGTCCTAGGCTGAGTCTGCAGGAGCCATTACAAACCCTTGTTTGTTGATGTTTACTATGGGTATGTCCACACACAGCTTTTAAATCGAAATAATGCTGGTTATTTCAGTTTAAAAGTGGTTAGGTCCACATGATGTTTCCTTATAGTGAAATGACGAACTCCATCATTTCATTATGAGGAAAGTCATATTGATATAATAAAAACCTAGTTTTATATTGACATGTCAGTTAAATTGAAACTGTTATGTCTATATAACACTGTACAGATGTGTTATATTGATATAACAGTTATATCAATTTAAACCCTGGTTAGACCTTCCTCCCAGGGTGCATGGCACCCTGGAAGGAAGGGCCAGGCTTCAGCACCCTGGCCATGGGGGTGGGGTGGGGTGGTTGTGGAAGGGAGCCCCCATGCCCAGCTTTCCCAGCCATAGTGGGGTGGCACAGGAAGGGTTCCCTGCGTGCCTGGCTTCTCCCACACCAGCCAGGCTGCAGGGGAAGGCACCCCGCATGCCCAGCTCCTGGCAAGCAAGCCAGGCAGTGGGGAAGGGATCTGTGTGCCCGGTGCTCCCACCACTAGCTGGGCGCTAGAGAAAAGAGTCTCCGTGCCTGGCTGCAGGCGCCCTTACTGGTGCTGTGGGAAGGGACCCCTGGGCCTGCTGGAGCTGCACTAGCTGGGCTGTAGGGGAGACAAGACCCCGGCGCCCAGCTTTTGGAATGCTCCCTGTGCACCAAAAGCCAGGCGTGGGGGTTGTGTCTCCCCCACCCCCTGGGAAACATGCTGGGAGCTGGGGGTGCATTCCCTGCAGCCTGGCTAGCACGGCTCTAGCTGGCCCCAGGGTCCCTTCCCCCAGCACTGGCAAGCATGCCTGCAGCTGGGCGTATGGGGCTCTTCTCTCCACCACCCAGCGAGCGGTGGGAACGCCAGGTATGCAGGGTCCCTTTCCCAGTGCCCAGCTTGCTTGCTGGGAGCTGGGTGTGCAGGGTGCCTTCCCCCACAGCCTGGCCAGTGTGGGAGAAGCTGGGTATGCAGGGATCCCTTCCTCTGCTGCCCAGCAAGTGCTTGGGGAGCCAGACACATGGAGGTACCATCTCCTCAATGTCTGGCTGAGCCTAAGGCTATGGCCAGTCTGGGGGGATGTCCTCCCCCTCACCCCCAGGCTCAGGGAGCCCAAAGCCAGTAGGGGATGATTTTACCCTGCCACTGGCTCTCCTTGGGAAATCCAGGCAAGGGTTGGGTGGCAACATGGCCCTGTCAGGGGGCCATGTTGCCACACCTCCCACGGTGCCCCCTCCTAAATCTAACTAGGAAGTCCAGTCCCTGGATATGTTAGTTCGATTTAGGTTTTTTGGTGTGGACCTGTTAAATTGATTTAACTTGAATCTAGTAAATGATTTTTATAGTGATTCAGTTAGATCACTTCAAATTAAATCGATTTAACTGCCTGTGTGTGGACAAAGCCTATGATCTGGAATTCACTGAGACACAGTGACTATGGAACTCTTATGATGCCATTTTTCAGAGTCAGTGTTCAAAATAAAACCACACATTACGTGCTGTGTTTATTCACTGCAGAGATGAACCTAAGCTGCAACATTCAGATCTGGATATTGAATATGCTCTCAATAGTCCCCCTTATAAAAAGTGGAGGGGGATGTTTATATAGCATGTTCAGAGAATGAAGGGGTTTAATTTAGCAAATTACAGTGATCTTTGACTATTGATGGTGGGTATGCAAAAGAAGGGAGGGTAGATAGTATGGGTTCTGAGTTATTACAGAGAATTTTTTCATGGGTGACTGGCTGATGAGACTTGCCCACATGCTCAGGGTTAAACTGATAGCCATATTTGGGGTCTGGAAGGAATTTTCCCCCAGGGCAGATTGGCAAGGGCTCTGAGGATTTTCACCTTTCTCTATAGCATGGGGCATGGCTCACATGCTGGTGAATTCTGTGGGTCTTAAATCATGAGCTGAGGACTTCACTAACTCAGTCATAGGTTAGGCTTAATGCTGGAGTGAATAGGTAAGGTCCTGTGGCCTGCATTGTGCTGAGGGCATCCTAGATCAGGGGTCTCAAACTCAAATCACCATGAGGGCTGCATGAGGACTAGTACATTAGCCCAAGGGCTGCACCACTGAAGCTTTTCATACAATGTTATTACAAATATTGATCATAATAATGTTGTTGCAGGCCACAGAAAATAACTTGAGGGGCCATGTGTGGCCCGTGGCTGTGAGTTTGAGACCCCCAAACTAGATGATCATACTTGTCCCTTCTGACCTTAGTGTCTGTGAGTTGGACTCTAGTCTTCTCGTTTATCAAACAGGGGTCATGGCAATGATTGCCACCCACATCACTGCACTTCCTTTGTACTTTAACCCCCTTCCACTTATTCTGTTAAGCACATGGCATTGCAGCTGGTTCCATGCTGGAGCATCACGTCTGATGAGCCATATTTTTCACATGAAAATTTTTACCCCTTTTTTTCTTTACCCAAAACCAGCTCATCTTCTTTTCACATTTTAATGCACTTGCTATTCCCTCACCATGTACATTAGAGGAAGGAAAGGCTATTGTCTGAAGTTCCTGAGCAATTCAGATAACTTCTTCTCAGTCGTATAGCTCTTGCTGGGATGTGGAAACAAATACGCAAGTTCATTCTGAAAAGTTCTTTTAAGCTGTTAAAAATATCTTAATTTTATTATATTTTTTCCTCCTATAGAAAGAAAAAAGCATTGCACATGGCAAGCCAAAACTAAAAATCATGGACATGACATTGTAAATCACTGCTCAGTGTGTCAGTCTAGTAGAATTACACTTTCTTTTCTCTCTCTAGGTGGTTAGAGGGCTCTCAGAATTATCATGAGCACTGAGAGACTTAGAGCTCTCGGCCTCTTTCCTTTGTTTTCAGCTCCCATCTTCAGGAACAGTGCTACTGCTTCTGGCACCCCCCTGCAAGCACAGCAGATGCCGGTGCTGACGAATGATGTCAGAGCGCACCGCAACAGTGCGCTCCCTATTTTGGTGCCCCTCAAGCGTCAGCACCCCCTTGCAATGCTTACTGGGCTTACCACGTTGTGCTGGCCCTGCCCATCTTATCTCCTCAGCTCATAAACTGCTCCCTTTGACTGCAGCTTTCCATCACTATTGGTATGATACTTAAATCTGAATCAGCAAAGACCTGACATCCTGTCTGATTTTCTCTCCCCATATTAGCTGTGCTGATTCCTTCTGAAGCATCATGAATTAATATAATCTCATCTCATATACTGTTCTTCACAGAATTTCCTCTTTCCAACAGCACCTCTTTTTGGCACAAAATATGGGTTTATCTTAAATACTTCTCCTTGGATTAGCACTTTTTTCAATAGACCCAAGTCAAGGGCGAAGACCTGGTGTAAATTTAATCTTGGCTTGTGCAGTTCCTTCCACAGGCTCATGAGGAATCCCTCAAATCTAGAGTCCTTGGAGTTGTCCAAGGGCAGTCAATGTGTAGGTTGTAAAATTTAAACATTATCATAGCCAAAAAGTTATTGATGAATGCTTTCATCATTTAAAAACTTATACAGTGTAGAGTTTTGCTGATGTTGTATTGCCTTCAAAACTAGCAAGGCTTCAAAAATAATTTTAGTGCCTATTTTGCCATTAATATAATTACATTCAGTCATATATTTCTTAGACACATTTTGTATTTGACAGGAAGAAGTGGGAGAATTGTGCCAATTTATTTGATGTAAGCAATGAACCTGATGAGCTATACCAATTATGTGATAGCCTTGGGAGATGTGTGCCATAGGATAAGTGGCTCATACATAACAGTTTTAGCTGAAATGAATTATTGAACGAGAATGATAAAATGTTAACATTAATCTTTGCTATGGCGAATAGCCCTGCCAATATTTGCTGCCTATGTCATTATGCTGCATACTGTACAAACACAGAGGGAGACAGAAGTTCCAAAGGGGGTAGCCATGTTAGTCTAGTCCTGCAAAACAAAAAAGGAGTCTGGTGACACTTTTAAAGGCTAAAAGAATTATTTATTTAAATACAAGTGATACATTCTCCACGCTAAAGAGTAAAAAATATGTCATGGATTTCTCCCTTCTAAACTTCATTTATTAAACTCTGCAGCCATGTTTTTCACAATTTTTTGTACAGCTGGGGAAGTTCTAGATGCCTGTATGCACTGGCAATAGCCAGTAGATTGGTAACACATATGATGTGCCCAGTTAGACAGTCCTATAACAGGTCCCTCTGAAAAAGGAACATGTTTTAGCAGAATTAATACTTCCAGGGATGGGGCCTAGTTTCAAAGTGGTAACCTTATTAGATAAATAAATTTCTTAGTCTTTAAGTGCACAGGATTCCTTGTTTGTTTTTCAGGGATGGAAGCATCTGATGCTTGTAACTAAGGATATTGGTCTGGATAAAACTCCCTTTAATTCTCTACTAAAATCAAACCAACCCGTCTCCTGAAAAACTTTCTTCTGTAGCATGGGGCACTGGTTACTTGCTTGTTGATTCTTTTTACCTTGGTGCCTTTAAATGATTATTTGAGGACTTCAATAACTCAGTCTTTGGTTAAGAGTCTATTATAGGAGTCGGTGAATGAAGTTTCTCTGGCCTGCATTGTGCAGGAATTCAGACTAGATCAGGGGTCTCAAACGCAAATCACCACAAGAGCCGCATGAGGGCTAGTACGTTAGCCTGAGGGCCGCACCACTGAAATTTTTTCATACAATGATGTTGCAAATACCAGTAACAATAGTATTATTGCGGGCCACAGGAAATAGCTTTAGGGTCCACATGAGGCCTGTGGGCTGTGTGTTTGAGACCCATGGACTAGATGATCATAATGGTCCCTTCTGATGTTAGTCTGTCTATATTTGGGTCTTTTCACTTCTACTGCTGACCAGATACTCTGCTCTTGCAAAATTTACAGGACAGTTGTACCTATATGACTATTTTGATTAAACTTTTGTGCTGATTTTGCATGCTTATGTCCAGGGCTGTAACTATGGTGGGGCAAAAGGGGCAAGGCCCCAGGTGCCAATTTGAAAGGGCACCAGACCCGCTGGGGAAAGTGCTCTCTGCCCAGCTCCAGCCATGGTGGGGTAGGGATCCCCTGCTCGGCTCTACAGATGCAGCAGGGGAAGGGGCTCCCCACCCAACTCCAGCCGCAGCAAGAGAAGAGGTTCCCTACCTGGCTCTGGCCGTGGCAGGCAAGGGGTTCCCCACCTGGTCTGGCCATGGCAGAGGAAGGTGTTCCCCCCTGGCTCTCTGGCCACTGTGGGGTAAGGAACTTCCCACCTGGCTCTGGCCGCTGGGGGAAGGGAATGGATGGGCCCCGCATCGGGGCCCAGGTATGGGGGGGCACCTTTGGGGCTGCTTGCCCTGGGTGCCCATATCACTAGTTACGGCCCTGCTTATTTCAGACAAACCCAAACATCAGATCCCCAAGTACAGTATAGCTTGTGCTGTTCTAAAAATACACAGAAGAAAAGCAAACAAGGAGTCCTGTGGCACTTTTAAAGACTAACACATTTATTAAGGCATTAGTTTTCGTGGGCTATAACCCACTGCCTCCGAACTTTTGTATCAGCATTGTGGAACAAAGAGAAAATGCAACGAAGCAGAATTACTGTCCAGATTTACTTGGTCTGTAAGTTTTATTACTGAGCTGTGTATTTTTCAGAAGCCAACTTATATGTCAGTACATCATAATTTAGCCTTCTTCCATCATACTCTCACTATTGCCTGGGTCACCAGGAAATTTCAGACCTATATGGTATTTCCATTTTAAGAAGTACTCTAGTAATTGTTTATAAAGATGAGACTGATGGAGGGAAAAGGGCTTGAGCAACCAGCACTGCATCACAAGTAGACATCACTGGCTGAAAGCAGGGGTACAGCAAGGGCAGCTACTGGAGAACGGAGTGTATCCCTCAACAGCGTGGCTCATATGGAACCACCAGCAGAGATAAAAGATCTTGGTTCAGTATGTTAACACTTCACTGGGACCTGAGTCCATGATATTTAAGGAAAGCTTTATCAATGCTGAGAAGAGAGAAGAGTTCACACATACTAAATACATGACTACATGTATTGTGAGGCTTATACTTTATCTCTTGGAGCAATAGTATTTGGGGAAGGCTCAGCAGTGCTTTGTGGTCCTCACTCCAACCACCTATATATATTTAGGGAGAGAAAACTCACTAGGGGACAATCTCTGGTCTTCCTTCCAGTGATAGGAGTGTGGATGTGAACCCACAGAGCATTCAAGTCATAGCCTTCGTCCACATAAGACAATTGCACCAATTCAATTAAGTTTGCTTATATACTGCTTTATTTGGAAGGCAAAAGTCTAAACAGCTCCTTAACCTGAATACCATAAGTCTGCATCAGCTGAAACAAGCTGGTTGTAGGTTTTCAGCTACAAAGTTTAGACATATCCCAAGATAACATACAAAATATGGGCTCTCTCAGGGAAACTACTAGTGAAGTCCCAGAGTGGTGGAAGAGCAGCAGCAGCTTAATTCCTAGAGCCAAATGGTAAGAAAGATTATTACCAAATTGGCCCTGAATGTCCAATTGTGCTTGAATGGGATGGGTAAAATAATGTTTTGCAACAGAACTCCTACAACAATCTTAGCTACGAAGTTTCTATTGCAACTCCACATTTGCTTGAATCTGTTTCTGGTCATAGCCATCAAGTTCAAGCTGTTCTTGAAGCTTCCTGTGCTATGGCCTTAACCTTTTAAAGAGGTTTGTTTTCCCTACTGGTGGACAGAAAGCAATATTCTCAGCCACCTCTTTCTCCTACTTATTTCATTGAATGCTGGATACAACTCCACCTTCTGCCTCTAAATACTTCAGGAAGCTATGGCTATGTCTACACTGCCACAGATATTTTGGAATATTTTTTCCAAATAATTATTTCAAATTAATTTAAAAATAATTACACCAAACTAACATTATTTCAAAATTGTTATTTTGAGATAAGAGTCCGGGAAAGGCTCTCTATTTTGAAGTAAGGCAGATGTTTTCTTCAAAATAGAAAGTCTTCACTATACTCTCTATTTCAAAAAAGGAAAAGGCAATGGAAAGTATAGGATTGCTATGTTGAAAAAAGCCATTTCTGTGGCTTGTGATGACTTCTTTCAAAATGGCTATTTCAAAATAATTACTTTTTCAAAAAAAATCTCGGTTTAGTTATTTCAAAATAGCACTTCGTTTTTTTCAAAAAACAAAGTGCGTATTTAAAAATAGCAAAATGCCTGCACGGACAGGCAAAAAGGTTTTTTGAAATAAGCCTGCTCATTTAAAAAAAAAAACAAAACTTTTGCAGTGTAGACATACTTCATGTGTCAGTATTTCCTAAGCCCTGTTTTGGCAATATGGAACACAGGCAAGTTCAATTCTTGCTAAACATCTAAAAGCTGGAGTAGTAAGGAGAGGAATGCTTTTTAAAAAGCAATTTCCTTGGTAAGATAAAATGTCAGTATCCTGGAACCAAATGTTTTTGAGAGCTTACAAGATTTATATTTGACTGTACAAAGCCTCTATAGAACAGTCTCAAGAAAATGATTTCTGTTAGAGAAAGGTATTGTGTATATTTGGAGCAGTTATCACCATTATAGTCATTTGATCAACCCTTTTGCCAGGGCAGGCCACATTTTATCCAGCTCAAGAACCAGAGGGCCACAGCTAAGAAAGCTGAGAGGAAGAATGTAATTGGAAAAAATGAAAATGATAATAGGGAATTAGTTACGAACACTTTACTAGATTCTGACAAAAACACAGTCAAGGAAGAAGGTCATATTGTTTAGAAAAAAAAGCATATAACAATGGAAGAAGGGAAAACTCAATGGTGATGAATATAAATCAAATGTTAGCAATTGTAAAAAAAATGATAGGGAAGCACAGGGACCCAAGGAGGAATCAATAGCCAGCAGAGTTAAGGACAATAAGTTTTTCAAATATTAGGCTGTAGCAGGGGAGAGCAGTTGTCCTATAGCCGGAAGGCAGCTGGCTGCCAGCGCCCCCCCCTGCTGGCCTGAAGAGACTCTATCTAAAAGCCCATTCCGGAACCAAAGAGACAGCCCAAGGGAAAGAGTGGACTATATAGAGAGACGGAGCAGCCAGCCCAGGGGGAAACGGAGAGGGAGACGCCTGCTGGAGGTAGCAGACCTCCCTCCCCCAGAGAAGCAAAGGGGTGACCTAGATTCACCTTCCCCAGGCCAGGATCTGGAAGAGCTTCCTTTGGCGCAGAGCCTAGATGAAGGGAACCAACCCGACGCCCACAAAGACCTGGAGGAGCTTCCCTCAGCAGAGGACATCAGCGAGCTGGCTGCCCCGAGCCCCTGCTACCTAGAGGATCTGGAGCACAGCGAGGTGAAGGTAACGTGGGGGAAAGTGGGAGGAAGTAGCCCAGAGACAGCTGGTGGGTGCCCAGCGGCTTTGCAGGCTCAGTGTTTCGGCTGGAGGCCACTGACCCAGTGGCAGTACACTGCCACTGCTAGAGCCCTGGGCTGGAACGCAGTCGAGTGGGCGGGCCTGCGTGGCCCTCCCTTTCTCCACCACCGTCCAGGCTATTAGTTGTGTTGCCTTATGTTGCCTTACCCTGCCTGAGGGGTTGAAGGCTCTGGACTTTGATACTGTGTTTCACCTTACTCTGCCTGAGAGGTTGAAGGCCTGAACTCTGATGCTGTGTGTTGCCTTGCCCTGCCCAAGGGGTTGAAGTCCTGAACTCTGATCCTGGGTGTCACCTTACCCTGCCCGAAGTGTTGATGGCCTGGACTCTGGTACTGTGTTTTGCCTTACTCTGCCCAAGGGGCTGAAGGCCAAAGACTTTTGGACCCTGTCTTGCCCTACTAGGGTCTAGAAGGCCATGGAAATAGGGGAGTTGGGTTGGACCCTTCTGTGGGTCCAGGCCTGCACACCGGGAGGCAGCATGGCTGAGGGCCGCACCTATTTACATAGGAACAATAAGGCTGTTAGATAGTAACTACTGATGATAGATATTTTTAAATCATCAGGTCAGGATAATTCACATTCAAGAGTTTTAAAAGAGCTAGCTAAGGAATTTATTAACTACTATTGATTTTTCTGTAACCAGGTAAGTTCCAAAAGACTGGGAGAAAATTACTGTTTTGCAAATATTTTACAAGAATAAACTGGATGACCTAGGTGATTATAGGCTGTCAGTCTGACATTGATCCTAGGCAAAATAAACTGAGCAGCTGATCCTAGATTCAGGTAAAGAAGAATTAAAGGAAGGTAATATAATTAATGCCATTCAACATAGGTTTATGGGCAATAGATCTGGTCAAACTAACTTGATTTTTTTATGAGGTTCCAAGTTATATTGATAAAGGTAGTGGTGTTGATATAATATATGTAGACCTCTATAAGGCCTTTGACCTTGTGCCACATGACATTTTGATTTAAAACACAGACAGATATAAAATTAACATGGCACATATTATATGGATTGATAGGTCTTGATGTAAGTGTAAATACGGAATTGCCATTGAATGGAAATTTTTCTTATGCAATCCCTCAGGGAGCAGTTCTTGGCTCTGTACTATTTAACATTTTTATTAATGATCTGGAAAGAAATTTAAAATAATCAAAGATAGTTGCAGGGGATACAAAAATTGGGGAGTGATAAATAATGACGAGGACAAGTCACATACAGTATATAAAGTTATCCGGATAATGTGGTAAACTGGTTGTAAGTAAACAAAAGGTGTTTTATTATGGCTAAATTAAAGGAACAAAAAAAGTAGGTCATATTTACATGATAAGGAACTCTAGCCTCGGAATCAGAAACTCTGAAAAAGATTTGAGGGGTTGTGGTGGATAATCAGCTGAATGTAAGCTCCCAGTGTGGGTGTTGTGCCCAAGGAACTAACACAATCTTTGTATGTATAAACAGGGAATCTCTAGCAGGAGCAGAAAGGTTATTTCACATTGTATTTTTTTATTGGTGTGACCACTGCTGAAATACTATGTCCAGTTCTGATGTCCGCAATTCAAGCATGATACTGATGATTGAATAAGGTTAAGAAAACAGCTATAAGAGTGATTAAAGGATCAGAAAAGAGTTACAGTGATAGACTCAAGAAGCCCAATTGATGTAGTTTAACAAAGAGAAAGGGAGCTTGATTACAATATGCCGATGCCAAAAGGGGGAATGAATGTTTAATAATTGGCTCTTCAGTCCAGAAGAGCAAAGTATAACACAGTCCAATGACTGCAAGTTGAAGATAGACCAACTCAGAATGGAAATGCAATGTAATTTTTTTTAACAGTGGGAGTAATTAGCCATTGATACAAGTCTGTGCCACAAGTGACACAAGACTCCTTGTTTGTTTAGCCATTGGCACAATTTATGAAGGGTCAGAGGGATTCTACATTTCTTACAATTTTTAAATAAAAATGGAATATATTTCTAATATATATTGTCTGGGAATTATTTTGGGGAAGTTCCATAGACTGAGTTAAACAGAATATTAGACTAGATGATCAAAATGATCTCTTCTGGGTTTAGGATCTATTAATCTATGCTTTCTGGAGACCAAAGCAGATGATAGCCTTTAACACAGCAGTAAAAGTTGTGGCTTGTAATGCTCCATTTTGACCATCCCTTGATTTGGAATGTTTCCACTTATGCTGTTCCAAGACCACACTGTAAATGCTGAGAATTACCATGAAATCATTTGTAAATGAGGTTCTTTCCAATGATGTAGCAATGGGGGGAACAGTGGGAAGCCATGCCCCTGGGCACTGAGCTGCAAGAGGCAGCTGGGGGGGTGGGGCTTGAAGACATGCAGTGGTGTGGGGTACCCAAGGGAGCACAAATGTTGGCTTACCCCTGGGTGCTAGCAAGTGCCAAACACCCTCACTATGCCACTGCTTCTTTCCTTCTGATAAAAAGTCCTTTTTTTCTATATCCTTTTTTTTTTTTATCCCCTTGGTGGGACTTTAAATAATGTATTATGCCCATCAAGGCTGAGGTTGTCACCCCTATTTCATTTATACATAGAGTCAGTCTGTACATTTACAAGAATACAGAGAGCACAGTTCACCACCACATTTAAACAAGAAGCCCACCCCTGCAATTACCCTCCCATTTGTTCATCCTAATAGCAAAAAGCCATGTTAATTCCAGACCAACATAGGAAACACCAACAGCCAAGTCACAAGGAAGAACAAATCAAACCAGCAACAGCTGGATCACTTCAGATTCCTGTATCAACATCACACCAGCAGCTGTGTTACTACAGAGAAATGCACAGCACTAAGTCAGATTCTCACAGCATGCACAATTAATGACCATGCATCAGAAGGTGCAACTGCAAAATGTAAGCTAAGCTTCTGGAAGAGAAAGACCATGCAGCCAACATGAGGAAGGAGAGACCGAGAAAGATGGATACTTCAGACTATGTCTACATTAAAAGAAAGCACCAAAATGTATTTCTGCAAACTGTTCAGAATTCTGAAATTCATCTGTTAGAGCAAATGAGGGAAATGTACCTGGACTTGGGAAAAAGAAAGTGACAGCAGAGGAGACATAGGGCTATGTAGCAACCTGCTAGGAGAAAAGGAATGAGGAGTAATGACATTTGGATTAAACCCCATAAACAGCGTATAGCCCTATCCTGAGTGGATTATACCTATCACTGGTGTTGGTCTTTTTCTTACATCTTGGTGATACTTGTATAGCTTGTCCTGGCTTTAAGGCCTTGGCAAATTGACTAGCTATGCCTATAGGGATGCCTCACCTTGCCTTCTATGGATGCCAGATTCATACTTTGAGGTACTGCAAGACAGAAATAACTCAAAAGTGGAGGGATGCCCATTGTTTAAAGTGCTCTATAGCTTGTCTTCAGGATACTTCCTATGTCCGCACTCACCATTTAGTTTGAATTAAGGAGGCTTAATTCGAACTAAATTACTGCATGTCCACACTGGCTTTCATTAGTTTGAACTAAGGAGTTCCCTTAGTTCGAACTAAGGAAAGCCTACTTCGAACTTATAAAACCTCACATAAGTTTGAACTCATTAGTTCAAACTAAACCAGTGTAGCCACGTTAAATCAAACTAACAGTTAGGTCGATTTAACGTGGTTGGACCTTCTTCCTCCCAGGATGCATGGCAGCTTGGAAAGAAGTGCCTGCTTGGGTGGGGGAGTGGCCAGGGCTGTACTTGGGGCAAGCAGCCCCAAAGGTGACCCCACACCCACCCCGATCCAGCCTCAGTCCCATGGCCAGGCAGAAGGTGCCTTCCCTGCCACTGGCTGAGTGTGCCCACAGCCAGGCGTGGAAGGGATCACTGCATCTGGCTGGAGCCCCGCTTCCTGGGCATGGGGAAAGGACCCCTGCACACGAGTGGAGTCCTGCTTGCCAGGCACAGGGAATAGACCACCAGCACGGCTCCCACCATGGTCACCAGTCATGGGGAAGGGACCCCCCCACATGTCTGGAGCCCCGCTCGCTGGGCAGGGGGACAGGACTTTGCTGGACAGCTGGAGTCCCACTTGCTGGGTGCGGGGAATGGACCCCCTCACAGGGCTCCAGCCATGCTCGCTGGTCATGGGGAGGGGACCCCCCCACACTGCTGGAGTCCCACTTGTTGGGTGCAGGGAATGGACCCATGTGTGCACCTCCCCTCCCCATGGCCGGCAAGTGGAGTTCCAGCCAGGCGTGGGGGTCCCATCCCCACACCCAGCAAACAGGGCTCCCATCCTCGCACCTGGCAAGTGGGGCTCCATACAGGCACGGGGAGGGGGCATCCCTGTGCCCAGCAAGCAGGGCTCCGGCCACCTACGGGGCTGTTTTTCCCCCCGCCCAGCAAGGGGGGCTGGAGCCAGGCCAGGGCTGTATGTCTCTCCTCCCTGCCCCCATGTCTGGACAGCGGGGGAGCACAGTGCCAAGGTACCTCCCCCATGACCAGCAAGGGCTCTGGGAGCCAGACAGGGGAAATCCCTTTTCCCCTGCTCTGCCAGCACTGTGATAGCCAAGCTGGTGGGGGGGTGGGGTGCCCTGGCTCCACAGAGCCTACCAGGGGAAAACATCCCCTGCCAGGCTC
Source organism: Podocnemis expansa (assembly GCA_007922195.1). NCBI lineage: Eukaryota > Metazoa > Chordata > Testudines > Podocnemididae > Podocnemis > Podocnemis expansa. The sequence continues at coordinate 26,128,702 of ML681996.1, forward strand.
TAGCCTTCTGAGCCCGGCATGGGGAAAAGCATCCCCAGCCCAGGTCTAGCTCAGGTGTGGCCAAACTGTGGCTTGGGAGCCACATGTGGCTCTTCAATTAAAAAGTGTCTCCCAGCAGAACATTCTATTCTATTCTATTCTATTCTATTCTATTCTATTCTATTCTATGTCAGCAAATCAATTTAGGAAAGCAGCCCCAGCCTAGGAGTTCAGGAGGGGGTTTGAGATGGAGGGGAGAAGCACAGCATGGTCAGGGATGGTGGGGAGAAGTGCGGCATGTTCAGGATTTTAGGAAACTTGCCACTAGCCTGCAGTCTTCTACATTGAGCAGCAGCTAAATTTTTACTGTATAGACCTAGTTTTCATGGTAGCCTTAGGTAATTATTAAAATCTGACATTAATAGGACAATATTTGTCCTCTTTTTACGATAAAGTGTGCAATGAATTTTAAACTTAGTAATTTTGGAGTAGGTAAAAGTATATGGCTATATGCTTCAGTGCGGCTCTCAGAGGTTTAATAATCAACTTGTGTGGCTCTGGAGTTCCATAAGTTTGGCCACCCCTGTTCTAGCTGTACCACAGCTAGAGCTGGGAAGGGTATGCTTTTCCCTGTTCTGGACTCGGAGGGCTGGAGCCCAGCAAGCTATTGGTTGAGGGCATGGCCCTTCTGGTGGGCCATGATGCCACATCTCCCATGGTGCCCCTCTTCCAATTTGAACTAGCAAGTCCTCTGCATGGACATGCTATTTCAAATTGGTTTTCCAAGTGGGGCCATGTTAGTTCAAATTAACTGAATTCAAACTAATATTTATTAGTTTGATTTCATTAGTTCAAATTGAGTTAATCTGAACTAACCTTATAGGTATAGACATAGCCCCTGAGTACAGAGAATAGAAATATTATATTATAGGGAAGTGAGGTAGTTTCCAAGATGGCAAAATTCCAGGACATTCAAGGAATTTCAGAACTATGACTGAAACATGGAAGTGCAGCTGGGGAACCTTTGTGGAACACAGATTATGTGCTCTTGATGAAGATTTTTAGTGCACTTCAAGTAGAGATTTAAATCTCCTATAGCGGTTGCAGATGAGCTGATGATTTTCTTTGTAGTTGCAGAATAAACAAGAAGTCTGGTGGCATTTTTAAAGACTAACAAATTTATTTATTGCATGTGCTTTTGTGCAAGAACATTCCACTTCATCAGATGCTTGAAGATGGGGAACTTACCAAATGGGAGCAAAATAAATGTAGGGAAGTGTAAGTCATAGGATCTTGTACTTGCAGAGATTTTAATATTTGTTTGAAGAGTTCTCTTTGACAATCAGAATTCTCTATACAGCTATTAAACTTGTGCACAGTTGCATGTTGCATGGCTTAATTTTATTTTTCCAATCTATGTAAACTTTTCCTAAACCATAGGGAAGATCTTTCACCAAATCTTGATTTAAAAATTGACAGTGATGGAGAGTCCACCATGATCCTTGGTGAATTGGTCAGATAATTAATTGCCCTCATTGCTAAAAATGTGTACCTTATTTCCCATCTGAATTTGTCTATCTTCAATAACCAACTACTGGTTATTTTTATATCTCTGTCTTCTAGATTAGGCTTAGGCCCAAAGGTTCAGTTTAAACCTGTTCTGTGATCTGTAATCACTCTAGATGAGATGTGACTTCCCACTAAAAATGTCTGAATGGCTTTTTTAAGTTTAATCAATTTTTCTACAATTGTATTATATTTAATCAAGTTATATTTTATTATTTATATTTACTATATATTGATTATATTTAATTCAATTAATTTTGTCATACTCAATCAATTTTTCTATAACTTCTAAACAAATTTTCTACAGTTTCTGTAGAGGAACATATTTTGTTGAAAAGCTCATTACTGCAGTTGGTTCAATGGCAGAGTCTGTAGAGTGAGGGGGTTGGAATCTGACTCCAAGGTGAGAGGCAAACTGTACAAAACTACAGCCAAATATTATTTATTGTTTTTATTACAGTTGTACTTAGAGGAATGGGGTCCCTTATGTCAGGCACTATGCGAACACAATTTAAGATAGTCCCTGCCCCAAAGAGCTTACATTCTAAATAGATAAGGCAGATAAATATCAAATATTTTAAAATTCCAATATTTTTTCTTTAAATCTTTCCATGTATCCTCAACTCACTCATATACTATAGGGAACAGATCCACAGCCAGGCACAGAAGGGATCCCTGCATCTGGCTGGAGCCCCTCTTCCTGGATGCAGGGAAGGGACCTCCATGCATGGCACCAGTGGGGAAGGAACCCCTGTGCCTGGCTGGATATAAAACTAAAATAAAAATAAAAATAGCCCCATTATTGACTAATGGAGATATGTCAGTTCATATCAGCTGAGGAACTGGCCATAAATATTTTATTATTTCCTGGCATATTTACATTTTCAAGCTACCCACCTAGGGTCTGTCAGTTGCATTTGTTCCAAAATACTGTGCAGCTACTAGCTGTGTCTAGTAGGAGAGGTATATCACTTTATGAATTAACAAGTGCAAAAGAAAACAAATTTACATGGAAATACCAATGAAGGTGGAACACAGGCGCTTGTTAGAGGTAGAAACAAATATTCCCTTTTTTAAAAAATTTTGTTGAAATTCTTTGTGCAAAGTTTCACTAAGAAGTAAAGAAATTGGTTCAGAATTTTGTGAGTCAATAAGTCATTGCTTAATGTAATTAAAGTTTTGGTCTTGATTCTTTTTTTTTTGGTCTTGTTTAAAAAAATACATTTTAGTAAATCATGCACCTTCATCATTTTCATAACTGACGTGACTATAAAGAGAGGAAGTACTAGGACTGTATGTCCTACCATTTAGAATTCTAAAAGTAAATGGTGATAAATTAAAAGGGCGAGACCACTTTAGTTCTTCACTGGCAACCAGAGATGTAGGTAATGTTATTTCCATAATGAAGAAGAAACCAAAGGACAGAAGAGGAAAGGACAGACTTGTTTGTCTAACCTTAGTATTGGAAAAAGATACTGGTCTCTGATTTAGGAGAAATAATTGTACAGGTACAGATTGCTTAATGAGAGTGAGGATAAATTTACAGAGCTCAACCATTCCCCATCCTGAAGAACCAGGTTGTCAGCAAGACTTAGAGCCACAGACAGTTAGGTTATCCTTGCACTGTTTGCATCTACCAGGCACCAGATAACAATATAGCTATAGGATGACAGAGCTCTTTTTAACTCTGAATACACCCCCTGCATGGGTTCCTGATGAGCTACATCTAGCCTGTGCCACAGGTACAGATGATGATATTTACCAAATCCTATACTCTTTGAGTATGTAACCATGAGAGTTGGAAAGTAGGAGATCTCTTCTGCAAGCAAGCTGTCCACTGTCATTCACAAATACTGAACCCCCAGTTTGTATTGTCAGGCTGAAAAATAATCATGTGGAGTGGATAGTGATGCCAGCTGGATAGGGGAAATTGGCAGCAAAAGGTCACAGTTGTAGCATGCAGTGAGTGAATAAGAAGCCCGACCATGGGAGAGAAGGCACAGCACTTTTATTAACTGTATGAGCAATCAGCTGAGACAGGGAATGCCCAGCCTTCTCACAGACTCTAAGGTCAGAAGGCACCACTATGAGCATCTAGCAGCGGTGTGCAGACCCAGAGAGAGGCGGAGGGCCAGGCATGCATGTACCAGGCTGCAGGGGGAGAACCTGGGTGAACCCGCACAAGGGCTGAATTAAAGAGGTCCCAAGCCGTACCACTCTTGGGGCACCAGAGCTGCCCACCCTCCCACCACACAGGCCAGACTCAGCCAGGCAGCTGCACTGCAACCCCAGAGCTTTGGGGAGGACGGGGTGACCAGGCCAAGAGCCCGCACCCCTTCCCTCCTCTCTGATGCCGACGTGAAGCAGCATTCCTGGCTGGCATGTCTGCCCTTGGCTATCCCTCCCCAGAGGGCTGAGCATGGTCAGCACAAGGTGGCTGCTTTTGGGAGCTGGGGCCCTGGAGTGGGCCCATTTCGTGGAGCTTGGTCTGCTTTGCCCCTGCCCCCTCCAGAGCTGAATGGGTCCTCTCCAGGGCCTAAGAGTGAGGCGACTTGCATAACTATCACGCATATCATTGATGTGGTCAGTGCATTTTTAATAAGTAGCTCCATACCCCCAGAGCGCCACTTTTTAGATACTTTATGTCCACCTTTAACTTTGAATTAACATAATTTTTATCTGTCCAGTAACTCCAATGGGGGAAGTAATATGTGGTGAAAGGCTCTTTAATTTCACAGACAAAGATATAATAAGAACCAGTACCTGAAAGCTGACGAAAAACAAATTCAGATTGGAAATAAGTCAGTAGTGAGGGTAATCAATTATTGGAGCAATTTACCCAGGGTTGTGGTGAATCCCCCATCACAGACAATATTTAAATCAAGATTTGATGCTTTTCAAATAGATCTGCTTCAGCTGAAGCAGGAATTATTTCAGGGAAGTTCTGCCTGTGTGATGCAAAAGGTCAGACTAGATGATCACAATCAGTACTTTCAGGCCTTACACCCCCATGAATCTTGAAATATTTTTCAAAACTGATTAATTAGCCAATTGATTTTACTTCAGCCTTGTTTCCATATAATTTGCTTTTCCAGGATCAGGCCACCACCATGGCTGAGAAAAATTGCCTGTTTTCCAGAGTTTGTTTATTGAGAAAGAGTTGGGTCTATTTATTAAAACAGTTGTGCAAATCTAGTTCTTTGGTAGAATACAATGAGGTGCAATGTATTAAGTGTGTCTGTTTAGGGAGCTGGAGGGGGATATGGGGCCATAGAGCTAAGTGTGAGGCATGAGACCTTGCATATCTACTGGGCTCCAGCCTCCAAGATCTGCAAATAGTTCTAAGTCTATTCAGGGTTTAAGGCAGCAAAACGCCTTAGTAATGTACAGAGATGTTGGATGCAAGAATGACATGGCAGCAACTGGATCTCCCTACCTTTGTGTGTGAAGGGATAAAGCCATCTACAGAACTGTCTTTGCATATATCTATTTAAGGGGACATGATCTGTGGAATGTTAAGATTTTTTGGGCTAGGGGCCATGTCTTCTTTAATAGCTGTAAAGGAGCATGCATATTCTGCAGCTAGATAAACATTCCCTGAGTATGTGTATAATGTCTCAAAACAAAGGATCTCACAGATTTTTCTCCATCTCTGACCAGTGGAGAGGACAATCTAGCCCACAGAACTGTCATCTGATTTTTCACTATGAGTCTCTCATAGTTAAAGTACCTTTAACTTAAGTCTTTTCCTTTATATTATGTAATGGTTTCTGTTCAACCATTCTTAGCCATATACTAAGAACTATTTGGTTCCTTGCCCCAACTTTTCTTAACCTAACGTGAAAGTTGCCTTTTTTTACCCAATGTAAAAATTAATGAAAAGTTCTTTCCCATCCCATATTTTATGGCTATGTCTACACACACATCGCTATTTCGAAATAAGTATTTCGAAATGAGTTATTTAAAAAATAAAGCCCTTATTTCAAAATAAGTTAATTTGAATTAAGAAAATTTTAATTCAAATTAAGGGAAAGCCTGCTATTGAAATGGCTGTTATTTCAAAATGGTTATTTCGAAATAAGGCCATTTGGACATGTTGTTTCGAAACAGTTGTTTCAGAACAATGGTGTTGTTTCAAAACAACATGTCCAAACAGCGTTATTTCAAAATAACCATTTTGAAATAACAGCCATTTCGAAATGAATGGGGTTTAAGCTGTTTCAAAATGACTTATCCCGTCATTTCGAAATAAGAAAACGTCATGTGGACCTAATCTCTTTTATTTCAAAATAACCAGTGTTATTTCAAAATAAAAGAGATATGTAGACAGACCCTATAAGGAACACGCAAACTATAAATATGAATATTTTAAACCATCAGGACAATTCAATTTACAAGTGTAACTTTCTATTTCCTAGAACTTCATGTTTGTTAAATTTCCCTAATTAATATTGAATTAGTTTATCCTTTTTGTGAGTGCTCTTTCTGCCACTGCTTTCTTTACCAACAGCCATCATTTATGCTTCCATTCTAAGTGCAGTCTTTTAAAGGGGCCTCTAATTTTGTTCTTACTCAAAGAATAGTGCACTTTTAAGACTCAATTCTTGTTGGAGTTTTATACATCATAGATTAAAAAAGCTTGCTTGAGTCTAATCTTTTAATCCAATAATTGCATTGTGTAAAATAAAATATTAAACATGATATTCTTTTCTTAACACTGGAATTAAGGAATTAACATGATGAAATAGCTTCCTAACTCATTTATGCTTCCCTGAGTTTTCACTTTGAAATGTTTCTAGACTGTCTGAAAGTCAGCGCTATTTGGGTGTTCTTGAAAATAATATGTTCACATGATCAATAAGCAAGAACTTTGGCCAGTCAGCTGTTCCTTCTTTACTGACATTCCCTGTAGAAGTAATTTCCACAGTTCACTGATAAAGCATCATAGAGCAAATGCAGTCTGCCAATGATCTGGAACCTGTACCATAAACATAATTCAGTGACAAACTCCATTATGTTCAGTGCTTATTTTACATTTAGGAGCATAATCTTATTTTGTGTCTGATACAATAAAGTTTCAGGAACTTGCATGTTTTCTTGCATGAGAGTGTCCACAGGAGCACTGAATAAATGAAAAATCTAACAGAGTCAGAGTGTTTACAACATTAGAATTAAACTTCTAGATCAAAAATATCCATAATTTAGAATTAAGATAAAGAAGGAATCAGTAAGTGAAAGGAACATAAAACTGTCATGTTATATTTTACTTTATAGTTTGAAAAACTCAAATAGCAGAAATCCAGGTAGGGATTACAAATTAAAAAATGGGATAAAACAGAAATTCACAACTAGGTTAACACTAAGGTCATTAATACTCTTAAGTTAACTCACTGCTCTGTGTTCAGGTTGGAGTTTGTGGTATGTAACTTAGCACAGCTCATTACTATATATTATGATTTTTAAATTAGCGTTTTGAACAGAGGTCATAGAAACTCCAACCCCAAGAAAATCTTTGAATTAAAATTTAGAGGGGTGAACAATTATGAAATACCATTCCCACATGAAAAATTTCCTCCTAACCCCCAATTAGAAGTTGACTTAAACATGATTTATATCTTTTCTAATTTATTAAGTTAAAATGTCCATGAAATTGTAACAATGCATGTTCTTGTTCGCCATGTAAATGCATAATCCTTTTTTGAATCCTACTAAGCCCTGCACCTTAATGAAATCTTGTGATAATGAAACAAACAAAGAGTCCTGTGGCATTTCTAAAGACTAACAAATTTATATATCACATGAGCTTTTGTGGGAGAAAATCCCACTTTGTCAGATGTTTGAAGAAGTGGGATTTTCTCCCACAACAGCTCATGCAATAAATAAATTTGTTAGTCTTCAGGTGCCATAGAACTGGGACTCAGGGCTTGAGCCGCGTAAGTGCACTGCTGCTGCAACTGCCGCAGGTGGCCCAGCAGTCAACCCGCAACTCAGGTGCTGGGACTCAGGGCTTGAGCCCCATAAGCCCATCACCAGCAACACTCCTGACTCCTTGTTCATTTTCCTGAACTAGACTAACATGGCTGCTCCTTTGGACCTTGTGGTAATGAGTTTCATATACTAATCATGCCTTATGTTAAGTTATTTCCACTGATATATTTTAAATATGCTGTCTTTCAGTTTTCTTTGAATATCTCTTTGTTCTTTAATGGGAAATAATAAAAAAGTATTGTAGCTACAGGCCAGATTCTCAGTTGACAAAATTCATGGTACACCACTTAAGCAGCTGAGCTACTTGAATTTGCAAAAGCTGAGGATCTGGCCCTACAATTCTTTAATACTCGAATAATTGAAAATGGGTAGTTTTGCTTCTCCCTCTTCTTCCTATTTAAAAGGATATAATCATTTCAATTGAAATGAAAGATAGTTCATGAAATCCTTCATTAAAGTCAGGTGAAGATTTTATAACAGTTAATTATGTGGGAATAGAATGTGGATTACTGTGAGGTGATCATTGAACACTTCTGAACCTCATTATATTACAGGTATTTGTTGTTGCTTGATTCTGTTCATGGCAGAAAAATAGGATACATCTGTTGTTTCACAGCTTATTAAAATACACATCATGCCACTACAGACACTGAAATTCCTCTTAAGTTTAACTTAAGGCTTCTACTATTATTCTTTGAAATATTTGTCATACTAACATCAGTGATAATGCTTAGAAGTTGTTGATTCAGCAACATTCTTGATGCATTTGTTTTTTCCAGTCAATAAATTATGATAAAAATGGTGATAACTCGAGAACTAAAACCTTGGTTTTTAGACTTCCTTGTACATTCAGCTTAATCATCATACTACTTCTTGTCCAGTCTTTCAGAGTAGTGGGAATCAGCCTCATAATTCAAAGACAAGAATGTTACAGATCACTGATGGTACATCCTTTTATTGTAAAAAGCACACAAAAACAAGCCAAATGTAGCAATTGGCCAAAGACACATTGTTGCCTAGTACCAAGTAAATGGGCCTAAGAGGTTGGGCTTCTGGTGTTCTTGATTTAATAGGTGACTTTGGAAAAGTGACTTAGGCCCAGATACACAAGGGGATTTAGGCATTGCAACATGTAGCATTGTAACACTTAATTTTTAGGCTCCTGGGAAATCACTGGAGCAGCTGCTGGGATCCACAAAGTCTGAGTTAGATTTCTGGCTCCCTATAAGTGTGTCCACACAGGCTTCTTATTTCGAAACAACAGAGGCATGTCCACACAATGCACCATTATTTCAAAACCGTTAAACCTCGCATCTAATCGAAATAGCCGTTGTTTCAAAAACAACGGCATTCGGACACGTTGTTTCGAAACAACACCGTTGTTTCAAAATAACTGTTTCGAAACAACATGTCCAAATGGCTGTGTTTTGAAATAACCATTTCAAAACAATGGCTATTTTGAAAGCAGGCTTTCCCTTAATTCAAATTAACACACTGTTAATTTGAATTAACTTATTTTGAAATAAGGATTTATTTTGAAATAACTCATTTTGAAATGGGTTATTTCAAAATAATGATGTATGTGTGGACCTAGCCTATATGATGAATGGGCAGAGACAGATGCCTCACAATGGGATCCACAAAAGCCAGCTTGCTAGGTGGAGAGCTGTCAACAAGAGAGATATGTCCTAGGCCCTGCCCCTCTCACAGAGTTAGGAGCTTAAGTTCAAGCTACAGGGAGGTGCCTATATCATTTCTTGTGAGAATGAGTTAGATGTCTGCCTTGCTCCATACAGAACAGGGGTGGGGAATGAGGAGAAAGTGGTGATGCCCACCTTAGAGCTTTTAGGTTAGTGGTTAGAGCGTTCGCCAGTAGCTGAGACCCAGCTTCAACTCCCCTTTCTGTCTTATAGGAAAGAAAGGATCTGAAGTGGGTTCTTCCTCATTTAGGTGAGCTAACTCCTACCCTCCTGAGTATTCTGATGTGGGGTTCCTTCAAACCTTCCTGTTGAAGCTGTTCCACTTCAGAGAGTCATTGGAACAAAGAGAGAAAACGAGTAGTTAGGGCATCCACCTGAGACATGGGAGCCCCAAGGTCTAATCCTCTGCTCCAATGGCTGTTTAATTATTTACCAAAGTGGAAAGTCTTCACCAAGGGAGACCCCCATCACAATGAACACGTGGTTACATCACTCTCCTTAGAGGCACAAGAGAACCCTCTTCCAATCCTTTCTCCCTCTCAGGCAGAAAGAGGTAAGGAACCTGGATTTCCCCTATCCTAGATGAGCGTGTAACCTATATGCCTAAAACAGGCTATCTCTTTAGAGACCTGTTTAGGGTGAGTTAGTTTTGGTGGGCAGATTAGCTGCCCATGACCAGAAATGTCTGGAAACAGGGAGTGGTAGCATTTTTTAGCATGCTCCACAGGGTTTCCTGGTGGTTTGCTCAGACCACATGTCAGCAGTAGACTGTGCAGACAGAGAGAGAGGCCAGCAGGAGATGCAATGAGAAGAGCCCAAGTGCTCAGTGTTCATGAAAGAAGCTGAGCCAGGAGTGAACAGCAAGATGTTTTCTCCTTTCTGTGGTGTCTTCTGCAGCAGAGTTTGCACACATGCATATGGGACTGAGGGCTGGTTGACCAGCAAGCTGACCGAAAGGTGCTAGTCCCAGACGAGAAAGAAAGGCCTGCATGGAATTCTCCTGAAGATTCCTGCACTCAAAGAAATGGATTGCTGCTTCTTGCAACTCAAGCCTTTGGAGTTGAACAAAGACTGTAGCTCAGAGTTGGGTGAACTACAGCTGGACTTTGGGACTCTTGCATATCTTTTTTATGGGATTTCTGTGGGGACTGTTCTGTTTAAATTCATTTTGTTTTCTTAGGATAAGATTCATTAAGTTAATAGTTAATAAAATTCATTGTTATATTTATTCTAAGCAGTAGTTTAAGCTGGGATGGTAACTCTGAGCAATCTTTGCTGTGAGTCCCTTACAGGCTGGCTCCTGGGTCCCCAGCTTTGTCACTGTAGGAGTTGGGGTTTATCTCTGTTACGCACTGGAAAGGGGCAATTAACTTAATTCTAGCCCACCCAAAGGTTACAAGTGCGCCAACCACTGGCCTAAATGTTATAAGCTGCACCCTGCACAGAAGAGTGGTGAGTGAATGTCCACTTTCCCTCAGTTCATGGCCTGCGCTTAGCGTTAGGTTGGAGGTAGCATCCTGGTGCCTAGAGGGAAGCAAAAGTGCTGCATGTGCTCAGAGGCAAAAACTGATGCTCCTTGAGAACTTGAGCTCTAAAAATTTTATCTAAGGCACCTTCATTAGTAGGCAAGTTCCAGAGGGAAAGCTGTGTTAGTCTAGTTCAGCAAGACAAGCGACTCCTCTGGCAGTTTTAAAGACTAACAAATTTATTTATCGCATGAGCTTTCATGGATGAAAATTCCACTTTGTCAAATGATTTGAAGATGGGGGAACTTATGGAATGGGAGGAAAATAAATGCAGGGAAGTGTAAGTCACAGGATCAGGTCACACTGTAACTAACTGCAAATTAAATCAACAGTTAAGATTCAAACACTGGAACAGTGTATAGAGGAAGATGAGGTCAAATCACCTGTTGTAATGAGAAAAAAAAGCCAAAGTCCCTATTTAATCCTGAAAAGACAGAATCAAATTTGAAAATGAATTCTAGTTCTGTCATTTCTTTTGAAGCTTTAATGTGTCATTCAATGGCTTGAGCATAGCTATTAACAAATTGTCAACAGAATGATTAGGAAGATTGAAGTGCTCAGCTACTAGTTTTAGAGTGTTGCGACTTCTGATGTCAGTTTTATGCTCATTTATTCTTTTGCACAGAGACTGTCCTGTTTGTCCAATATATAAGGCAGAGTGGCATTTCTGGCACATGACATAAATACATTGGTGGATGAGCAGGTAAATGAACCTTTGATGAAGTAGCTGGTTGTATTAGGTCCTGTAATAGTGTCTTTTGTGCAGATATGTGAGCAAAGGTGGTAGCATGCTTTGTTGCAGTGATATGTGCTTGCTTTAATGGCTCTGTTGTTAGGCTTGTAGCTGATGGTGATTATGCAGTAGCTGAACAGGAGTTTGTAGACCATAATGGAGCCAAAAACTGGCATTAATGGACACAGAGCTAGGGTTTGAGTGCCTAAATAGATTATGGAGCTGGGCTTTAATCTATGCCTTACCATTTTCCACTCTGTAGAACAGGTGTAATACCTGTTGTCCCTCGCAGAGCTATTCAAAACATAATTAATGATCAGCTGCAAAAAGGAGCTAAGCACTCAGTGCAGCTGAGAAGAATGGAGCAAAATCTAGTTCATATCAGCTGCAGCCTTCCTAGAGGGACAGCTGTGCTGAATGAGAATCAGGAGGAATTGCATGTGCTCTGTCTTGCTCTTTCCTGCCTTCTGACTCCCCAGTCCTGATATACCCCATATTTGGAGGGGGAGTAGGCCTTTGCAGCTCTGTTCCCTTCTGTCAGAAGGAATCCTCAACTACCCTGCAGCTTCCTATCTCTTTGCTTTGAAAGCAGATCAAAGTAGCTAGAGGAAGGACTGAGACCAAGTTTTGTAAAATGCTTTTAGATTTCATTGTATGATGAAATATACATGCATTTTGCCTTTAAAAAAAAAGTAAATAAAAGGGGGTAAACCTTAAAAATGTAGTACTAGAAGAGTTTAGGTGAGGTGTTAATTCCATGCTATTTAATCCATATTATAATGCATTGTTAATATAAGTACTTCATATAGTGCTAAAAATTACAGTCTTTTACAGACCTAGAGAAAAGCATGTTTTCTTCCCTGTAGAACTTACAATCTAATGGAGTGATCATGGAAATGCATCCTGTCAGGGGTAACTCCAGTAATAGTAAGTTCTATGCCTTGTATGAAGTGTTTGCAAAATCAAGGCTTAAGCTAGCTATGTGAAGTTACCAACATAATGTGAGAGCAAGACAACAGGGAATAAGCAGAGGAATGTATCTCTGTGATACCATATTTTCACAGGTACTCAGCTACCATGGTCAGATGTTATAAAGTTATGGTCTTAATTATTAGTTGTACCACTGCTCCTATCAAATATTCTATATCCATTGGCCTTGAGGCTGCTCCTTGTTAGCTGTAAATAACATTTAATTTTGTGGACTGCTGTTTGCCTACCACCCATTCCCTAAACTGCCATTTTTTTAAAGCAAGGCCTTTTGCTTTACCCATAGGAAAAACTATCTGCATGTCTCAGCAGTTGAACTGGCTGAAGAATTTTCTGCATGAGCAAGAATACATGTTAGAATCAGTCACAGATGTGTCAATGAGAATGTAAGGAGGCAGGTAAGTTTTTGCTTTTATTTATTTATTTTAATTTATTTGATTGAAGTTCTTGTTTCCTCTGTGCTTTAACAGTGATGATCAAAGAATATTCATCCTTTCATGTCATGCTTTTGATAACATTTCCAGCCTAAACTGAAAATCCAAGCACTGAACTACATGAAATCTCTGGGGAGATTTTTTGAGCCCTGAAGATTTTGTGTCTATACTCTGTGAGTTCTATTTACATATGTTAGATTTGGATCTCTATCTAATGCCAGACAGGGCAATACATCTGATCCCTCATCATAAATATTACCTAGGGTCAAGATTTGTTGGCTTTGGGTCCCCTGTATGCACAGAGTCAGCATACATGGAAGAAAGCCTCTCAATGGGGCTAGAGACTCTAGCTGAGTCTTAATAATAGATTGCGTAATTAATCTGATTTAAATCTTATGATTCCACTATGGGGGCAGTCAGGAGTTATAGATTTATGCTACTTTCTCATTTGATGGTTTCACCAGAAGCCCTACTCAGTTCTATTTCTGCAGTTTTGGCTCCTATTCGTTGTAGTACACAGATACTTGTCGTTTATTGTATGTCAACTTCCCACAAGCAATATTAATCCACCTACCTGGTTCTGCTTTCATTTAGCTTCTGAGACAGTCTACCCATTGTAGACATGGGTATAAATATAATGAGGAATAATTGGGATAAGTCCACTGATCCATCTGATCTAAAAGCCTGTCTCTGAAAGTGGCCAGCACCAACCACCTATTTCAGAAAATTTTGTAAGAAACTTTGTAGTAGGTAATTATGGAGTAACTTGCCCACAAGCAAAGCTTTTTCTTGACCCCTGTATGTTATAGGTTGATGCCTAAAGCATGAGGGAGAAAGTATTTGCATTGCTTGGCCTAGTGGAAAAATATTTCCAAGAGCTTGTATAAATTCCTTTATTATCCTGGAGCCTAACATCTAAATAATAAAGGCACAAATGGGTTTAATTCAATATAGAACATGCATGTTATACAATAGCAGGTTAGAGTCACTAGAGGGCAAACACTGCTGCTCTTCTTCATGGACACAGAGGCTATGTTTATACTAGCCAATTAGTCTGGACTAATCAAGCTTAGTCCGGACAATTTTGGTCCATGTTTACACTGGGCTTTGCCTAGTTTGAATTCAGAAATTTCTTAGTTCGAGCTAAGCAACACTTAGTCCGAACTAATAAGGCCAGCTGTTTAGTCTGGACTAAGCACTGTGTTCAAACTTTAAGTTTGAACTGCCAAGATGTAGGTACAGACTAATGGCTTAGTTTGAACTAGTCATGCTTACTAGGTTGAACTAAAAAGTTAGTTTAAAATAGGATGGGTGGCTAGTTCTAACTAAAAAGCTGCAATTAGTCCAAACTAACCTGTGGTTAGTTCAAAGTAAACGGAAACGGCTTAATTTGGACTAAGGATGTCTGAACTAAGCTTTGTGATGTAGACATAGCCAGAGAGTCCTACCTACTGTGGAACCAGTACACTACCCCTATTGAAAGGATGTGCAGGACATAGGGATCTGATGCTGGAGGGCTGCACCTCCTGTTTGACTTCAGACTCATCCCCCCTGAAGGCTCCCAGCATGCTTCTGGTAAGAGGTATGTGGCAACTGAATGGGGTTAGGGCTAGTGGATCCACATATATGTGGAGTTCCTGGTCAGTGCCCTGCAGAGGAGGCCAGTGGAACCATAATCCTGGGAGTGTTACTGAGTTAGAATGAAGATTATTTGTCTGTGGAATCTTCCTGTCGACTGGTTTACATGGCCCAAAGATATGGCTCTATCTGATCATCACTTAGACAGTGGTGTCACTTTACCTCTAGAGTAGAAGTTGATTAGAAAATATGTAAATATGACATACAAGCATTTAAAAAAATGACTGTGGAACAAGAGCTCAGACATCTATGATGTTGATTACTCACTCAGATAATGTTCCAGTAGCATTTACTTGAGTCTTCCCCCACACTCTTTGTTTTTTGGATTGCACTTTGTATTTTGAATTTTGTGATGTGCAATCATACTTCATTCTTTCTCATTCAGTGAACAAAGAACTATTAACTTGTTGAACTTTCCAGTCATCCACAATTAGTGGCAATTTCATTTTCTGCCAGTTGCTTTCTTTGTCACATCCAATCACTGTGAAGAATACAGAAACACTGTTTGAAAAATCTTCCATTTTTCATAAATGCATCTTGACAGTTTTAGTTGGGCTTTTAATGTATTGTGTCATCTTAGCCACCTCTAGCAATGAATTCTAACTTGTCTTACCGTGTACACTCCTTGTGTGTCTAATTTAACTCTATTCACAGACATAATCAACCACTGACTTGTTCTCTGACACTACTACTAGAAGCTAAAGTGGGATCCAGTGCTACAATAGTAGCAGAGTTTGGCCAAAGCCAAGCATTTTTAAAAATCCCACCCTAAATGGGAAGAAAAATCAATTTTACTTACTTAAGTTCTTTTAAAGCTTTTGTCTGAAAAGCAATGCAGTATGGAGTTTCTGTGAATCAGGAAGGCAGGAAAAGTTTTATGAAGCTAACAGGACTCAAAATTGCCAGGTTGGGGTTACCTTTTTTTTTTATGTGGTTGGTAACTGACATCTTTAAGAGAAATTAATAAAATAAAAGTGATCCAGGTAACTACAGGCCTCTGAGTTTGACCTCGATAGTATGCAAGGTCTTGGAGAAAATTTTGAAAGAGAAATTACTTAAAGACCTTGAGGATGATGATGATTGGGATAAATTACAACATGATTTTATGAAAGGTAGATTATGCCAGACCAACCTAATTTCCTTTTTTCAAGAAGATAACAGATCTTTTGGTTAAAGAGAATGTGGTGGACCTAATTTACTTAGATTTCAGCAAGGTATTTGATTCAATTCCACACAGGGAATTATTAGTTAAATTACAAAAGATGGGGATTAATATGAAAATAGAAGGGTGGATAGGGAACTGGTTAAAGGTGAGACTACAGTGGGTCATACTGAAGGGTGAACTGTCAACGAAAGGAGGTTTACTAGTGGAGTTCCTCAGGGATCGGTCTTGGGACTGATTTTATTTAATTTTTTTGTTACTGATGTTGACAGAAAAAGTGGGATTATACAAATTAAGTTTGCAAGTGACACCAAGTTGGGGGTATTGTCAACACAGAGAAGGATCAGGATATCATACAGAATGATCTGGATGACCTTGTAAACTAGAGTAGTAGGAATAGGATGAAATTTTACAACAGGAACTGCAGAGTCATGCATCCAGAGACAAATAACAAGAATTTTTCCTTTACAATGGAGACACATCAGTTGTAAGTGACAGAGCAAGAAAGGGACCTGGGAGTGCTGGTTGATCACAGGATGACTATGAGCCACCAAAGCAATATGGCCATGAAAAAAAGCTAATGTGGTTCTACGAAGAGGTATTTCCAATAGAGATAGGGAGGTGTTAGTACCATTTTACAAGGTGCTGATAAGACTACATCTGGAATACTGTGCACAATTCTGGTCTCCCATGTTTAAGAAAGATGAATTTGCATTGGAACAGGTGCAGAGATGGGCAACAAGGATGATCTGTGGAATGGAAAACCTGCCTTATGAGAGCAGACTTAAAGGGCTTGGCTTGTTTAGCCTAGCCAAAAAAAGGTTGAGGGGAGAGATGATTGCCCTCTGCAAATACGTTGGAGGGATAAATATCAGTGAGGGAGAGGAATTATCTGAGTACAGCACCAGTGTGGATGCAAGAATAAATGGATACAAACTGTCAATCAAGAAATTTAGGCTTGAAATTAGACAGAGGTTTCTAACCATCAGAGCAGTAAAGTTCTGGAATAGACTTCAAAGTGAGCTATGGGGGCAAAAACCTAACTGCCTTCAGAACTGAGCTTGATAAATTTATGGAGGGGATGGTGTGATGGAATGGCCTAGTTTGGCAATAGACTGATTGTTTACTGGTGGTGAATATGCCAGTGACCTGAGAAGGAAGCTTGGATACGGGGGTTCTGAGTTGTTACAGAGAATTATTTCATGGGCAATTGGCTGGTAAGACTTGCCTATGTGCTCAGGATCATCATGTTTGGCATCGGGGGGAATTTTCTCCCCGGGTACATTGGCAAGAGCTCTGGAGTTTTTCACCTTCCTCTGAAACATTGGACATGGCTCACTTGCTGGTGGATTCTCTGTATCTTAAAGTCTTCAGCTGATGATTTAAAGATTTTAATAACTCAGCCATAAATTGAAGTTTATTGCAGGAGTGGATGGATGAGGTTTTTTGACCTGCATTGCAGGTGGTCAGACTAGATGATCATATTACTGGTCCATTCTGACCTTAGAGTCTGCAAAAATAAAAGACTTGACAATCCTAAATTTGAGTAGCTCAAAAAGTTACAGGCCATTATAACCTTAGTCTAAACCTATGATAACAGGTTTTTGGTTTGTTCATAATGGCTAGAAAGCTGGGTACATAAAGCAGACTTGATGATGGATTTTCTGGTCAATACTCCTGCATGATGGGAAGAGCTTCTTGGTATTACTTGTGATCTAGGCACATGCATGAGTTGTTTAATTTTACTATGTTACTGTATATCCATTATAAAGCTTGAAATTTCAGTTCTTGATATACTCTTTTTCTGTTTTAAGTCTCAATAATGCCTTCATCCTGCAAGGTTTTCAGTGCTCCAGCTAGATGCTAAATGAATCCCATAGCAGTCATCGTGAGATGACGGTGCACCTTGCAGGAGAGTACGGCATCTTGCAGCTCAAGCATTAAATCTTATCTTCCTATATTATTTTCCCAAAACTAACTTTATTCCAAATCTAAAGGTCAGTGAGCATTGCATCCAAACCCCCAGGACCATGGGAGTCTAACTTTGGAACTAAAATGATGACTTGTGCCTATTTTATAAGGTGGATCATGAAAGAGATGCTACCAAACCATGTGGAAGTAGCATCCTGAATCCAATACAGATTATAGTCCTTTCATCTTTGGTCTACCTTAACTAAAAATTCAGTAAAAAAAAAAATCCATCAATCAATAAATAAGTTGGGATTAATCTGGCGATCAGGAAAGTATTATTCCCCTCAATCTTCTTCCTGTGGAACGATGGCATTTGAGAATGGACCCACAGGAAATCCCCCCCTCTCTGACTAGGGAGGGAAAGGGGTAGAATTCTTTGGGAGCCTCACATATGAAGGGATCTCTTGCCTTGGGAAGGCAGTGGCGGAGCAGCATGGCTTGGAGCAGCCTCATGGCAATATGACAGCAGATCAGGGAAACCGGGAGGAGCTACGTGGTGAGCTGAAAGGAGAGTAGAACGCAATGGTTAAAGGATAATTTGGCAGGCCCTGGAACCCTACTAACTTTTCCGATCCCATCACACAGGTCTGGGCCCACTTCACCCACTCCAGCTACTGCACCCCAAACACCTGACCCACCACCCCAGCTACAGCCCCCAGCTCCTGTCTTGCCCCTGGTCTCCCAAACCTTTCCCCACCCCCTCCCAAACCTCCAGTCTCACTGCTGTTCTCCCAACCCCTCACCAGGCTGCTCTCTCCCCCACACCTTTTCCCCACCAGGCTAGCTCACCTGTTGCCAAACCCTCCTCCCCATGGGGCCCCTTACCTGTCTACCATGTGGAGCAGGCCCAGCCTGGGCTGAGGCTCCCATCTGCAGCCTGCTCTAACTGAGCATACTCAGAGGCTCTGAGCGTGCTCAGTCAGAGCAGGCTCAGAGTGGGAGATTTAAAAATCTTGCAGCCCGATGCAGCTCCCTGACCTTTGGGAACATGCTGGAATGGCGTTCCGGTGCCCACTATTTTTAAATGGTGGACCCTGGAAAGCAGTGTTCTTGCTCCATTTGCTATTTTTAGAGGGTCCAGAATGCTGACCACTTAAAAATAGTTGGTTCCAGAATGCTGTTCTGGTGTTCTGTTCTACCAGGGGTTAAAGGAAGCTGGAGAGAAGCTGGAGTAGCTGCATGCAAGTTGGAGCGTGCTAGGAGCAGAGATTGGAAACAGATTGCAGAGAAAAGGTGCCTGCACAAAAAGAGGCTGACTTGGAGAGCAGAAGCTGAGGAGTCTCATACAGGGCAGGCTGTGGTTGGCCAATCTTTCAGCTGGATGTTGGGTCACGACAAACTTATAGGAGGCAGCAGAACCAGATCAGAGAGGGCTGTGATGGGAACTTTCTGGGCCATAGAGCCAACAGCTAACTCAAACTCTTAAAGGAACAGGAGCCTGAAGAACGCTATTGAAGACCAAAAGCTCCAGGCAGTGGGGGTTAGTCTGGCAATTGAACAGTGTGCTCTGACTGGTGTGGGACCCAAGAGGAAGGGCTGTGTCCTGAAAGGAACAGTTATACACACTACAGCAGTGGAATGTGGAGGCCTTATAGCATAGGTGCCACTGCACCAGGAACAGCCACACTCCAGACCAGTGCAGAAAGTGATGACATAGTGGCAGGGAAACCATGTGGAGGCCATCCCACCCACAGTGAGATAAAGCATGGTCTGATCCTGACCTTGAACCCTGCAGCTTTCCTACATGCTTTTAGTGAAGAACTGGATTTCAGAAAGCACCCCAGTCATTAGGAGTCTGAGCTACCCCCAGGGGGAGTGTTTTACCCTGAATTGTAACTAGATATGCCACTGTACCGAAGGAATTCACAACCTTCCCTTTCTCTGCCTGTGTAACTTTTGGGTGGTCTAGAATTCATTTAATTGCCTTTCTCCAGTGCCTCAGAACAAATTAAACTCCAACTCCTATAGATAATCCGCTGGAGATCCAGGATTCAGTCTGTAAGGGACACAGCAAAGATTTTTCAGTTACCCTCCCCACAATAAGATACGACATAAGAACAAACATAATGCACTTTATTAACTATTAACTTGATAATTCTTATCATAAGAAAGCAAAATGAATTTAAACAGAACAGTCCCCACAGAAACATTGTAGGAAAGAAACTCCAGGAATGCCAAAGGTTAGGTGGAGTTCACCCAAATCTCAGTTACAGTCTGTTCAAGTCCAAAGGCTTGAGTTGGAAGTAGCAGCAATCTGGTTCTTTGGTTGCAGGGGTCTTAGGCAGAAATCCATGCTTGCTTTTCTTTCTCTTCCGGAACCATCACCATCCAGTCAGTTTTCTTGTTAAGCAGCAATCAGTTACATATGCATATCAAAAAAAACTCTACTGCAAAATGCTCCACAGAACAGAGAAAACATCTTGTCCACTTCTGGCTCACCTTCTTCCAGTCACACACTGAACACAAGGGCTCTTCTCATTGCAACTCCGTGGCTGCTTTTCTCATAGCATCTGATCACAGCAAGAGTAGAAAACCTAGCGGAGGATGCTCAGTGTAGCCACCCACTTAATTTCCAGAAGCCTCTGGAGCTGGGCAGCAAATCTGCCCAGTAACATAACCCAGCCTCAAGAGATCCCTAAAAGAGAGAACTCCTTTGGGCATATGGGTTGCACCCACCTTGGTAAAACATCCTTTCACTCTAGCTATGTGTCTGAGGGACCTATCCAGGCTATCACTATTGTGTTTCTCTGCCTTCAGCACTTGCCGGTGATTTGCCATATGCCTGGCTACAGAGTCCTCATAGAGGTGTGGGATACCCCAGCACTGAGCAGCTGGTATAAAAATAGTAATTGAGCAGTATGGTACAAAAGACAACGTAAATAGTCAGTTGCCAAAGTTTGGGAGCCTTCTTTCAGAGACTCAAAATTTGTCTTTGAATTCAACAAATTCGGAGGCACAGCTGTTACTGCTATTGGGTAGTCTTCATTCTTGTGCAGGAAGTCAGCACAAATGCCACACATCATGTAAATCCCAGTTAAGCCATTGAAACAGCTGAAGTGTGAGTTTAGTCCCTGTCATTAATTCCACTGCATTGCTGTTCAGCAGAGATATAACTGCTCATAACCTTGCTGAGGCCTACATGATTTTGATCTGTCATGTTTGGTTACCATGTATATTTCCTCTTGAGACACCTACATGATTCTGGAGCAGGAGTAAAGAGAAACAACTTTATGTATAGACATCAGCAGGGGCAGATTAATGCAAGGGCTATAGGGGCTGTAGTCCCAGGCCCTGGTCTGAAGGATGGCTCTGGACTGCAGCCCCTATAGCCCCTGCTGACCCAGCCCTGTGGTCCTGGGCCTGCGGCCTCAGCAAGCCATTGTGCTCTCACCCCTCCTGCAGCCCAGCTGGTCTGCCCCCAGGAGTGGGGTGAGGCAGGGTCTGTCCACTGTGCTCCGTGCCAGTGTGTGGGGGCAGCCCTCCTCCCCCCCACCCTGGAGTACAGCGGCCATACACCAGCCAGCCCCACTCCCTTAGGCAGAAATTTGAATAGCTGGTTTGCGGCCCACGGTGGGGGGGTCAAGGCTGCAGGTGAGAGAAAACCCATAGTGGGGCCCCAGGCCATGAGGAGGAGTCCCACAAAAGTGGGCATCCTAGGGCCCCTTAATTTGGCCCTGAAGATCAGCTTAAACCAGGAAGTTGTGATCCAAATTTGGATCTGGCTCCCAATGTTTTTAAAATGCACTGGGGTTGTAGCCTTTGTTCCCATTCAAACTCATCTATACAGATTAGACTTTTCTAGTGGGTAAATAGCAACAGTGGACATTTTTTTTTTAAGTAATATATTGAAAAGAAATGAAAGGGGAAGTCTCAGGACTGGAATGTTTTTTCATACAAAAAGAAATATATGAAATCCAGTTAGACATGAAATCAAATCAGGAAGAGAAAGTCTGTATTTTCCGATGAAGAAATCAAGAATGAGGTGAAATAGTCCAAAAGGAAGGGTAATGAAATGACATTAACACCTGACAAAATTTAGAGGGCTCAGCTGGTTTTTATATTGAACTTGATATTCTTAATACTACAAATATGAACATTTATAAATATATTCAAAGCTTCACCAGCACTAGACAGGTAAACAAATAAAAATAGCACAGTCACTTACGCTTATGTCAGATTTTTTAAAATGCAGAAATTGAATAGTAGGACACCAGAATTAACCCTGCTGCATGTACTACATTAAGTGTCTTTTCCATATTTTTCAGTAAAGGAGCACTGCCAACCTCATCTCCTATATGTCATCTATGCTGGTAGTTGCTCCAGCACTCGGTTCTTATATCCTGGTGTGTTACATTACCATCTTATATTCTTTTAGAGTAGTGCAAGGGATGGGGGGGGAGCCAAAACCTGACCCCAGGGATCCATCAACAAAAATGTCTTTTTCCAATCACGTCTACTTAATTCTTTAGATGCAGGTTATTCTAATTATATTTGGGGCAAATGCTTTTTATTTTCACACCCTGAAGACGTGCCTGATTTATAGAATAACCATTAGAAAAACAACTGCCAAGTGGTACCCTATGTATCTCTTAAGTATAAGGAAAAATGGTGGTATTTTGAACAACCTTTTATACTTAGTAAATGCTACTGCTTTTTTTTTTTTTCTCCTGATGACCATTATATCCAAGAGAGTGTTGTGTATCTGGGAATGTATTCTTACACTCCTCTGGATGAATATCTCTGGAGTAGAGCTGGGTGAATAAATGATTTTTTTCAGTTCTGTAGCAGTCCTGGGGGGGCCAGATCAGGGCCTGGGTTTGCCCATCCTTATGGGCCCCTGGGGTTAAAGTATAATTTGGTGGGCCCTGGAACCTTCCTAAATTTTCAGGCCCCCTGCTCCCCCCAAAATGCCTGCCTCCCACCCCAGCTACTGCCCCCCAGCTGCTGCCACTGAAATGCCTGTCCCCCCCATCAGACCCCTCTCTCTGCATGTCCCCACTCCAGCCCTCCTAACCCCCCCACCTCCAGCTCCTGTTTTCACTTCATACCCCCGCAACCCCTCCACACCTGCCCAGCCCACCATCTTGACCCCTTTTCCCCTCTGCACCCTTTCCCCGGCTGCCCGACTGTTCCCAAACCCTGTCCCAGGCTGCCTTACAGGTGGGGCAGGGAAAGGGCCCATGGGGACTCTCAGCCGTGCCACTGACGTGCAAGCTGCTGCATGGTGGCTGCAGCTATGGTGCCGGTCAGCCAGCACCCCAGTAAGAGGGGGCGCACACTGCCTAGCCCTGGTAGGAGCAGGGCCTCCCCACACGCTGGGAAAGGGGTGGAGAGGTGGCCAGGCTTGCCCCAGCCCAGAGCCCTTTGTGCCGGCCCTGGGGGTAACATGCCAGAATGCTGCGTTCTGGTGCACTCCTCTATTTTTAGGGGGCCCTGG
Source organism: Podocnemis expansa (assembly GCA_007922195.1). Lineage (NCBI taxonomy): Eukaryota > Metazoa > Chordata > Testudines > Podocnemididae > Podocnemis > Podocnemis expansa. Next base: position 26,151,823 of record ML681996.1, read on the forward strand.
AATGCTGCATTCCAGCACTTTCCTCTATTTTTATGGGGAACTGGAACATTGCCCCCTAAAAATAGGGGGCCCCAGAATGGCATCCCAGGGTGTTCCCCCTTACTTTAACCCCTGTGGGCCCCCCAGTACACCCTATGAGGAGGTCAGGGTCAGGGGCTCTATGGCCCTGGCTGGCACTACTGTGGGGAGGGGGTTACTGCTGTGGGGTGACTGCAGCGAGTGGGGGGGGGTCACGGGGTCCCACGCCCCCCCTGCCCCCCGGGGGGGGGGGCTCAGGGAGTCACAGGCCAGCACAAAGACTCTGGTGCTGGGGGCAGCTGGGCAGGCAGGCTGAAAGTGAGCAGCAGCAGCTCGCCATTCAGGCCAACCAGGCTAAATTTTTGGGAGAGAGGGTCGTGGGGGCCCCCCTTTAGGCTGGGGCTAGGGGCTGCAGCCCCTAAAGCCCCTGCCTTAATCTGGTCATAAATGTTGGGGAAAAAATTGGTTGACTTGAAACAAAAGGATTTTAAAAACATTTTTGCAAATTGAAAAGGTAGGGTGGGAAGGGGAGGGAAGGGATGATTTGGGATTGGATGAAATGATTTGCTTGGATGTGGGTGCTTTTTAAAAATTTTCTATAAAAACTGAAGAAAATTTCAAAATAAAGTCAGTTTGAATAAAAAGGCCAAAATGTTTTGTTTAAAAAATGTTGAAATGAAATACTTTATTTTTTTCTGAGTATTTTTTTTAACCAAAACAATTCAGTGGTTGTGATACAAATTTACTAAATGTTACCAGCAAAAAAACAACAAGGAGTCGTGTGGCACTTTGAGACTAACAGATTTATTTTTCGCATGAGCTTTTGTGGGAGAAAATCCCACTTCCTCAGATGCTTCAAAGATGGGTGAACTTACAGAAAGGAATGAAAATAGAATCATAGAATCATAGGGTTGGAAGGAACCCCACGAGGTCATCTAGTCCAACCCCCTGCCAAAAAAAGCAGGACCACTCCCATTAGATCATCCCAGTCAGTGTTTTGTCCAGCTGGGACTTGAACACCTCCAGAGATGGAGATTCCACCACCTCCCTAGGCAACTTATTCCAATGCTTCACCACTCGCCTAGTAAGGAAGTTTTTCCTAATATCCAGCCTGGACCGCCCCAGCTGTAACTTGAAACCATTGCTTCTCGTTCTGCCCTCTGTTACTACCGAGAACAGTCGAGCTCCCTCCTCCTTGGAGCAACCCTTCAAGTAGTTGAAGGTTGCTATCAAATCCCCCTTCAGTCTTCTCTTCTGCAGACTAAATAAGCCTAGTTAATAAATGCAAGGGGGTGCAAAACATAGGATCAGGCCATACAGTAACAGCAAATCAGAGCCAATGTTACCAACCCAAGTTGGCATTTTTTTCTGAAAAAAAAAAGGTTTCAGTCGAAAAGCTACCCAGCTCTTCCCTGAAACACTATGTCTACCTCATTTAAAGATAGCGAAGAAAACAAGTGACAGTAGTGTAGGAAGTGGATATATTTGTCCCAAAGCCACAATTCCACGCATGCTAATACCTAGGCCAGTACTTTGCATGCCAACAAACTGCAGGTCTTATTTAGCTCAGGCAACTATTGGTCATTACTTTAATTAAGCCAGAGACAAAAAGGGAGCATGACCTGAGATGGTTGGGATGTTCATGCTGTGATGGAATCCTCCTATTTCAGAAGTCCTGCTGCTCTGAGCAGCACAGAGATGGGCAAGAAGGGCATATTCCCGTCTTGCTTCTCAGCACAATCAGCACATACTGGGAATCTGCCACATTGTAGCCAGCAAGAACTGTTTGCCTTGTGTTCTGCCAGCTATCTCATTGATCTGTGTATCGCTATATATCAACAAGGATTTGGGCCTTACTTTTCTGGCAAATAGAGGCCACGTCCATCTGGGATATTAGTCTCAGTACTTTGGTATTTCTAGGTAATCAGCATTACGATAACATAATTCTACTTGTTTGGTGGTTGTCTGTTCAGGCTGTGCTGATAGTGACTAATCCATATTTTACTGTTACCTTATGTCAGGGAAAGTAAAATAATCTGACAGCTCTCTTTTAGCTGGTTGTTCAAAGCCCTCCCTCCCCCAGTAACAGATTTGCATTGGCACTGTATACTGGGTCCCTCAAAATGCATGTCAAAATAGTCCTATATAGCAAAGAAACTTGGCAGTGAGATAATCCCAATCAGTGGGCAAGATCCTCAGCTGGTCTGAATCAAGCTTAGTTCCACTGAAGTCAGTGAAGTTTGACTCATTTGTACCAAGTGAAGGTCTGAGTCCGGTATGCTTAGCAATTGGCAAAACCATTATCAGGCAACTATTGTTTGTCTAACTGATATCAAAGCAATGTATTTTTGGTTTTTTTGGTTTTTTTTAAATGAATCTCTTGGAAGTCATTGAAATCTGATGTATTTTGATTAGGACAGCACATTTACTGGTTGTTTTGTTGAACCATATTGTGAATATGTATTTGTATTTTTTTTCTACTTTGGCTGCTTATAGGCCAGGGGTTCCCAACCTTTTCAATTTGGTGGACCCCTTTTTAATATAAAAAAATTTTGTGGACTACTGAGTGGGGAGCAGTGCCCCCACTGGGATCTGGCTGTGAGCAAGGAGCAGCGCCCCCACTAAGATCCAGCCACAGCCAGGAAACAGTGCCACCCCTGCTGGGATTCAGCCACAGATGGGGAACGGCGCCACCCTTGCCAGGATCCAGCTGTGGGTGGGGAGCAGTGCCCCTGCCATGATCCAGCCGAAGTCAGGAAGCAACGCTGCCACTGGATATGGGCCTGGCTGAAGAGTGGCACTGCCATCATGATTTGGCCCAGGTGTTAAAGTATAATTTGGGGTCCCTGGAACCCTCCTAAACTGGCATGCCCCCCTCATGCTGGTGCAGGCCACCTCATGCTAGGGTGGGCTCCCCTCACGCTGGTATGGGCCACCTTCACCCACCCCCATGTACTCAGGGGTTAAAATATAATTTGGGAGCCCCTGGAACCCTCCTAAATTTCCAGGCCCAGAAATGCCTGCCCCCCAGCCCAAGTAGGCATTTGTGACTACTGTTGAGTATCACATGCATTGGTTATCGCTCCGCTCCACCCACCCTGCAGCTAAACACACACCCAAGTACACACATCCAGCTACACACATGCACCCTGCTGCACACCCCCAGCTACACTAACACACACCCAGGTACGTCTGTGTACACACACACTCACTCACTCACTCACTCACTCTGTCCCACATAAGCCCTGGTAGCATTCCCTATCCCCCAGCAGCTCTGTGCCCCCCCATCCTAGAGGCCAGCTCCCCCCTTCTCCCAGCCCCACCATGGGGCTCCCCTGGGCCCAGCTAAGCCCTTACCTTGGCACTTTGCATGCTGACTGACCAGCTGGGAGCTGCTTCCCAGTCACAAGCTGCTCCAGCCCTGCAGGGGGGAGGTTTATAGACTTCCAGCCTGCCACAGCTCTCTGCTGGCTGGGCGTTAGGTGGAACAGGGCTTAAGGTGGAACGCACGGGAACTCTGCCTTCCAGCTGCTGTAGCTACTTTTAGAGGCCCCAGAACCCTGTGTTCTGGTACCTTCCTCTATTTTTAGGGGGCCCTGGAATGCTTCCCAGCTAAAAATATGGGGCCCTAGAACTGCATTCTGGTGCATTCCCCCTTACTTTAACCCCTGATCTGGCACTGGGGAATAGTGCCCCTGCCATGATCTGGCTGGGGGCCAGGAAGTGGCGCTGCTCCCACTGGAATTTGGCTGTGGGCAGGGAGCAGTGCCCCCTCCATGATCTGGCTGCAGCCAGGAAGCAGCGCTGCTGTTGCTAGAATCTGGCTGTGGGAGGGGAGCAGCACCACTGTCACTGGGAAGCAGTGCCACTGCTGAGGAGCAGCACCACTGTTCAGATCCAGGCTGGGGAGCTGAGCTGTCTCTGGCAGGATTGATCCATCCTGGGTATGGAGCAGAGCCTCTGCTGCCATCGGGATCCAGCCCTGGCTAGGGAGAAGCCCCCTGAGCAGCTCTCTGCCTCTGTCACTGGGCCTTCCCCAGCCCCCCATGGGTCTCACAGGGGCTCTGGCCCACCCTCTTTCCCCCCCAATGGGGTCCTCACCAGCCCCCCAAGCCCAATGCCCCTTATATGCCCTCGACCCTATTCACCTCTCTTGCCCCTGCCTTCACTTACCTGCAGGCTGCAGCTAGCAGATCCAAACTGTCTCTGCAGAAAGCAGACTTTTCCCGCTCCACACAGCGCACATGCTTGAGCTGTGTAGGGTGGGAGACTTAAATGCTTCCAGCTCCCAGCAGTGTCTGTGAACCCCTTGCAATAACTCTGTGACCTGCCAGGGGTCCACAGACCACAGGTTGGGAGCCACTGCAAAAGGCTATCACTTCACAGTGTTTCCCAATGAGTAGTTCGCCTGAGCACACAGGTGAGCATAATTTTTACCAAGAAAAGGAAACACTGTATATATTCAATAGGTGAATAGGGAAGGATATTAACATTCTTTTAGTATGAGAGTGTGTGTGTGTGCATGTGCGCGTGTGCGCACGCACGCGTGCACATTTGTTTGTTTACTTGTTTAAAAGACTTGCAAAGCCCAGTATTTTCCCCTGCATCATACATTACATTGGAAAAAGAAAGAAACAAAGACACCCCCAGATCTGAAAGGTGAAATTGTTGCATCATATAACCTGTGAAGCAAATTTAACAATAAATGGGAAAATTATAAAATGAATGCAAGGTTGGGAATTGCTTTATGAATGTTTCTAATCAACTAATTAGGATTGTTTTACAAAACTGCACAGTAGCTCAAAGAAGAGTTTGAGCACATAAGCAAGAAGTAGAGCCTTTTAGATAAAGAAATATTTTTTTTACAGTTTGTCTACCTAGGATGAAATCTGGCCTTATTGATTCATTTTGCCAGTGACTTCAGCAGGGAATTTTGCCATTGCTTTCAGTGGTGCCATAATTTCACTCCTAATAACTGCTTCATCTCTTTAATACATATTGTAAATATTGCATTTACATAGTTTTCTCCGAAATAAATCAGTGATGCCCAGGACATGCTGTACTCTAATGCACAAGAAAACAGTCAGTATTTGTGCTCTTTTGATGTCCATATGCAAATGTCTACAAATACCATATGATTCAGTTACATTTATTCACTAAGGGCAATAGTAATTGATGGTTCAGTCTGGAGTATGAATTGTATAAATATTAAGCTAGTAAGAGAAGCATAAAATCAAAGCTAAGCCAATTTACTGTAGCTGAGGATGTGGGCCAGCAGGCATTTTGTTAGACACCTAAAGACAGTTATCAGGCATTTGGTGTGGAAGAGCTATTACTAATTTTGAAACATTGTCTGAATATTATTGTTACTGACTATTTCTAGTATGATAGTTCTAGCAAATGAGGAAGGCACAGTCCCTGCCATAAGTTCACAGTCTACAGCCCTGATTCTGAAAAGTTTGACATCTGGACCCTGATCCACAGCCCACTGAAAGAATCCCATTGACTTTGTTGAATATTGGATGAGACCTTTTTGTAACTTTATGCATGGAACTAGCATTATTGAGCTTATGACAACAAATAGTCAATATAAAATTATATATACATTTTAAAAAAGGACATCAAATAAATCAGATGCTATAATCCAACTGTAGTCAAAAGTTTGATGAAGATTAATTAATGTCAAAGAAATACTTTTCTGATAAGAGGTATTATATCCATTATTTCCACACTTTATCTTGATGCCTGGGTGACTGAGTCCTAACATTCAAGTAACATTTTTGATTCCTCTAATCTGTGGTGACATGATTCTTTCAAACAACAATAAATCAGAATTCAGTAATGAAAAATATTGTTACTTCCTCCTAATGAAAATCTAATAATGCTGATTTTTTTAGAATATTCTAATATCACCAGTGAAAATTCTGATTTTGAAACTTTCTTTTCAGTTGTCTATTGCATGAGCTTTCATGGGAGAATATCCCACTTCATCAGACACTTTGAAGAGGGAGAACTTACAGAACTGGAAGAAAATAAATGCAGGGGAGTGTAAGACATGGGATCAGGTCATACTGCAACGGCAAATCAGAGCATTTGTAAGGATTCAAACTTTAGGAAACAGCATACAGAGGGAGGGTGAAGTCAAATTACCTGTTATAATGTGAAAAGAATTCATAGTCACGATTCAGCCCTGCTTTCACACAATTAAATGTGCACATTAATCCGATTTCAGCTGTTTCTCTTTGAAGTCTTGATCCCATGTCTTACACACCCCTGCATTTATTTTCATCCAATTCTGTAAGTTCTCCCTCTTCAAAGCATCTGACGAAGTGGGATATTCTTACACGAAGGTTCATGCGATAAATAAATCTGTTAGTCTTTAAGTGCCACAAGACTCCTTGCTTTTTTTTTGCTTTACTAGTCTAAAACGGCTGCCCCTTTGGAACTTTTCAGTTGTGTTACAGCTACATTGATTTTAATATAAGGTAATGAAATGATCAGTTCATGGAGTAGTTCCAAATCATCACTTGAAGTAAAATAAGACTGCCAGCATCAAGGAATTCCTGTATATCAATCACAAAAGCTGTCAAGTCTCAAATATCTTGAGGAAGATTAGGCCCCCAGCCAGTAAAGCACTTAAGCACAGACTTAACTTTCATATGGTTGGGGCCTAAATGATAGTTCCTGTTTTTAAGGAAATGGAACTACTCACGTGTTCAAAGTGCTTTGCTACCCAGTGACTCCTATATCTGCAGTACTATTTGCATCAGGCCATTATATTGTATTGCCATTGACTTCTCTTTGAAGTTTGAGGCAACTGTTAGCCCACATGACCATGCGCTTGGAGTCCTCAATGCAGAACACAAGAGATGGGCTTCACAAGGGAACTTAGGTCCTGCAATGCTCAGAGTTTCAGTGCCTAGCTTCTAGCTGCCCTACCGCCCACTGGAATTTGCAGCCCTGAGTTAGGTCCCCAGGCTCCCCACTTGATACATGAACAGAGTTAGGCATCTGAAAATGGGATTCAAAAAAGCTGATTCTCTAAGCTAAGGACTAGGGAATAATAAGAAGACAGATATGATCAAAGCCATGAACCCTCTTCTGAAGTTCATTTTCAAAAACAACAGAGGTCATGATGATGAGACTGTCCCTGTCTAAGTATGTAGCCCAGGTGGTGGGGCACTTATCCAGGCTATTGGTAACCAAGAGTTTAAATCCCCTTCTGCCTGATGTGGAGTAGGGTCTTGAACTCGCATCTTTCTCACATTCTGATGTTGGAGTTGTTCCACTGTATGTAAAATATTAAATATTTATTAGGTCAAAAAGAGAATGAGAATAACTCTGTTGCTCAGTGGTTAAGGCACCCACCTAGGAGACAGGAGACATAGGTTCTGGTTCCCTATCTCCAATGAATGTTTAGTTATTTATACACAGTGGAATAGTTCCAAGGATCCACCTCAGTCGTTCAGGCACACTCTTGGCAGGTGGGAAGTCCAAGCTCATATCATGAGGTAGAGGGTCATTTGGACACAGGCCTCCCACATTTAAGGGTTAGTACTCTTACCACAGAGTTAAAGGGAGTTTAGGGAGTGGCATCACCATCTCTTTTGTGGGTATGGGCATGCCCAGAAACTGTCTTTCAAATTGGGCCTGAAGGTAAGACAGGAGGGGGAACACCTAGTTTGTGACTCCCGCTGGGGCATAGGCATGAGTTAGGCTCCAAACTACTGGGCAGTGTCAGGACTGAGGCCACAGCGGGCATTAGACTCAGTGGGACCCAGGATGGAAACTAAGGCATGAGTCCCCACCACTGCTCTCTTCTCTGCTCACACACTGGATTTCTGCAATCTTTTGTTTTTTATCAATATTGTAATGGTCACAGCACTCCTATGATTACTGTTACTCTGCTACTCACTAATAATCATCACATAAGGCATAAAAAGGGACTTTTACTCAAGGGTAAAAAAGATCAGAATACATTTCTTAAAGACTATGAGACATGAGAAACTCATCCAAATCACTCCGAACTGGACATTCCTTGCTTTCGTGGAGGCAAAGTCTTCCATTTTTTTTTAGAGAAGTCGAACTTGTGACAAATTTCATGTTCATTTGAAATCTCAGCCAGATCACTCAAATGATCTTGTGCTGCAAGCGTGAGCGCTGTGATGCATAATTTAGCTTTGAGAGGCCTCCTGTAGTGTGGAGCCCCTGACACTTGCCCTGCTTGCTACTTGCAATGCTAAATGCTACTTGCTCTGACTCAGGCAGCTATGCTCAGGAACACCTGTGGAAATTTAGGCGCTATGTGGACTTTTATGATGCAGTCTTAGGTGCCAAGAGACTTTAGGGGCTTACGTACTTAACAGCAGTTCTGTGTGTGTGCCCGTGTATGTGGAGGGGACAGTTTGTGAAGGCCAATGGTGCCTGAATGTTGGACTTAGACACTAAATCATTTTTGTGCCTCCAGTCCACTGATCATCAGTACAGTGGCACCGTGGCTGTAACATTTCTGATAAAATCAATCCTGATGGCTACAAGAAAGTAGTGGAGGACAGGTGTATCAGCCCCAGGCTCAGCAAAGCCCTGTTTCCTAGAAGCAGGGCAGGGCATCTCTAGGTTAATTAAGGCACTTTAGGGTAATTAACCATAGCAAATAAAAAGTCCCCGCTGCAGTCAGGCAGGGAGAATTTGGGGTGTGGCATGTGGAAGAGGAGGAACTAGGAATGGAGTGTGTTTGTAGCAGAGCAGAAGAGAGTGAAGCAGAGCTGAGCTGGACAAAGCTAACTAGTAGCTGTTGCTACCAGCACCTGGGAGATACAGGTAGCTACGACAAGCTCGTCCAGAGGTACATGAGGACCCCAGACCGAGCACCCTGTGGGCTGGAGAGCCCAAGCCCAGGGCAGGAGGGACTGGGGGAACTATAGTTTTGAGGGTTTGGAGGTGGGAAAGCTGGGCTTCAGCTGGCTGCCAAGACCTGAAGTGCAAGACCCACAGTGACTGAGCTCCCCCAGTTTGTCATACATTGCTATCACTGTAGGCACTGAAAGCAAGATGAAACAGAACCAAGTGCTCTTTTCCCATAACATCTGTGAGTTTAGGACTTGGCTTTTAAGATGCGGAATACACCATGGGGTGTATATGGTAAGTATATTGCTCTGCAGTGTCGGATGTTCTGCTCATAGAACATGAAGCATGAAGGAAAGCAAAGCAAGGATTTATATGGATTGTCAAGGCTTGGCCCAAAAAACAGCTCAGTGAACTCATTTGAACTATCCTTTCGAAGGTATATTGGAACGGATGCATTAAATTATTACCTAAATGATTCTGTGCACAGATATGACAATAGGTGGGTATAAACACATTGACACTCTGACTGTCAGCCTTCAGAGAAGCAGATTGATCAAAATAGATGTCTCAAACCTGACTTATTAGTTCATATATCCTAAATATAGATCTTAACTAGAATTCTATGATCTGATTATATAGGCCCAGCAGAAAGGGAGGAAACAAACATCCATGATCAAAGAATCAGGATAATATTCCTTTTATAAAAAGCAAAGTAATTTCGCTCTCCCCCACCCTTTAGGCCATCTTTTCCTCCCACCCCTAAATCCAGTTTATCACTGTACATATCCTATTTCATAAAATGTCATAACTTAAAGTGAAGAAACCCAAACCTTAGCTCTTTTAAAATGTATTGTCTTGGGTCAATTTGAATGAGTTATAGCCATTCCAAAAACAAACATGTGAATTCCATATTTGGGTAGCAGGTCAACAGCACTGGTCTGCATGCCTGTACTCAACAATGTCACTGAGATTTCTGAAGCTGATCCTTGCTAGTTTTTCTGTATCACCTGGGGAAATGGAAGGACCCTGGTTATGTACAAAAGCTAAGTGTGCTTTTCAGTGCATCACGTGATAGTCCATCAGGTTCACATCCTATGCAGATACATAGGAAGAGCCAGATTTTCAAAGGTATTTAAGCACCTAAAGATGTCAGTAGGCACCTGGTGATGTTTTCAAAAGTGTTAGATGCCTAACCTGTTCAAGTGCTTCTGAAAAATCTCATTAGGGCCTTATTCAGGCATTTAACTCACACTGAAATCAGTGAGAGTCAGGCACATAAATACCATTGAGAATCTGGGTATAGGTGACTGCATCTTCAGGCATCTAAACAGCTTAGAAAATTTGGCCCATAAACATGACTAATTAAAAGATACTGAGCCAAATTTTCTAGTGAAGTAAATTAATGCAGCACCTTGGACTTTGGGTAAGGTGCGCTAATTTATACCATATGGCATTTGGCCCATTGTACTTGCATAATATAGTTCTTTTTTTTCTCTTTGTAAATGCACATAATATCTTGTCCTAAAGTGCTCCTTAATTGAATCCTTAATACAAGAAGGAACAGCAGACATTTTGTGTTGTCATTTATGAGATCACTTGTAGAGCTGAGAGACTTTTGAACAATCACCTCCTGAAAGAAAATAAAATTCACTTGAATCCCTGGGCGTGTAAGTGTGAAAAGGCTTTACTTGCTAATAAAACGAAGTGGCATATTACTCTTAAGTATTTTAGTGATGATGATCTTACATTTACTTAGCATTTTTCATCCAGAAGCATCAAAAAGCATTTTACTAGTTGATTTATCACCTGTATGTAAAAATCAATTTATACCCCAATGAATTTTAATCATCACTGTAATAAAACATGGTGGCAATTTAACATCACATTGCAACATTACATGAAGATTTGGAAGAGAAATTAGCATATTTCAATTCTATTGAGAATTGCTATTCATTCACCATATGCTGTCTCATTCCTAGCTTCAACATCGTACCACAGTCCACAGCTAATAGACTGACTTAAACTGACATAAAATGTTTTCCCTTTTCTCTCAGAACACAGCCATCTGTATTCTCGGTGAGGGAGACTGAAGGCAAAGCACGTAACCTCAGCGTTCCATTCTCTTCCTTGGTTCCTTAGTAAAAGTTTGATCACTAAATGAACGATGTTGGTCTTCAGCACTGAAGTGGGCATCATGATTGACAGAAGATAGTGTTCTTAGCAAATGGCCAGTGATTCTGAATTCTTCCTCAGATGACAACAGCAGCAAGAGCTTGGTTTTCAGAACAGCAGCTCCCATTGACTATATTTGGAACTATAGATGCTCAGCTTTTCTGAGAATCAGGCCCCAAACTTCAGCATTTGATCATGTTACAATATCCCCTTTTTTGCAAGTTACCCCTCTCTCATACATACCATTGGCAATGAATAAATAAAATTCAGCCTGCACAGACTTGAGGGATCAGAGAAAGAAAAATATATTTTATGCGTGTACTTCACAAGGTGAAATCCTGGCCCTTTGAAGTTCTTGGCAAAACAATCACTGAGTTCAGCTGAGTCAGGATTTTATTTTGAGAAGGCATCAGCTACCACAATGATCTGAGACCACTTAGAGCACCTAAAATGCATGGATTTGTTTGTGCAGTTGATTACCCTGACTGGAAGTAGAGGTCTATATATATAGAATTGTTTTATGTTGATGAATCAAAATTAAATACTTAACATTATACAAAGCAATATGGGATGGAAACTATTTGTTGCTGATTTGATTTTTTTCTGAAGGATAGAAAGAGTGGATAATCCTCCACCCCACTCCACTCCACTTGCTTTATGTTGGTGTAACCCCACTGAAATCAATTAAATTACATCAGCATAAAACTGAAGTGAAGAATCAGACATGCTAGGTCAAAGCAGGTATGAATTCTCCTGTGATGTGCTATGAAGCAATATAAGTTCCCTCAGCAGTACAGGGACTATATATGCTGCTGATTAGGCATTTCATTCGATCCTTTGAAAAATTACTTTCTCTCATCTTTTATATCTGGTAGATTCTCCTGTTTTCATTAAGCAAATGGTCCTGAATTAAGGTCAGACTCTGAAGAAAGGAAAAAGCTGAATCAATAATATTGATATTTTATGCTGCCTTTGTAGCCAAGTGTTTTAATAGAATTAAAAATAGGTTTGGTAAGGTTACTGTGGAAGCGACAGCTTGGATGATTTTTGCAACAGAAGTATCTGTAAAGGGCACTGCAAGAGGACAGTAAACATCTTCATAGAAAGTATGTTAGAAAAATTCCTGCTAAGCAGTTATTTAGCTATGCAGATAAGCTCTTTAGTAAGCTGTCTATTTTTTGGTAATATGAATAATAAATTTTTATACTTATTTTTTGCTTTTGATTTGGTCTTACATCACCTTCTCATTAACAAACTTAGGAAGTACAGCCTGGGTGGACCTACTATATGATGGGTAAAAAACTGGTTGGATAACTGCTCCCAGAGAGTAGTTATCAACAGTTTACTGTCATGCTGGAAGGGCATAATGAGCAGGGTCTTGCCAGGATAGATTGTGGGTCCAATTCTGTTCAATATTTTCAACAATGATTTAAATGAAGGCATAGGGAGTGCACATAAAGTTTGCTGATGAGACCAAGCTCAGAAAGGTTGCAGATATTTTGGAGGATAGGATCACGATTCAAAATGATTTGAAAAAACTGGTGAAATGGTCTTAGGTAAACAGAATGTAATTCAATAAAGACAAGTGTAAAGTACTCCTCTTAGGAAAGAACAATCCATTGCACATATACAAAATGGGCAAAGACTGCCTAGGAAGGAGTACTGCAGAAAGGGATCTGGGTGTCACAGTAGAACACAAGCTAAATATGAGTCAACAGTATAACTGTTGCACAAAAAAAAAAAAAGCAAACACTGTTCTGGGATATATTAACAGAACTATTGTAAGAAAGATATGAGAAGTAAGTCTTCCACTCTACTCTGCCTTGATTAGGCCTCAACTGGAATATTGTGCCCAGTTCTGGACACCTCATTTCAGGAGAGATGTAGACATATTTGAGAAAGTCCAGAGAAGAGCAACATGAATGACTGGAAGTTTGGAACACTTGACTTATGAGGGAGGATTGAAAGAGCTAGGTGTGTTTAGTCTAGAAGAAAGGAGACTGAAAGGGGACATAACAGTTTTCAAGTATCTAAGGTTATGTCTACACTTACGTGTGAATTCAAATTGATTGTCATCAATTCGAACTCAAATAAGCACATGGACATGCCCACTTTCCTCAGTTCGAACTTAGGCACTCCTCAATTTGAATTGAGGACAGCAGAGTTCAGATTGGTCCTGCTTTTCCATCAAAGTCAGGGTGAATTCGAATTGACATAGTGGGTCACTGTTAGTTTGAATTAGACACAGCTTGATTTTTCCCTACACAATAGCACCCCCTACTGAATTCGATCTAGCAAGTCCTGTTCATGGACATGCCAATTCGTATCAGATTTTCTAGTGTGGCCATGTCAATTCAAATTGACTGAATTCGAATTAGATTCGAATTGGTCAATTTGAATTCAGTAATTTGAATTGAAATGCTCAGTGTAGACATAGCCTAAGAGTTTGTCACAAGAAAGAGGGAAAAAAAACTGTACTTCTTAACTGCCTATGATGTAATTTAAGTTAATTGCTTCTTGTTCTAAGGGAAGTTTAGGTTGGTCATTAGGAAAAAATTCATGACAGGGTGATTAACCAGTGGAATAAGTTGCCTACACATGTTGTAGAATCTCCACCATTGCAAGTTTTTTTAAGAACAGATTAGACAAGCACCTGTCAGGGATAGTTTGAGGGTACTTGATCCTGCCATGGGTGCAGGTGACTGGACTTGATGACCTCTCGTGGTCTCTTTTAGATTCTATGATTCTATAACCAGAAGGGACCATTAGATCATCTAGTCTGACCTCCACATATCATGGACCATAGAAACATACCCATTACTTTTGTATTAAGCCTACTGACTTGGCCTTGATTAAATTACATCTTCCAGAAGGGTATCCATAGGAGCCCTACATCTAAACTTCTGTCAGTTTCATGGGGCTTAATATTTACCTTAGGCACTGCTTTTAGCAAGGTAGAAGCAGACATACTAGGCTGTGACTGAGACATCTACCATGGCCTCTTCCTTGCTCCAGGAAGTAGGAGTTTGCTGTTGACCTGTGCAACAAACCCTGTGTTGGCCAGTAAACAAGAGAGATGGAGTCAAGACTTCACCCATTTCCCACTCTTCTCCACCCATTTGCTGCTCCAAGACCACATCAATGTAGGTCTGGGTAGACAGTGTAGGGGTAGTTCATACTTCCCTTAGCTCCTGGGTAGGTATATAATTGTATGTACTCTGATCTACAAATCAGAATATACAAAGCAGATTTAAAGAAAATGTCCAGCTGTGAAATGGGTTTATAATGTTTTACTCACTAAAAATGAATTGTATGTTATGCAAAATGCATGAAAATAAACGAAAGCATCTCTCATTTTACATTTTATCATAGAATAGTTTTATACAATCTTGCTGTGGAATAGGGTGCAATAATTGTGTTTTAGAAGACTAATTACACCTTACAGAAGATATTTTGGCACAGATATCAAAACTTGTTCATGTTCCATTTTGAGTAACTATAGAGGCCATGTTCCACCAATCTAAAAAAACAGTTTTGGTACAGAGCATTACAGAATACATGGAAAAGAACTCTGTGAGTAAAGGAGGTATCGGGTTCAGTTGAGAATAGGGAGCATTGTCCAATTTAGTCAGCACTGAGCATCAGAGTTTGGGCAAGAGTAGGATGAGTATTGTTAGAGGGTTGACCTCCTGGCAGCTCCTTAGCCCTGTTCTGTTTTGATGTCTTGGAACAGCACATGTTTTACAACACTGGGAAAGAACCAATATTACAATGCGTACAGCTCACCTAAAGGAAGCTATGTTTTGGGCTCCACTCCTACTTCTTTTGAAGAGAAAACAAAGCAGTGGTGCTCACTGCTCCTTGAATATCTAGAGGGGCATCATCCCAGGGAGGCTGCATGTATCAGGAAAAGTACTATAAGAAAATGTTCCCCAGATTAGCAAAGGGATACTCTTCCTGATACAATGGGACCCTAGATATTACCATAATAATAATTAATATTAGGAAATGGGTCTTCCATATGTTGAATATTCAGTACATCTTTCCTTCATCCTTTCACTCTATACCCAGTGACTGAATTGTTCTAGAGGTGATTACTAACTATAGAACATCAGCAATAGTAGTGGGGCATTATACTGGAGATATCTTGAAATTTGAAACTGTCCAAATGTACGAGAAACCCTGTATTTCCACAAACAAACAAGGAGTCCTATGGTACTTAAAGACTAACAAATATATTTATCGCATGAGCTTTAATGGAAGAAAATCTGACTAGTTGTGGGTTAGATAGCAGAAAGTCTGCTCAAAACCTGTGCTCCATGGGGAAAAAGCCCTAGTACCTTTTAATATGGCACAGTGAGGTAGAGGGTAGAAGGCAAGGAAGTAGGCATGTTGGCATAGTGACCATTGAATTCATATATAGCATGTATCCACAAACCCAGTTGCATATTGATTTCAGTGTGGTTCCATGCAGCCACAGGGTATGCTCCTGGGGAATCTTTTTGCAACGTTATGGCCTCGCAATGTAAGCTTTTGGGGCATCAGCTTGGCTTTCCTCTATGTGTGTACTGATTGTGAGTACTTTCAGACTACACATTAATAATAATAATGGTATCAACAATTGCTGATGGCAGTTCAGTGGTCTAGGTGGGAAAAATTTATAGTGATGTTCCTATTCTGTATGCCATTATACGAACTGTACTTGCCTTCAGGCTCAAACGCTTTTGTTTCCAGTGCCAACAGTCCGACACTATTCAAAAGGGGAGGAAAAATAAAAGTTTTAAAACCAGAGTGATACTTCATAGTTCTATAAACAAAATAAAGTGATGGCAAGAGATAGCAGGAATGTTGACACAATGTGTTTCAGCTGTTGAATGCTCTCATGTTGGCAGGAGAGCTGCTGTCTATCACTGTAGTGTCCAAGAGATTCCTTGAATTGCAACTGAAGTAACAGTGCATAGTGCAGAGTATATCTCATACCAGTTCTGTCTTTACAGTAAGCATGTCATTCTACTAATTTATAAAACTAACACAGCATGGGTTCAGAAAAGGCTCTTGCCCAGGACATAGGACCCCTTGTGTTCTAATATTGGCTCTTCTGATAACTTGATTTGGACAAGTCATTTAATATTGTGAAGTCTCTGTTTCCCTGTGTGGTGGCGGGATGGGGATTTTGTTAATATAGATGTTATTTATTACTTTGATGTATTAATTGATATTACTGAAGGTAAAATTGCTTACCTTTTATTAATAATAAGATGCATAGGTAACGTAAGCATTTCCCGATCATTCAAGTCTCTGTCCTAGCATTCCTCACCTCTCATTAATTGTTATCCCTTTCCATGTCATACCTGAATAAAGCCCTAGTACAGCAATTTGCATGTTCCTGGGAGAATTTTGGTGTCCCTATAGAACCTACTGAATTCAGTTGGGAGGGGGGATGACATGCATGAGTGCTAAAATCTATCTGCATTCATGTATTTATAAGATTAGGACCTTTCTTTTCCACTTGTCTGGAAAGCACCCTGATTATTTGAGTCCTATATAAATAAATTATAATACCTATCACAAGCATATCTCGGGGTTAATGATAATGTTCATACAGCACATTTAAGGTGTAAAATACTAACTATTAAGCTGAATGAATGGTCTCTTCCTTCGTGTGTAGTTCCTGTTCCTTCAAACTAAACAAAGTTTAGATTATTTCATGGACTTTTCTCTTGTACTATATTCTTGCTGAAACTGACGTAGGAAAGAGCACACTAACTACTTTGGCACATTAATTACTCAGGCTGGATTCATTCAGATGGTCTGGGTGCATTAATCCTTGCACTGTCCTATCAGATTTCATAACTTTGAAAACTGACATTTGAATCAATGAGCATTAAATATCTTTTTTTGTTGTTGTGTGGGTTCTTCCCTCAATGCCTGCTAGACACATCTTTTTCAGTTAAGATCTCATGTTTAAATATCCCACATTTCCAGCCTTGTTTTTTTCCTGTTCCTGTCTATTTCTTCTGTAAGTTAACACAATGAATGTTCACTCCCTTGTTCTCTTCTACATGCTTGATTACATTTTTAGCAATGTGCATTCATGACCTTCATATAACAGCGAAACACCTCCTCACAACTATTTTCTTTTCAGCAGGATTAACTATCAAATAAACTAACTTGTTTGTACCAATGCATTTGATCACCCCTTATTTCATCCTTTGCATTTTCCTCATGATGTTCATTCGTAGCTCTCATTTTTCATGTATTATTTAGTTCTGCTTGAGATATTAACTTGCTGGACCTCCCTATTACTACAAAAAAATGGGTTTGTTCTGTGCCCATTACAGTGCAGTGGTTTCCCAAAGCATGAAAACTATTAATGATGCAGTCCACAGGAACACTTTCTGAGCAACTGAAACCAAGTGGTCAGGTATTGCAGCTAGAACGACTTGTGTTCGTTTACTAAGGAGAGCAGGGAGGAGTGCTACCACCACCTTACAACACTATTTACTCCATCCCTCTCCCCTTTTGCCTAATGAAAGTCAAAAGTTTTCCATCAAAACTTTTTCAGTAGAAAACTGGGTTTTTTTATGATTTTTTTTAAAGAAAATATCTGCCTTCTATGGAAAACTTCAAGTTTTTATTAAAAAACTAGAAACCGGAAGCAGATAGCTTTGTTTTGTCAATGAAAAGTTTGATTTTTCTGCAGAAAATTTCAGTGAGATTGATATTTTCATGGACATTTGCAGTGGAAAAAAACCTCTATTTTTTGACCTGATCTAGGCAAGGCGAGGGAGGGAGCTAGGGAGATTCTAAAACATCTTAAAACTTAATTTATTTCATTTCAGCTTAAAGAATGGAGAGAAGTTTAGTTTAATGCCTGTTTAACCCAGACTTATATGAACCAGACCCTGCTGAGAACCTGTGCGGGGGCTAGAATTGGTGCAGCTCCATGGACTCCATTGGAGTTATACAAAGAATGAATTTGGCCCCCTCAGATGTAATTTCATAGCGGTGTTATCATTTCAGCACTCCAGAGAGGCGGGGTTTGTCATATAGCCTGGTTTCCACTGATCAAGTACATTTATTCAGCTTTAAACAAAAGAATGTTAATTACAGTTGCTGTATTCATTCTCTGGTAAGTCTGATTGTGTATAAATCTGCTAAAATATGTTACTTGTGATTGTGAATAATCATTTAGTTTCTTGTTTTACAGAAAAAAATCACAAAATTCTATAATCCCTTTTTAATGCCAGAAATGTCACCGACATTATTTTTCTGCTGTACATAGAGGAGACAAATATGTAACCAGGTGCAGTAAAAATAACTGCCAATTTTTTTTTTTTTGCCTATTTCTGAACTGGTGAGCTCATACAACAATGTCACTTTTTGTAGTACTATTGTGAAGAATGACCTAGTTCTGTCTTCTTTCTGGTATCATCTTTTTGTAAGTAGAGACCAAAAATCATGAATTATATTAACTTAAATTACATTTTCCCCAATGTGCACTTTTGTGACTGGCAGAAAAAACTTCTGCTAACTTTGAAAGAATTGACAAGTTTTTGTTGTTGTTAAAAGTCCTGCCCTGTTGTGTAAGCTTTTCAGAATTTATGCTGAAATAATCTGTTCAAAGCTATATTTGCAAAAATGGTATCTTTCTTAATTATTGCTACTTCCAACATTTCATAGCTGCAGCATCTGCTGCTAATGAGGGTAGGAATGGAAGTTTTCCAACAACAGAACTCATACAGAAAGGCAACATATGTCCAGGTTCTATTCCTTTCCTTGAGAATGTGGGTGTGCAGTGTTGGGGTTGGCTTGCCACCAGTGGTGCAGAATAGCCCTAAAACAGCCAGAGAAGGTGATTGAAAAATGTTTGTGCAGAAGACCTCCACTGGCAAACATTTAGTGAAAGAAGCACAGAGTCCTGTGGCACTGAAAGACTAAAAAATTTGTTTATTGCATGAGCTTTCGTGATCAAGTGGGATTTTCTCCCACAAAAGCTCATGCAATAAATAAAAGTGTTTAAGTGCCACAGGACTCCTTGCTTCTCTTGCTGAACTAGACTAACACAGCTGCCACTTGGAATAAGACTAGTGGAATCGCTTTCAATGCCAACAACACTAGCCAAGCCACACGAGAGATGCTGAGGGGAACACCTATCTTTAAAAGTGGGGAGGGAACAAAGAAGACCTTGGGATTTATAAACCAGTCAATCTAACTTCTACAACTGGAAAGATAGTGGATGAATTTATTAAACAATTGGTTTGTAAGCAGCACCTAGAGGATATTAGGATTATGAGTAATAGCCACATCATTTCTGCAAAATGAAGTAACCAAGTCTGGATGAAATGTGCAGAAGAATCCAGTGAAAGAGGAAGAAGAAAGTTTGTTAGTTTAGTCAGGGAAGTATAATAATAAGAAACTGGGTGAAGAGTGAGAAGGGAATTAGGATAGAAAAATCAGCCAAAGCTTTTCTAATGGTGAGGGTAGTCTTCTGAGTAGAGTGATGGCAGCTCCAGACTTTGGGATATTTACGCTAGACTAGACTAAAGAAATTTTGGAGGACTATAGATTAGTAAACAATCCTGCAATGGCCAGACAGACTAGACAAAAATCCTTCTAATTTTCTTTGCATATGCTGGGACTGGATAAATGGATTACTAGTATGTTTCTACTAAACTCATCCATAATTAAATAGTTAACAGGGCTGCTCTTTACGTGATCATCCGCAGGCTTGAGACAGGAGCCCTCTAAGGTGGAGTGAGGGAAGTTCATGGTTCTTCTAGAATTGTTTTATACTTTGTGTGCAGATTCAGGAAGATTTCGTTCCATCAATATACATGCATGCACGTTCAATACACATTCGGACACTTATCTTCATGAGGGCTAGATGCTTACTAAAAAAAAAAAAATCTGCAGAAACTGATGGGGCTAACTGAGAAATGCTGCCATGATAGACTGTCCTGTTTTCTGAGTACTTGACTCTTCTAGTATAATGCAAACCACCCTCTTAAATGCTGTTACAGAAATTATTTGGTTGGAAATGAATAGGTTTTAATGCTATTTTTTTAAAAAACTGACCTACATTTATTATGTTGCAGTGGGCAGATAGAGGCTTGTAGTAAACAATTTACTACTTGTATGCAAATACTTTGCCATTTCATTTTCTACACTAATACAATTTATGTATACCCTACAGAGTAATAATGTATATTCTAATTTGCTTTGAAATAGTTGTTAATGATTTTGGGTCTGGGAACCTAATGTTCTGGAATTAAATGGTTTCCTGAGTTACTGTTACTTAGGAATATTGATTTATGTTTTCCTGCAGAGTCTGGTGGTTGCTAAGGAACCCAGTTGCTTTATTTTTGTGGCTGTGGTGTTGACATGATCTATAAAAAGAAAACAAAAAACAAATGTTTATCATTTTGTCATTTGGAAAGAAGGAAGCTGATAAAGCTCAATAAGAAAACACCCCTAATCTGTATTAATCTCATTTAACTCAACATACATTCTTGTCACCAGTTCTTTTCAAGAAATTATATGATAGCTAATATTTTCTTGTGTTTAAGAGTGTGACTCAAGCTGTGCTATCATCTTTCATAAGTTAAGCAGGATCAGCCTGTTCAGTGTTCAAGAAGGATGCCTGGGGGCTGCTAGAAGTGGTATAGGTGATGTAATAGTTGATGCTGTTCCACTAGAGTCTTTGTTGACCAGTTGTCCAGTTAAGTTTATTACTAGTGGTATCATATTTTTCAGGAGCAGTAAAACCAAGGTATTTAATACTGGATTCCTTGGCACTCTTCATAAGACTAACCCTGAGATCCTGGGCAGTTTTCAGTCCTGACTATTTAGAATGTATCCACAATCCTTCTAATGATTTTCTTCACTTCTTGTTCTAAAATGTTGTCGCATGGCTTTGTACTGTAAGGGCCTGATCCAAAGTCCATGAGAGACATGGGAGCCTTTCCACTGACTAAAATGAACTTTGGATCAGTCCCTTGAACAGCTGCTGCTATTCATGCAAGAGGGAGCTGCATTTATGTGGTGACCAAAGTGAAGGAGTATAGATATTCTATGCAATCAACTAGTAGAAGTTTGAATAAAGCTTGGATTTAACCATTTGGATGAAAGAAGTTTTTCAGTGTAAGAGCATTTTGATCATAATTAAATACTTGGCAATGCTAAAATTAGAGTTAAATTTGCATTTCTAACTTAACTGCTGGTCTGATGACCAGACAGCAGAGTGGGTATAACTAACAATACAGTACACATTCTCGTGGCTAACCTGACTATGTACAGCTTGCACAGAACTCTCATGATCCAATTAGAAGGTGGTGAGTCCTTTCATTTTTTGAGTGAAAAAGAAGCCTCTCGGAGAGCATGGCTTGTTTTAAACTCAAGTTATTTGGTCCTTTTGGTGGTCCTAGAGAATAGGCACTCAACATGAACTTCAAATGTAATGCTGAGGCAAAAAGGACAACAGTGATCTTGGGATGTATGAACACCAGGATTTGCAAGTAGGAATAGCAGGAAGGTGACTTTATCTCTGCATATGATATTAGTGAGACCAATATTTGAATACTGTCACCTACTGTGATGTTTTCAAAGGATGTTGAAAAACGGCAGACAGTGGGAAAATAGTCATAAAAGTACTAGGCGTTTCTAGAAGATACGTTTTACACAAACACATTGACTCAATGCAGTGATAACTAGGAAAAATTCTGTAGTTTGTGTAGTACAAGGGATCAGACTAGAAGATCTAATGGCTCCTTCTACCATTAAAAATGTGGTGTCTATATCCTTCAACCACAATGACAGTATTTACTTATGTCCAGCTCCTCAGCAAGCTCTTGTATAAGGTATACAATGTGAACTCCTACATATGTAATTTATGTGCTGCTGATATCTCCATCATCCCCATCTCACTTCCTGGTTCCCAGCTAATCTCTCAGGTTCATGTAATGTCAGGAAATATATGAAGTGTAAGATTTTCTTATTTTTCATTAGTGCTTATGTAATACTAAGAGACTCCAGTTGGTGGCAGCCTGGATCAAACCTTGGACCTCTGGAGCTTAATGTATGAGCCTCTATTGCATGAACTAAAACGCACATATCTTTTAACCAAGGATCTAGCAGGGTTCTCAACCTCTAGATGATCAAGTTGCCACTACAAGGGGATGGTGTGAGACACCAGACAGGCATGGGTTATACATATAATTTAGCTTCCAGTTATAGAATCATTTTAAATGGAGTCAGAAGAAGGAAAAGTGTGGATGTTTTCATTTCAGGTTCGCTAGCAAGGATTAGATACCATGATGGTAATATAGAATCTACCTACAAATAGATACTGCACATCACTTCATCATCATCTGTCTGTGTTAAGTATTTCTCTGGTCCCCCATTATCATAGTTTTGGAGCATCTCACGTTCTTTAACGTGTTTTATCATCACGACACTTCTTGTATCCCCACTTTACAGATGGGGGATTGAGGCACAGGAGGGCTCTAAGTGACTTGCCCAATGACACAAAAAAGGTCCTTGAACCAAGCTTTTCCAGCTCCTGAACCACTGACACATCCTTCCTTTTGGTGCTTCTGTGTATCTTCAGGTTTTTTGAGTCTGCTCCCTTTAGAGAGGGATTTTGTATGTGTTGATGCAGGAAATCTCACACCTCCTTCAGCAACCATTTCAGTAATATTTGCTGTTGTGTTCAACTTTGATATTAGTGGAAAACTTCAAATTAATGTGTTCCATTTTTAATTGAGTATTTGAATAAATATAGTGATTTAAATAATAGCTTTATTTTGAGATTAGTTCTTTGAAGGGCATTTACTGAACTCTACTTTATCAGAGAAATGCCAGCATCTAATTTTCATGTGCTTTCTTTTAGTGGAGTGTTAATTTATAGATGACTATAAAGGAAAATGAATGTGTTAACGTATAAACAAATACAAGTGTTTCTGGGAAGGGTTTCATGCACTAAAGATTCCTCCACTATGTAGATAACATGCAGTTTTCAAATGTGTGCTGATCTTCATGCAAACAGTAAAAGACGCTCAACTCTTTCACATACATGGTCTAGCAGTGGTTCAGCATGGCTATGTGCTGGTCCACGCTAGCCTTACATGTGGGGGGAAGGGCTTTAGCTCCAGAAGACACCCCAATGAGCATGTGGACCCACACCCATTGCATTCTGCTTCCTCTTGTTACATAACTATGGAAGTATCCCCATATCCTGCATTCAGCCTCTTTGGGATTCTCTGTGGCCTCTAAACCACCTTCAAACACAGTGATGGTGACTGTACTTTAGATGGAAGATGTTCTAGTGATCAGGCCACTAGCCTGGGACCTGAGAAACTAAATTTTGGTTCCTTGCTCTGCCATACTTCCGGTGTCATCTTAGGCAAATCATTTAGTTTCTTTTTGCCTAAAATCCCTAGTGTAAAGTGGGAAGAAGATAAGCACTTCCCTACTTTACAGGAACATTTTGAAGCTAAATATATTAAAGACTGTGGTGCACTCAGATACCATGGTAATGGGGTCATATACAGGACCATCCCTAGGTGGGTGGGGGACCCTGGGTGAATTGCTTCCTGTGGGGGGCCCACTCGCCCCCCCCACGGCCGCTGGGGGTTGGAGCCAGCCAGCCCAGGGGAGGGGCAGGCCCCTGAGCTGACCATCCCATGCCAGGGACCAGGCGAGCTGGCCAAAGGCAGCAGAATAGGAGTGCAGGGTCTGGTTTCTCAGCCACCCTTAAGCCAGAGGTTGTCAAATTCTTTTCCTTGGGGCTTAGCTCTGGACTTCTCTGCCATGCAGCAACCCTTCACTGAAAAAAAAGCAGCCACTGCCATAAAAATGAACAGTGACCATGGCTGTGGGGAGGTGGGGGGTCAGTGGGGAGGTGGCAGTTCCTCATGGCTTTCGTCCTTTCTCTTGAGGCTTCTATTTCTTCTCCAAAATCTACACAGCTAATGTGAGATCACCTATATGGAACATGCAGAGGGTGATCCCACATGCCATACTCCTGTCTCAATCAGGAGGTATGTCAAGTCTCTAAAATTGCATGTAGTAGCTTGGAGTGTGTGTGTGGGAGCTCCTTGCAAATGGGGGTGGGAGGTGACTGGGTGGAGAAATGAAACGGAAGTGCTGAGCAGGGGCATCACTGGTGCCTGGCACATGGGGCCCATGCCCCAAATCCCGGCGCCAGTGCCCTGGGTCCTGGTGGGGCCCCTGCCTCTCCCAGTCTCCGGCTGGGTCCAACTGGAGATCTGGGGCCCGGCTGCCCGCAGTAGCAGCAGCCACTTCCAGCCCCGTCCCCAGCTGGGGAGTGGCCTGCAGTCAGGGGGCAGGGCCTGGACCGGGGGCCTGGGTCCTTACCCAGGGCAGTGATGCTCCTGGTGCTGAGACAGAGGAAGGAGAAAAGAGCCAGTGCCAGGCTGGAAAGATAGCTCCTGGAAGATCCTGTCTACTGCTGAGCCTTTCCAAGTCCCTCCAGGTCCTGCTCCCTTCTCCACTGCCCAATCCCAGGAACTGAAGCAGCCCCTCTGGGTTCCACTTCCACCTCTGCTCTTCCTCTGCTGCCTGAGTCTGCATGAGTTTTCATGAACACACAATTGCCCGCAATATCATGACTGGAGGGGTGCTAGCCCTCTCTGTTTGGTCTAGTGACTCCAGCAGTGTGCATAAGGCAGCAACACAATGGACCTATCCACTCTCCCCTTCAGGTTAGAACCTTGTTATAACTTCTCCTTCCAGCAGGTCCATCTCTGAGCTGGATTTTATCCTGTTACTTAGGCTTTCAAATTGTAGAAAAAATACCATACTTTCTAACACAGGCTCCTACTCAGTTTGCTTTTCTCTTCTCTTTTTAATTATCAGTCAAAAAAATCTCTGACATTTTTATTAAAATCTACAAGTTAACTTTTGTTGCAACCAAGGGAATGCTCAACCCACTGAAAAAAGAGGCAAGTCCTAATTTGCAAAAATAACTCCATAAATGGTGGAATAAGGTTGTGTTCAGTTTTTTCTTTTCTTCATTGGGTCTAATGATTAAAAAAAAAAAACCACAAAGGTTGCTTGCCAGTGACTTCAGTCCTTTTCATATGAATGAGAGATGCCAAAGAACTGATTCAGAGGAGGCATAGAGGTTGTTTGAACTTCATTGTTAATCCTAATGACTCACCTTTGTTGCAATGATCTACTGCTTTAACTTTCACACCAAGCCACTTCTCTGGCCCCACATTTGAGTGAACTGGGCTGCCACTTTTGTCCAGCTCGTCCAGTCCCTGGCATAGGGGGGCAGTGGTGCAGCCCCGCAGGGCCCCCCAAAGTGCAGGGCTCTGGGCGGCTGCCCCTCTTGCCCTACCCTAAGGATGGCCCTGATCATGTAAACATTATATAGCTCTTATAATGGGGCATGTGAATGTAGTCCATTGGCTCTTCCACAGAGCCAAGAGCAAACTGTCTCCCTCTTCTTTCTCTGATGAGTTACTTGAAACAGAAATGAGCAAAGTACATCCTTACATTTCAGAAATAATTGTGGATGGAGTTTAAGTATGAGAATTACAACATAAGAGGAGAAGAATTAGTGCTATTCTTGCAGCAATTTGTTGGACAGAGCATGGAAGCCAGGCTCTTCTGCTCAGCAGAAGAGATTATCATAGCAGGCAGATTTATTCAAATAAAAAAACAACAAGCAGTTACTGGACTAGACTAACACGGCTGTCCCTTTGGAAAATGACAAGATTTATTCAAAACCTGCTGAGAGTTCACTGTATCTGAAAGGCACCTTAACAACTTGGAATGTGCTGAATAACAGGATTATGTGGCTGGTTCATTCTTTTCTTCCATGCCACTAATTACACATGAGAGAGAATCCTCATAAAAATCCTTGAAGTGACTGTCTCTCTAATTGCTCTGAAATGTATATAGCTCACTAGATTGTGTATCAGCTCACTGTATCAAATATAATTGGTTCACCATTATTTTGTATACCCTTCATCTTGCTTACCTACTCCTTTGCGTTCTATTTTTAGTGTGTGTTTGTACAGTGCCTAGCACAGCAGAGGCCTGCTCCCTGTACTCTAGGCAGTACTACAATACAAATTAAAATGAATTTTCTGGTCTATCACATATGACACACATGTATATGCTGCTAGCCATCTTGCTTTGCTCAATGGTACTGTGTGTCTTCTGGAGAATCTAGAGCAACTAGGAAGACACTTTTAACAGGAGGCAACAGAAAAGACAAGAGAAGAGCTGAGTGAGCTCTAGTGAGGCTGCAGTTCCACAGCCAGTAAATAAAGATGAAATCACTTCCGCTGGGTTACATAGCAAAGCCTCAGGAGAGAACCAGGCAACACTTCCCAAGGGACTCGTGACAGACTTGACTGGTTGGACCCCAGAACAATACTACCCACGGATACCAAACTGGGGTGGGAGGTAGCAAATGAGGAAGGGATAAGAGATGTTGTAAACAGACATGTTAGATGGTCACAGGAGCATGTGGGGAGCCAAGTTAATGGACCTCTGCTAAAATTACCAGGAGAGAGTGTTAATCATTCATTTAGATATATAGTTGCTGTGGTTTCCCAATGTGATGCTGTGTTCCTTTGTCCCTAATAAAATTTTCTTTGTTTTCATGCAGAGACTCAGTGATCGTGTGTGGGTAGGTATGACTTAAGTACACCTAGGGAAGATATTTTGTGATCCCTGGAGTTCTGAGTGGAGACCTGAGCCAGTGGCATTTGTTAATTTTGAGAAGCAGCCTCTCACTATTTGAACATGGGCTTTGGTGGTGCCCATCTGGCAGGAAGGTTACAAAAGAACAAGATGTTGCTGCTACTACTGTGTAAAACACCCTCATTTACATCCCTGCTTTAAGAAAGTTCCTCACATTTATAAGCAACGTCTCAGCCAATTCATGTTTTCCCTTTATTTTGTTCTTGTGGATTTAAATTCCTTTCCTGTTGCTCCCTCTGCTTTCCCCACTCCTCAATGCTCACTCTCTTCTTTCTGCAGAAACAAAAGAAAACTTTCCCTTTTAAGAAGCCGGCCTGTGGAGCTGAGGGTACTGACTACATGGCAAAATGTACACAGACCAGTAGTATAAGAAAATCTGACAGCACACTATGTCCTGTACACCAATGTCATGCTTTATATATAACAACTGTTTCTATTTCAAATATGGCATCTTATCTCTCTCTTGTTAAAGAGGCTTACAGGTATGCTAGATAGATTTTGTAGCAGGATGCTAAGGAGGGCCTTTACAGTTATGTTTTCAATCCAGGCAATCAGTTTACTTATAAGCCTTTTCAAGGGGGTGCAGCTGAAAGACAGGAATATAAATATAATAAATATATAAGCAAGGCATTGCCATAAGGGTCACCATGGCTGTCTGATTTAGTTTGAGATGTCTTTTCTGATGAGCTCTCGGAAAATTAAAATATTTGTTAAGACCCAGCAGGGTAACTATGATCTGAACCATTCTCCTGTTTGCTTGATCAAGTGCTGAAATAAGGAAAAGGGAAGTGGCACAGTGATCAGATAAGGTGTAGGTCCTTTGATTCTTATTTGTAACTATTTTAACTTTGAGTTCAGTTTTCAGTTTTAGTGTAATGATTTTCTTTCTCTTTTTTGCATTGCCCAAGGCCAAGTCACTATAATAAACCATTGATTGATTTGAGATACGCCTATTAGTGTAGCCCTGGAATGGCTTCCATTCTCATTATTTTGGGTAGTATTTTCACTGAGCATTCTATGTCAAAGCAGTAAGAGTTTTGCCTTAGCCCCACAGGTGAAACAGAGACTTCTGAATGCCATCCAGCTGTGTAAGATTCTATAGAGCTAAGACACAGAAATGCCAGGGATATTGTTGAACTTCGTTATTAGGAGCTGATCCTGCTCCACTGAAATCAATGAAAGTTTTGCCATTGGCTTCACTGTGAACCCAGGATCAAACCCTAGTTCTTATCAGCCAAGCTAATGAGCTAGCTGAAATATACTCCTATTATTCTTACCTTTTAAGATACCTGATTCCTTTGTGAATCTTCCAGTTTTTAGCATGTTTGAATTATTCTAGAAACACCCTGTTAATACATAGATTTACGGATCAGTATACTTTTACGTAGCTCTTTCATGCAGATCATTGTAACTCATGCCCTCAAAAAAGGACAACTACAAAGGCCTCTTGTTGATATTTTTACCTTTGAGTCATAGTTTTGCCCTCACTGATTAATGGGAATAATTGATCTTTATTTCATTTATATCACCCATTCACACAATTATAAACAATTGTGCCTCCCCTGAACCTTCTTTTGTCCAGTCCAAATATGGCCAATTTTTTCTTTATTTGCTTATAGATCTTATATGATTTCAAACAGCAAAATTAAAAAAGAAGGGGGGACATAATGTATTTAAATGGTTGCTGATTCATTTGATCACATGAATAAGCAATGATCAATAGCCAAGAGTAATAAAATGAAACCCCTGAGATTTACAGCAGTGGTTTGTAATTAATTTGTTGAGTAAGAGTAAGAGTTTTGTTGGCTTTTTTTAGAGTGAATCATAAGAAAGGATCCAATTCTAGCTAAAAAATGCACATTTAAACAGCAGTGGAAAAGTGACACTATATCTTGGAACCAGACAGCATGCAATTCTGTTCTGTATTTTTAGGGTAGAGGGCAGAGTCTCACTCTAGCCAAAGGGATGTTTTTTTGAAGCTACATGTTGCATATCCCCAAAGTATCCTTTGTTTTGTTTTCTCAGGGGTCCACAAAACCCCTGAGATTCCCAGCTGTTGTATTTTTCATCCAGATTGTTTGTTCATTTGGCCCCTTTATGCAAAAGCTGCATCTTTGCAGCCAAGGAAAATACCATCGCACAAAGTGATGTAGGAGCCACCTTCACCCTTACCAGGACAAAGCATAAAGCATCTCCTGTGCTCAGAAAATCCAATGGTCAGACTAGCAATGGTTTTGGACATAGTTCAGGACATACTGCACTTTCATTAGAGTTAAAGATTAGATATTAGCATGTTTGGAATGAAACATGGCTGAGTTGAAGCAGACCTCATGCATCTTTAGAAGCACTGAATCTGTAACTGCTAGTCAGACTCAACAGAGAAGCAAACTGTCAGTCTTCAGCCTGATCAGGGAGCATTTTAATCCTCCTATATCTGGTCTGAAGGGCTCATGTTCTATCTCACACTCAGTCTTTTGTAGATCATTTTTGACAAAGATAGCTTTAGAGAAGGAGGTCTGTGAATACCCAGAATCAGAGGCTTTGGAAGATGTGATAATGAGGAAGCAACATCAAAAGAGCTCCTAAAGCTGCCTTCCTCAGCCACAGTTCACTGGGTAATAACTTTGGTTTCACTAATAAATGTAGATGGTGGCTGTTCGGCATCGCAGCTGTACATGAGTATGTTGAAGTATATTGTTGGGACCTCACCATTGTAAAGGAAAGAAGAAGCCAGCTGCTCATTAAGATGTAAGAGCAAGTTTACATTTGTGAACTCAGTTCTCATCATCCCTGTTAGACTATAGATACTAAGGCCTGCCTATAAGGCCTATAATTTTCTTTAAATATATTGTATCACTAGCTAGCAACAGTGGTAGCAAATCAAAAAATCAACTTGATTGGTGGAGGCCTTGTACTTGAGCTAAGCAAAGGCAAAAAGCACCAGAGGCAGCCATAAAAGGGTAGTGTGTAGTCACCTCCACACATTCCAAACACATCATGTCAGAAGGAGCCAACATCTCAAGAGCATCATGCTTGTGACAAAATCTACGTTTTGTTATTGTTTGGTCATCCTGGTATCTATTGCTCTGATGACTTCTGTCTACATCCTTGTTTCTGTTTGTCTTGTAATTGGTTGTAATCAGTTAAGGTGGTGGGGTATGATTGGGTGGAGGATTATGTTACAATATGGTAGAGTTGGTTATAGATTAAATGGTAATATTTTTGTAAAACAGTGATTGGTTAAAAAATACACTATAAAACCTGAGGTCCAATAGGAAGTAGGGGGGAAGGAAAAGGGAATCTCTCTTGTGATGGCTGAGAAAAGGCTTGTCAATCTCAATAAACCTGTCGTATTGCCTGCTATGGGACTTTGGGCTTGTATCTCTGTTAGTGAACAAGAACCACGGGAGATAGGACCCGTAACAATCCCTATCAAATAAACTGAAACAACCATTATACTGGTTAGATCTGGGGACTACAGACCAGGGTACGGCATAGTTATCATCTGATTAGCCACCTTAAAAATAGAACTCCTGGCACCTATTGTCAGTTGGTCTATCTCACTCTTGATGATCTTGATCAAGGCATTTTAGGCCTGCATTTTCCAAATTGTTCACTAACTTGGGTGTCTCCATGTCTTGAAGTGCAACTTTTTACCTAGGATTTAATTTTCAGTGGTACTTAAACAGAGTTACAGATGCTTTCCTGCTCTGACAGACACCAGATGTGAGTGCAACACCCAAAGTTAGTGGATGATTTTGAAAAATTGTGCCTTAGCTCCTCTGCAAAATGAGAGCACAAGAGATATTAAAAGGCCTAACGAAATAATGTAGAGCTCTTTAAGATGTATAGATGAAAGATACTATATAAACACAAGTCACAGTATTCTTTCTTGTTATAATACAGATGGAGTAGTTATATTCCCTGCATCAGACTTTGATTAGGGTAAAAAAAAAAAAAAAAAAAAAAATCACTGCAGCACCATGCATTTCTGTACTAAGTGCAAACTTCATAGGAACCAATCCAAGATTTTTTCCATATAGAGCTGCATAAAGTGACTTAAAGATGCCACGCTATTGGTATACAGAATGATTATGGCCCTGATTCAGCAGGTATACATAAGCATGTGCTTAGATTTAAGCATAGGAGAAATTCTATGAGCTTCAATGACAGCAACTTGTAGTACTGTGTTAATTCAGTTTTAGACAAATGTTCAGTTTTTTAGATGACCTGAAACTGTTTAACTACAATTTAAATGAATTGAGAATTGAACTGGTGTAGTTCTTAATCAGCTTATTGAATATGGACTGAATGCTCTGAATTTTTTAATAGGAAAATACAGTCTTACAGCAAAAGGATGGTTTCTCAGGTAGCACCATGTCGAATAGTGAAGTCACCTTGAGAGCAAGATGGCTTACAATAAAAGATTAACAGCAAATTTATGATCCCTTTAAGACAAGAACCACATCAAGTCAAACCAACTCATAAATTTAGAATTCAAAACATATAACTGTTGATTTTACTGGTAGAATTAATTTGGTAACATGATAGCTCAGAATCAGAGCAGAAGACACACTGACAGCATGTGGACTAAATTCTGACCAGTGCTGTGTGCCAGGGAGAGGTGCAAGAAGCAGTTGCTCATACACACACCTGTTACCTTTACACAAGGGCTAGTCATTATCTTTCTCAATCCTGAGCTCCAGGACTGTCCTGGGCCAGTTTCTCTAACCTCCCTAAAAGTGCTGGAGGAAATGGCCCGGCACACAGAGTCATTTTCAAAGTCTAAAGGAATGATCTGTGATATCAATGGCTTTAGGAGCTCCAGCAAGAATGAACCTCCACTTCCTTCCGTCACGTAAGTGTAGCTTTATATCCATTTCCACAATATAACCCTGGGCATGTATTTGCAGAAGGGAGTGATGAGATGGGTGTGGCAGAGAGAGAGAGAGTGGGGGTGTCTGATAACACAAAATTTGAGAAAATATTACTTTCTGATTTCTTGTTCTTTCACAACAGAAGCCAAGGGTAAAGAACATAGAAAATCCATATGGAAATTTTGCTTAGAAAATGTTAATAGAGGAGATAATGTATTCACATTGCTTTGTTATATACTGAGGGCCACTGAAGTAATTTAAATCTTCACTGTAGATTCTGCAAATTAATAACTGGGGAAGAGAAAATGTTACCAAATCTAATCTCCATTGTGGTGTTTCAATCACAACAGCTCTATTTAAGTATTGCCCTTCAGTGTTTGCAACCCAAAAACACTCCAGCATCCTAGTGATGCAAGAGCAAAAACTGAAACTGACAAGGAACTAACTGATCAGGTTAAGCTAAATGAAGTCCAAAAGTAATATTGCAAGTCCTGCAGAGTATATGGTTTAAATTATCTTTCAGTTTTGATAATCGAAGGTGGTGTTAATATAACAGACTAAGACACACATTCATAGAATCATAGAACTAGGAGGGACCATGAGAGGTCATTCAATCCAGTCCCCTGCTCTCATGGAAGAGCCAAGTACCCTCTTAAACCATCCCTGCCAGATGTTTGTCTAATCTGCTTTTAGCAATTTCCAGTGATGGAGATTCCACGCCCTAGGCAACTTACTCCAGTGATTGATTATCCTGGCAGTTAGGAATTTTTAACTAAAGCCCACTGCTTCTTGTCCCATCATTGGCAGTTAAAGAGAATAATTTTTCTCCCTCCTCCTTGTAAAAATCTTTTAGGTACTTGAAGACTGTTATGTCTGCTCTCAGCTTCCTCTTTTTCAGACTAAATAAGCCCAGTTCTTTCAATCTTCTCTTGGAAGTCAAGTATTCTACACCTTTAATCATTTTTGTCGCTCTTCTCTTGACTTTCTCCAGTTTAACCACATTTTTTCTGAAATGAGGTGCCCAGAAATTGGACACAGTACTCCAGTTGAGGCCGAACCAGTGTGATGTAGAGTAGAAGAATTACTTCTTGTGTCTTGCTTACAATGCTCCTGTTAATACATCTCAGAACGGCGTTTGCTTTTTTTTGCAACAGTGTTACACTGGTGACTCTTATTTAACATGTGGTCCACTATGACACCTAGATCGTATTCCTTCCTAGGCAGTCATTGCCTATTTTCTATTTGTGCAATGGATTGTTCTTTCCTAAGTGGAGTACTTTGCATTTGTCCTTAGTGAATTTCACCCTATTTATCTCAGAACATTTCACCAGTTTGTTAAGGACCTTTAACAGTTCAGACCCTTAACTGGTGTAAACTGGAGTAGCTATATTGAGTCTCTGTAGTTATCAATGTAAACAATCTGCCTGGTCTTGTAGTTAGCAGTGATATGCTAGTACAAAGGTGGTAAAATTTACTGACTCTCTGAGCCACCTACATCAATCTTCAGGCATTTGAGCGTCAGGATGCACCTGCCAGGATGTAGGACTTCAGCTTGGGTTAAAGTAAGGGGGAACACCCCAGAATGCTGTTCTGGGCCCCCTATTTTTAGGGAGCCAGCTTTCTGGGCTCCCTAAATATAGGGGAACATCACAGAATGCTGCATTCCAGGGCCCCCCAAATAGGTGGATGCACTGGAAAGTTGAGATCCAGGGCCCCCTAAAAATAGTAGGGTGTGCCAGAACACAGCGTTCCACCGTGTCGCCTCTGAGCTAGCAGAAGCGAGGGGCTGAAGGCTGGGCCCAGCCCAGCCACTCCTCCCTCCCCTTCCTGGAGTTTGTGTGGCTCTGCCCCTTCTGGCCAGGGTCTGGCTGTGCTCACAGCAGCCAGGTGAGGGGGCTGCAGAGGATTGGGGCAGCTGGGTAGCCAGCAGGGAAAGTGTGGGGGCAGGGAGGGTGCGTGGGGGGGGGAGAAGGGGTTGGGATGGTGGGCTGGGGAGGGTTTGGGGGGCTTAAGGGAATGGAGAGATAGGAGGGCTGGAATGGGGGCAGGGAGCTTAGGGAGTGGAGATTGGAGCTAAGAAAGACATGGGGAAAGGAGTCTGATGGGGGTAGGTGTTTTGGGGGAAGTAGCTGGGGTGGGGGGCTGGTGTTTTGGGGGAAGGAGCTGGGGTGGGGAGCAGGCAGGTGGGGGGCTAGTGTTTGGAGGGCAGGAGCTGGGGTACAGGAGGGGGACCCACCCATGCAGGAAGGGGGCCTGCCCAGTTAGGAGGATTCTGGGGCCCTCCAAATTATACTTTAACCCCTGGACTTCAGCCCTGTAGTGGGGCTTGGGGTTTCTGACATATGATTAAAGTCACTGTCCCATGGAGCACATCTTGTGAAGCCTCAAGCTCTGGCAGTCACCTCCCATGGGGAGAAAGCCTTGAGACCTCCCTCCCTGCAGTGGTGAAGCTCTACAGACATGCCTTGACCCCTGGCAGGTACCCCCTCTAAGGCAGAAGCCTCTTGCCCTGCTCCACCATGGGGCTGATGCCCCAAATTCCCCACCCTGGTCTGCTATACAGAAAGTGGGGATGTAGAGGATTGTGAACTGTACTTTAGCTGGAAGTTAACACGCAAGCAACAGTTTGGCCATTCCTACTCTATTACCTTTTCCAGGCTTAAAGAGCTGTGTACCTCAAAAACTGGTCTCTCTCAACACCAGAAATAGGTCCAATAAAAGACATTGTCTCACCTCTTATTTCTTCAATGGATCACACTGTTCCTGTATATTGCATTCATTACCATCCTTTTCAGGGATGCACCTCCATTGGCACCTAGGCAGTGCACACATTTTGCATGGAAGATGGAACAGGGTCTATGTATTTTGTTATAAAAATATCAAGAATACATATAAAATGAAATTATGAATCACCTAGTAAATACACATTAGCATCTACAGAAGGGCAATTTTTAAAAAAAAATCACTTTACATAGTGTTGTTTCAAAGTAATTTCCATTTCCTTAATGAGGGTTTCACACTTCAATCTTGAGTACTGCCTGAAAATGCAGAAGAAATGTGGTGAATTCTGCATATAGTACATAAGAGTGCAGACATAACTCAAAACATAGCTATGATTCAGCATTACCAAACCTCCCATTCATACACAAGGTCAGCACTAGCAAACTCCATTTAACAAGGTTTTCGACACTGAGGATCGAGTGTTCTTTCTCTGTATGTAGAGCAACCAGATCTGCCTTCCCACTGTTAGATGTGCAGCATCACTCCATATGTTTTAGTGCAGTCACACATTGTAAATGTGGCATAGTAGAGTGGTGAACAAGGCCCAGGAACAGGCAGTAACCATAACCACCTGGTGGCAAGTCACAGTTTTGTTTTTTTTTAATGGTGACCTTTTTATGTATGAAAAATGGACCCTTATTTTTAGTTGTTTCTATTTTGATTGTGCTACTCTTCCCACATATAAACATACACATGGCAGTGGCAGGTGTAAAATCTCCCGTTACACATAAATTACCCAGCTACGCCTCCTGAAAGATAGTAATCTAAGAGTTGGAGGGCTCAACAGGAAACAGGGGCAAGAACTAGCTGAAAAATTATTTTTATCAAATAGTTCAATTTTCATGTTGGTCTAATTTTGTCTTGTGCTTTGCTATACTGTTATTGCTTTATTATCAAGTCTGTTGCTGTAACAAGACCACATCCTGCTAGGTACTCCATGAATACTGTAGCAATCCTTGGGGAGGAAGGGGTTAACACTCTGGTCAGTGAGTCCCAGGACAGCCAATAGGAACAAAGCACAGGTTTTTGAATTGGAACAGCAGCCTGGCCTGTTCCTGTTTGGAGGTAGCAGAGCTCCTGGGAGGATCAGGAGGAGGCCAGAGGGGCCTGAGGGAGAATCCAGCAACATCCTTACCAAAGATAAATTAAGTCTGTTATTGACCAGGCGTGGGTAGAACAGGGAATGTGTACTCAGATGCGGTAAGGGTATTTTCTTTGATTTGGGCTTGTTTTTGGATTTCTGTGTTTTTATCTGTTCTTTTTTAATTAAAGATTTTACCTTTTAAGTAAGCTCTGGTTCTGTGTCCTGAAGGGCAAGAGGTTTGTGTGCATGTGCCTCAGACTACACAGCCAGCTACAAAAGGGGACTCTGTTCCAGTTCCAGCTCATATTGCAGCTGGAGTTCTGTCACTTTCCTGAGAGAATAAAGTGATTGAAAGTACCTCACAGGAAGGAATTCCCAAGTGTGCTTTCCTGGGTTTTCAAGAGGTTTTTTTGCATTTGGGTGGTGGCAGCGATACCACTCCAAGGCCAGGAATTGGAGGCCTTGGCGAGTTTTAAGATCAGGCTTTAAGGCCAGTGGCTTTTAGGCCTGTTGCAGGTCCCCACCTTCTGCACTCAGAGTGCCAGAGTGGGGAACAGCCTTGACAAATACATGGAAGAAATACCCACTGCCTCAAAGAGTCTATAATCTAAACCCATAATCCATCAAGTGAACCTTTGTAATTGGATGCAATCCCATTGCAATTAGCAACGTTCAGAACAAGGAGCTGATGTGTCGTCGTCGTCGTATTCGTCCGTCGGTAACGACGAAGACCATCTAGTCATCCAAGGGTTAGGGTAGGGGTCCGTGGGTGCGCAAATGACTAATCAGACCAATCCGTGCCCGGAAAGTTCTCTGACAATGCGGACAGGGAATGGTGGCGGCTGATGGTGGTTTGCTGGCATTATCTTTCCTGGTTCATCTGCGTTGCTCAGCTGCATCAATCCAGTTGGCTTTGCATGTTTCCATGCCCCGATGGACAGCTGAACACCACTCTCCTCTGTCCTGGGCTATCAGCTCCCATGTAAAGTGGCTGATACTGAAGGCCTTTAGTGATGCTTTAAAAGTGTCCTTAAAGCGCTTTTTCTGGCCCCCTTGGGAGCATTTGCCTTGTTGGAGTTTGCCATATAGCAGTTTCTTTGGTAGCCGATGATCTGGCATGCAAGCCACATGACCTGCCCAACGAAGTTGTACTTGCATCAAGATGGTGTAGATGCTGGGCAGGCCGGCACGAACAAGGATCTCGGTATCTGGGATCCTGTCTTGCCATTTAATGCCAAGAATTTTTCTAAGGCAGGTGACATGGAAATGATTGTTTTCTTGCATGACGTTGGTAGACTGTCCACGTCTCACAGCCATAGAGCAATGTGGAAAGAACTATGGCACGGTACACCTTGATCTTTGTCACTGAGGTGATGCCTCTCCTATTCCACACATTCTTGTGGAGTCTGCCAAAGGCAGCACTAGCTTTGGCGAGTCTGGCATTCACCTCGTCATCGATGACAACGTTTCTGGATAGTGTGCTTCCAAGGTAGGTGAACTTGTCCACCACGTTCAGACGCTGTCTGTTGATAGCAATTCTGGGCTCAATGTAATGCTTTCCTGGGGCGGGCTGATACGTTACTTCAGTCTTTTTTGTATTGATAGTAAAGCCGAAGTTTGTGCAGGCCGCAGAAAATCTGTCAGCGACATATTTCATGTCAGCTTCGGAGGCAGTGTTAAGGGCACAGTCATCGGCAAATAAGAAGTCAACAACTGTGTCTGTCATGATCTTAGTTTTAGCTTGAAGCCTCCTGAGGGTGAAGCCATCAGTACGATATCTGATGCTGATGCCTATTTTCACGTCTCTGAAGGCATCTGTCAACACGGCGGAAAAACATGAGACTGAATAGAGTGGGAGCAAGAACACAGCCCTGCTTCACTCTATTTGAGACAGAGAATGGTTCGGATGTCTCTCTGTTATCATATACTCTGGCCAACATGCCATTGTGTAGCTGTCGTACAATGGCAATAAATTTTCTGGGACATCTGTATTTCGCATGATCCTCCATAGGCTATCCCTGCTGACTGTGTCAAACGCCTTGGTCAAATCGACATAGATGGAGTATAGGTCAACATTTTGTTCCTGACAGTTCTCTTGAAGCTGTCTGGCAGCAAACACCATGTCAATAGTCCCACGATCTTCACGGAAGCCACACTGGCTCTCTGGCAGGAGACCTTGCTCAAGGTGTGCAGTGAGGCGGTTGAGTAGAACTCTGGCCAGAATCTTGCCAGCGATGGATAGCAGAGAAATTCCACGATGGTTGTCACAGACCTGACGATTTCCTTTACGCTCGTAGAGATGTATTATGGAAGCATCTTTGAAATCTTGTGGGACTGTCTCATGCTGCCAGATGTGCTGGAACAGCTGATGGAATTTCTCTGCTAGGGCAGTGTCACCTTCTTTGTGGACTTCAGCTGGAGTGGAGTCTGAGCCAGGTGCTTTGCCATTGGATAACATATGAGTTGCTTCCTGTATCTCCTCTGTAGTGGGTATAGTGCCCAGTGTCTCATTAATTGGAACTTGAGGCAGCCAATCAATGGCATCATCATTGGTGGAAGAAGGGCGATTCAGTACGCTGTCAAAATGTTCAGCCCATCTTTCAAGAATTTTCTCTTTGTTGGTAATCAATGTAGACCCATCAGCACTGAGGATGGGAAATGAACCCGAGGTGGTAGGGCCATAAACTTCTTTAAGCCCTTTGTAGAAGTTCCTCATATCGTTCCTGTCTGCAAAGCCCTGTATCTCATCAGCTTTGTGGCTCAACCAAGAATCCTGCATCTGACACAGTTTATGTTGAATAATGCTGCGTACGTTCCTCAGCGCATCTTTTTTGTTGACTTTGGGTCATCCAGATGAGCTTTGTAGGCACGGCATTTGTCCTCTAGTAGCTGTTTTATCTCTCTGCTATTCTCGTCAAACCAGTCTTTATGCTTCCTGGTAGAGGGTCCAAGACACTCCATGGCCATGTTATACACTGTCTCATGTAGTATGGCCCATGCTGCCTCCACGTCCTGATTGTCCAACACGGTGGACTGCAAGCGTTTGTCTAGGGTATTGACAAAATGCTGCTTGGTATCGCTGACCATCAGCTTGTTGACATTCAGGCATTTTGAAACTTTCACACCCTGTGGACGTCGCTTGGGCTGAACATGAAGCTTAAGCTTGGAGACAATAAGGTGGTGGTCAGTCCAGCACTCGGCACCACACATGGCCTTTGTGATTCGTACATCCTGTCTGTCCCTCCTCCTGATGATGACGAAGTCATTGAGGTGCCAATGCTTAGAGCGAGGGTGCATCCATGATGTCCTATTATGAGTGGGAAGATGGAAGATGGTATTCGTAATCAAAAGACCATGTTCTGCACAGGTCTGAAGGAGCAGCAGGCCATTACTGTTGCAGTTACCAATACCATGCTTTCCAATCACTCCTTCCCAAGAGGTGCTGTCACAACCAACTCTTGGATTCATTAAAATCACCAAGAATGATGAGTTTATCAGCATTGGGAGCAGCAGTGATGACATCATTCAAGTCTTCATAAAAATTGTTTTTAATCACATCCGAATTGGTCATGGTGGGAGCTGATAGTGTAGATACAACTGCAGGCTCAGGGACTTATTTAAGACAAATGAGTATAACAGAAATGGAGGGTATGGAGGAAGGAGGATGAGGACAACAGTGAAAGAAACACAT
Source organism: Podocnemis expansa (assembly GCA_007922195.1). NCBI lineage: Eukaryota > Metazoa > Chordata > Testudines > Podocnemididae > Podocnemis > Podocnemis expansa. The sequence goes on from ML681996.1 coordinate 26,191,034, forward strand.
GGGTATAGATGAGTGATGCATACAAGAAAATGCATTTCGACCCTAGTGTACACTTGACACACTTTTCAGTGGCAGTCGATGGGAGATATGCAAGGTACATAAAATATCTTGCTTGTCTCCTGATGACTTGCTAAGCTGACTGGAAATGCCTTCTGGTCAGCTTACAGCAACTCCAGTTCCAGGGCTGGAGTTGATGTGCTGATTTCCAAAGCGATTGAGTGGGTCTACACAACCAGTTCAGTTGCACATGGAAGATCGCGCTGATGGGGGTGATTTTGCTGCCATCAGTCTAGACTTAACCTCAGTCAATCAAATGAATTCTATTTTAATTGTAAGCTAGTCTGTGTGTAGCTGGCGGGGCTTAGTGGCCTGTGATATACAGGAAATCAGAATAATGGGATCTAATGGTCCCTTCTGGCCTTGAATTCAATGATTCCAATGTATCTGTAACACATTCTGAAATGATAGAGCTGCTAGGTAAGGCTCAGTGAATGCTTGAAGATTGTTGGCATGCATGTCACTTTTCAGAGTGTATTATGCATTCCCTCTGAGGCTGATCCACAGAGGATAGTGTCAGAAGCTTGGGGGATTTCCTCCTTTAGCTTAAGCTGCAGAGCTCTTAATTCTGAAGGTTCCTGTTCACTACCCAAGGAGTGATCAGCATGATGACCTGCCTTCACAGATTTGCCCCCCGTGTTAGATTTCTACTTTCTTCCCGTAGGCACAGCAGAGTGGGAGGTCCACATCCAATGTGTTTTGTTTTTGACTCCAGAGATGACAAGGGGCATTCTGGCATTTCAGTTCAAAGTCTTCATCAGATCGTGTTGCTTTGTCTCCAACCTTAGTTTTTGGGGTTTTTTTTTCTGTCTTATTTATAGTTTAGGTCAAAACCAGCCAGGGCACAGATCACAATAGCAATATCCTAGAAAGCAGAAGAATACAAGCAGAAAAAACACTCTTTTCTATGGTAAGCGATGAAGCCCAGCCTTAGGTGAAACTGGTGCTGTGTATATAGAATTTTTTTTCTGCAAGCTCACTTGAACTCATTAATTTCTTTCACTGTTTTAACATAGTTGGCACCTGTGAGGAAGATCCTGTGCACTCATGAGCTTTCTTGTGACAATTCCCTTGAATGGTGTTTTCAGAGTAGCTGCACTTACCACACACTTCCCCGCTTTTAACATTAGAAAAATAAATCATATTATCGATTCGACTGAATGAGATTATGAGTATCCATGCCAGTGCTTACGCATGTACCTTTTGAAAGCACACATACTGACCTTCGTGCCTTTATTCTAGCAAATGCAATATATGATAGATTTGTGCTAAAGCAACAAAACTCAAGTTAGATTGACAAAATCACATTCATATTACTCACAGCACTGTCAGTTTAATCTTTTATTTTACTGCAGAGAGCAGGAAAAAATATGTGTTATCTTCATATCTTCCTATTTTTAGTATAAACTAAGAATCACAGAATTATTGGATTCGTCTCTATGGACTTGGGGGGAAAAGGTATTCATATAACAACATTACTTTTCTGTAAAAGACAAGCAATAGATCAAAACTGGCCTTACTCTGGTTCCATGAAGTCAGTTGCATAACTCCCATTAATTTCATGTGGATCATGCTCTAGAGCTGTAGATTTAGAACCTTTCAGATCCAAGGTCCCAGCCCTGCAAATCACTTTACATGTAATCCTTTTGCCCATGGTTATGCCTATTCACCTCTCTATGGCTGTATTCACACAGCACTTTTGTTTCGAAACAACCCTGTTGTTTCAAAACAAAAAAAAACATGTTCACACGATGCACAGTTGT
>ML681996.1:26193253-26477979 GCA_007922195.1 Podocnemis expansa
TTTTGTTAATTCAAAATAAGATATTTCAAAACAAGGTGTTATTTTGAAACAAGTTGTTTCGACACAACTTGTTTCAAAATAACCAGCTGTGTATGAATACAGCCTATGACTACTCTGTGAGTAAGGACTCATGAGCAAGAGAGGCAGGATAGAGACTTGGGCTTTGGCTGTAATGAAAATGTCATGTCTATTTCCATGAATCAACACAGCAGGATTGATTGAGTGGCCAGTGTAGACCCACTCAATCAATCACAGAAGTGCTCTTTGCTCGACTCAGTAACTCCACCCCTCAAAGTGGAGTAATGCTGCATTGACGGGAAAGCCCTTGAAGTTGATGCAGCCGAGTAAAGACACTGTAGTAAGTAAGACTAACTAAGTCGACGGGAGCAACACATTCTGCGGCATGCAAACTGTTAATCTCCTGTTGACCTAGCCTCACAGTGTAGACTGGGCCTAATTCAGACTAATCTAATTCTGCACTCAAGCTATGACTACACTAGATTTTATAGTGGCACAGCTGCACCACTGTAAGCTGTCTTGTGTAGCAGCTGTCTACCTGCTGGACGGAACTCTCCTATCAATTTAATTAGTCTGTCCCCAACAAGTGGTGGCGGCTATGTCAGTGGGAGAGCTTTTCCTGCCAACATAGTGCTGTCTACCCCAATACTTAGGTTAGTGTAACTTATATCACTCAGAGAGGTGGTATATTTACACCCCTGAGCAACATAAGTTACACTGACATAAGTGATAGTGCAGACATGTCTTCAGGACTAATTTTCTAGAAAGAAGTGCTGTTGGCTTCTGTGTGAAGAAGTGCTTCAATTCTTTGTAATCTGGGTGGCATAATTCAGGTGATGCCGATGATAAAAAAAAATGTTGTGTATCTTAAGGACATAAAGGACTCTGATAAGTCTACCAAATAGATGATAGTAAGGATTGAAGTATTTTTCCTTCAAATTCTTTAGCAAAAGTTCCAGTTAACTAAGGAAGAGATCCGTTTACTCAGTCATGACATGAAAAAGCTCTGGGTGGGATAATTTATTTGGGGTAAGTCCTGCTTTGAGCAGGTGATTGGACTAGATCAGTGGTTTTCATCCAGTGTGCCTTGGGAACTCTCTAAGTCTGCGGTGAAATTTTGTACAAAGGTAATGAAAATCAATGTAAAACAAACATTGTTTCATCTTAAGCATCTTATTCTATCCAATCAAAATTACAACTCATAAAAATCATGAAAATTAATCATCAAATTAAAAACAAGGTATCAGTCTTTTAATTCTGAAATATGCACATTCTAAACACAGGTGGCTAAAGGGCAAAATTGAGATGATGTGTATTTTTATCCAGTGGATCTGAAACACTAATGCATTTGATCCTTGTTTAGCTTGTTGTATGCACTACGTAGCAAACCTCTCCAATAATACTGTAACTGTAGTAAATCTGATGTTTATGAGAAATCAGTTCCACTGAAAAAAGTGGGTATACTGTGGAATTGTTTGTCTTACTGAAGTATGCCATGTTACTGAAAAGGTTGGGAACCACTAGACTAGATGACCTTCTGAGGTCCCCTCCACCCTAAACTTCTATGATCCTATGACATTAATGTATGTTTGCCTTTCCTTCATATTATCATTCATATATTTTCCTTCATACTGCCCCTTCTCACTGGTGAACACATTGCAAAATGGCAAGCGCATACGTTCTTGCACATATGTTCAAAGATTTTATTTACATGTTGAATTGAAATGGTCGAAGACTCTATCCTTTTATCACTACACATGCTAATAATGTAAATAGTGCAGTATTTCAGTGCACATATAGTATTACCATGCTGATTGCTAAATCAGTAATTCAACACTTTAGGGAATCACTCCAATGTAAACAAAGGATTGCAAAGTATCTGTAGGAATGCTACGTTTTGTGTCCAAGTTCTGTCCTCTCCAAGCTGTAGCAGTAGAACCTGTAAATCAGCTCACAAGGCAGGATGCTGAGTAGGACAGGTCCCCGACAGTCAGCACGTGTGAGGCTAGAACAAACAAACTTGATGCCCTGACAGACTATCAGCCAGGAGAGCCACCAATCCCCCCATGTAAGGCAATGATGAAAGGATCTGTAATAGCTCTTTTGCAGGAACAGCTTATTGTTATGCCAGCAGAGTCCTGTCAGGGATTAAACAGGGAATGGCTAACTAGAAGAAAGAGCTTCTAGCAATGTATTTGGAATGAAGCAAAATGGCTACCCAGCGAGAGTGAAATCAGGCCACAAACCTTTAGAGATAACTATGGCAAAGCTCCTTTTAGGTGTTCCAAAGAGATTGCAGAACATGTTAGTGCATCTCTAGCACTATCAGGTAGAGATCAGACATTGTCCAGGACAATTACTGTGGGCTGACACCCTGAGCAGGACATATCACCCAGCATGAGTGAGGTAGATGGAAGGAGCTCAGGACACTGAATCCATGAATATACTATTCTATCTCCCAGTTTCAGTGGGAAAATCAAAGAAGCTGTGGGCAAAGACATCCAACTACAGGCGATGAAGAAAGTGATACTAGCATGGTGGCTAGAAGACATAATAAACCAAATAGTAGTAGGAACAGCCTAGATGACCACCTGAGGTCCCTTCCAACCCTCATCTTCTATGATTCTAAGTACCAGTTGATCTGAATTGGCGCAACCAGCTCAGTGCATTACGCATTCTGTTATAAATATCTATTTAAAAGGCGTCCTGCAATGTATCATTGTAAAACTAGTAAGTCACTGATCATTAATATTCTGCATGATGTACGTATGGTGGTTAACAAGCAACAAATTATACAGATGTGCTGGAAATATATGACTACAATGTGTTTAAATGCAGGAATGGCAGGACAAGTTGATACACAGGTTTTTCTTAAGCAAAGGGTAGTGAATCCTCCCTACCTACCTTGTGAGCCATAGAAAACGGTGATATATCATCAATAACAAAGCAATCAGCCTGCAGGTGGGGGTGGGGGTGGGGAAGAAGAGGGGGATTAGTTTGCATTGTAAAACTGCAACAGGAAACATCACATGGGAGCTCAACTGGCAGGAAAACCTTGATGAACATGGTATCACAGTGTAGAAGGGGCAGGAAACTAATCACTTGGGGGACCTTCCTGGGTCTTGACACCAGGACAGTGAAATTTGGGGGAATATATAGAACTGGAAAAGGACCTTGGGTTATCCTTTATCTGAGGAGATGAAGAGACTAGACACTTTGGGCTCTGTGTTGGATCCTGGTCAGGCCCACTGTGGGCTAGCTTGCCACCTTCTTAGTTCTCCTCACACCTATCATTGGCTGCTGGTGTAGCGGGGGGGAGGAGGCGGGCGCAAAGAGGTCCAAAGGATTTGTCTGATATTATTTTTATTTATTTATTTATTTATTTATTTATTTATTTATTTATTTTTGCTAGTGGGGAGCCTGTTAGCCTTCTTATCCCCATCACCCCCCTTGTAGGGCCTTTCTGCTCCATCACACCCTCCTTTGTGCATCTGGGATATTTACAATTTGAGACAAGTAACAAGAGGTATTAAATCAATATTGTGTGTTATAAAATAACTGTGGGGAGTGGGGAAATCCAAGTAACCATTTGCACACACTAGTTTGTATACAATATTCTTTTGAGCCAAGACTTCACCAGGTCTCATGTGGAGAAAAGGTGAGCGCTTCTGATTCAGAAGATACTCATCTGTTCATAGTTGGTGAAGCACTGTGGCAGCAGCTGCTGTTGGCTGCAGTTGCATTTCTCTGCTCAGAAGGTTATTGCTGAAGAATTCTTTCAATCTTTTGTCTGCTCTGAAATTTCTAGGCTCATCACTTACAATTCTCCAACTAAAGAAAAATACAATTCTTTCTATTTTCCCTTTGATTTTACTAGATTTGGTCAACTTGTCTCTTCTTATTTCCCCAGTTTAATTAGATCAAGTTTTCGATATTCCCTTTTTCTGCTGCACTAACACTTAAATGTCCTTAGCCTGACACTTTGTCAACTACTCTAATTCAGTTATTTTTTCATATATTGTTCTTTTCCTTCCTTCTATCTTGTTACTCTGTTTCTGCTTATCCTATAATCTTGTCTCTGTACCACTTTGTCTTTTCTGACCCTCCAGTCCAACTTCTGAAAAGATTGAAACCAGGATCTCATTGCTCATCAGTAAAATACACAGTTTACCACAACTAAAATCAATTTAAATTAATTTGAATGATGAGAGGTTCTAGGGTCCATCAGAATTTATAATCTCAGTGACTGATAGCTTCCAGGCCAAGCTGTGGTTTTCATCTCTGCCTTGCCAGAGATGGAGGACTTCCTTTTCTTTGACTCTTTTCTTATTAGGGTCTTTTCTGAGGAACTTATAGGCTATTTATAGCCTTTAAAAGCAGTCGAGGAAAATGAGCAGTGAAACAATACAATTTTAATTTACTCCTGTATCTCATGGAGTGATTGGCCACTGGTAGCTCAGGAGTGATGAGAATGTCAAAACTGGAACATATTTGAGGAGGCAATGTGAAGTTTGGGTGGGCAATGTACTTTAGGAGGAATGGTAGTGGGTGACAGGAATTGCATAAATCTTTTATCTTTTTATTTCCAAGGGACAGACTGATTTTCATTGTGTCCCTACAATATGTAAAGATAAAGGATCTTGACTGGAGTCTATGGGCTCTCGCCCAATACAAATAATTCTAACAAAAATTGTTAACATGGAGTTAAGGTGGAGAGAATGTATATGTAATTTATGAGTAGACACGTTAGAGGGATGTTTCAATCATTCCTCTAACAAGCATTAAAACTTACGGTAGGTAAATTGCAATTTAAGATAAAATGTAAAATTAAATCCATAAAACATTAAAACATTAATTTATGGACATGCACAGTTAAAGTGCCCAGACAATCTGAACTTCACCCTGTAGTAAGGCCATGAATAGGAATGCATTTATGATTAGTACATAATAGTATTTATATCTAGCTTAGGAAAAACTGAATTTTAATAATGTTTGATCATTTTAAATTTGTATTCCATCCTGAGCCACTACAAGAATCTGTTTGCAGTGCTGTTGTTGATCCCTGTGTGATTTTTTTCCCTCTGCTCAACTGTTTTTTTCCCCCGCATTTTTGACTGTCATCTTTATTTAACTTGTAAGGTCTTCCATGCAGAGACTCTTTTTCTTAGTAAATGTTTGCACAGTGACTAGTACAATGAAGTCCAGGTCTCCTTTGGGGCCCCTAGCTGTTCAGTAATAATTAAAAATAATCAATTAGAGAGGAATAGTTGTCTCCATAGAGTGAGTGCAGTAAAAGCAAATATATATAAAGTCATACACCTAGGTAGGGACAAACAAACAGCTCATCTACAAAGGGGGGATGATTCTGTGAAGAGCAGGGAGTCTGACACAGTTATGGTGCCTGGCTTTTTTTTTTCCTTCTTCTTCTTTTCTAAAGGGAATTGTCCTGCTGCTTTCTCTGTGGGTGTGAGAGCTCTGTATGCAGCTGAAGCGGTTTGACTCTGTTATGTAGGAGCCTCAGGCTTAGTCAGGTCACCAGTGGAGTCTGCACACTGTGCTTTACAGAGCCTAGCTGAGCTAAGCACAGAGTATGACTGCACTGATGGGGTTAGTGGCTCCACAGCCATTGCATCCTATTGAGCAAGCTGCACTGACACAGCAGGGTCTACTATACTCTGATGCTGGAGTTGCAGCCACAAATGGGTTCTACCACTATTCTTTGGTTTAAGGACATTGAATTAATTCTGTGACAGTTGAAATTACCGGCTGATTCTTTCCCTCTCAGTTCTGTGGCCTTGGAGGATGCTTCTGCTGCTGGATGGCCATTCTTTATATGGACTGAGATGTTAAATAACACAGGCCTCAGCTGCAGGCCTTGTGTTTTAAACCCCTCTTAGGCCTGATCTACACTGACAATGGAGGTCAACATAATACCACTTCTGTTGACCCCATAAAGCATGTGTCTCCACTGGTACATAAGTCGTGCTGACCAAAATTGCACTGAACTTTTACTTAAAACCAGCCCTCAAGTAGCATAGCGCTGAAGCTGAATTTCTAGAGGTCAAATTCTAGAGGTCAGAGTAGGCAGAGCAAAACATAAGTTGATATCTTTAGATTATGGGAGATATCCCATAAATCTCTGTTTTGACCGCTCTGAACATTCACGTTCTGCTGCACTGTGGCTACATAAGAAGGGTGTAGCTCCTCACCTCAAGCCCCAGAAAATGTTGATTTCCCATTTCCTGTCAGCAGGAGTGCTGCTGGCCCAGGAAAAGACCTCGGGCTTGGGCGCTGGGACTTGGGGCTTGAGCCCTGTAAGCCCAGCACCAGCGACACCCCTATCCGTCAGGTGAGCTTGGAGAGAGTTTGATAGCTGAACTCATGGTGACTGCATGCCTCAAATGTGCCACATGGAGTTGCCATGAGGTCTTGGATCTCATCAGCCTGTGGGGTGAGGAATTTGTTCATGCTCAGCTCCAAGCCACAAAAAGAAATCTATGAGACAATATCATGTGGTATGAGAAGGGCCACAACAGGAACATGCAGCTGTGCCACATTAAAATCAAAGGGCTAAGGCAAGCATATCAGAAGACTGAGGAGGTGAACAGTCATTCTAGCTCCTCCTTGAAGACATGCTGCCTTTACAAGGTGCTGCATGCAATTCTCGGCTGTGACCCTGCTACGTGCCACCCTGCAGCATTGATACTTCCAGAGAATCTAGGATAAATGAGGAGGATTTCATGGATGAGGAGGACGAGGATGAGGAGAACAGGGGGCAGGAGAGTGGAGCATCCATTCTCCCAGACAGCCAGGACATATTCATCACCCCAGAGCATCCCAGCTAGTCACAGAATGGCATCAGTGACCAAGATGCCAGGGAAGGCACATTCTGGTAAGTTGTTTGTCAAATCTCACTGCTGTGATTATGTCGCCAGTCCTGCTTCTACTTTTTGTGGAAAAAAAGGAGTTTGCATTTGTAGGAGGATGGCATTCCTGTATGTAGGTAAACGTCTGCATATCATCCACTACAGGAACAAACTGTGCACGGGAAAGCTACAAGAATTCTTCATGGTTATCTCTAGGAAATGTTCATGAAGGTACTCAGCAATACATTGCAGAAGGCTTCTGGGGAAGGCAGCTTTATTTCCTCCACCATGATAGGAGACTTTACTATACCATGCTGCTATTAAAGAAGCAGACATCATCACAGATCATAGCATAGAACCATGAGAGCCAGGTCTATACTCCAATGCTTGCAGCAAATCTTCCCTTTTCACCTGTCTTATACTCAGGAGACATGGTGACAGAGGGAAGATGGTGCAATTTTCCTGTAATCTGCAATGCCATCTTCCTCCCCTGCCCTGGACAGTGTCCCTTAAACAAAAGGGATAGCCATGTTAGTCTAGTCCCAGCAAAAAAAAACAACAAGGAGTCATGTGGCACTTTAAGACTAACAGATTTATTTTTCACATGAGCTTTCGTGGGAGAAAATCCCACTTCCGCTGATGCTTCGAAGATGGGTGAACTTACAGAAAGGAATGAAAATAAATGCAAGGGGGTGTTTTACACCTCTTATGTTTTACACCCCCTTGCATTTATTTTCATTCCTTTCTGTAAGTTCACCCATCTTCGAAGCATCTGAAGAAATGGGATTTTCTCCCATGAAAGCTCATGCGAAAAATAAATCTGTTAGTCTTAAAGTGCCACATGACTCCTTGTTGTTTTTTTTAACTTAGACAAAAAACATCATGGCACTGTTTTCATGAGCTTTAAGGGTCCCAAAACTGGTCACCCTACCTGTCCAGTGAGCTGATGAATGCCTCCACAGCAGCTGATGTGGAGCTCAGAGCCTAGAGGATGTCATTTGTTGGAGAAACTGAACATGGACGTGGAGGACAGAAGAACAATAAGGGAGTAGGACCATGAAACACAACAGGAGTAATTGTGTGTGTATTATGAAGGATCAGTCCAACATGCTGAGGCACCTGGTAGAGCTCCAGGAACAGCAGTGACTGTACAGCATTCTTTGCAGTCCCTCCAGAAATCTCGACAGCCCATGATACCAACGCCAAGTCCTCCAGGGAGAGGTTGAGCAGGATGCAGCGTGTGCTGCACTCAACACCAGTGGAAGCAAGCAGAGAGGCAATGGCTCTTTTAAGAACTGCACTACTGCATTCCTTTTTTATTCCTTCCCTTCTTCCTCCTGGAAACAGACACAAATAAAACTTAACTGGTTTACAGAAAATAATCAGTGTTTGTTCATTCATAGTCTTTGTCAGGGGTCTCAAACTTGCAGGCTGCATGCAGCCCCTGAAGTCATTTCCTGCTGGCCATAATGACACTCAGAATTTCCAGACAGGAGTGTCAAACTTGCAGCCCATAGGCTGGATCTGGCTCACCAAGGGTGCTGATGCAGCTCATGCAGCTGCTGCCTGCTGTGCCTGGAAACTCTGCAGTGGTCTGCCAACCAATCAGAATCTCACTTACAGCAGGCTAGGCTGGGGTCCCAGACAGCCACCATACTGCCCCCTACCCCAACTGTTCAGTATGTGAAATCACAACATTCTAAAACCAGTGGGTCAGCATTTCAATCTTCCTGATCACTCCATTAATGATTTGCTAATTGCAGCGTTAAGACGGATGAATACCAGATCAAGGATTCCAAGAGAAGCTGCTAAGATTGAATTTATTTACAAATTCAATTGCATTGCTTCAGGACTTAATAGGGACATTGTATTTTTCTTTCATTACAACAGGTGATTTGACCTCATTTTCCTCTGTATTCCATTCCCCAGTGTTTGAATCTTTACAACGGTTTTGATTTGCTATAACAGTGTGACCTGTTCCCATGACTTGCACTTCCCTGCACTTATTTCCTCCCATTCTGTAAGTTTCCCCATCTTCTAAGCATCTGATGAAGTGGGACTTTCTCCCATGAAAGCTCATGCAATAAATAAAGTTGCTAGTCTTTAAGTGCCACAGGACTCCTTGTTTGTTTTACTGGACTAGACTAACACAGCTGCCCCTTTGGAACCATGCTAATTTGATTGAGAGCACATTGCATGAATCACAAATAAGAAATGGAAAAAGTGGCTGTGGCCCACCTGGGAATGAGCAAATCAAGATCATTCGGGACTAAACCAAACAAAGGCCAGCATGTTGAACAACTGACAGTGAGTAGGCAGGGAGTGGGGGGGAGGCAGGAACCCAGCCTGCCTGTGACTGAGACTGGTTGCCTGCTACCATGTGGTAGGGGAAGTGGAAAGGGAATGGGGGAGGGGTCCAGGAGCGGCCGATTTGGAGAAGGGGAGGGGAAAGGGAAGGTGTAAGAGTCTGCGGCATTGGGGAGAGGAAAGGGGAGCCCATGCGGCTCTGAACATGGCAGGGGAAAAGGTTGGGGAGCCCATGCCACATGGACACATAGCCTGCATCAGGTGTCTTGCCATCCAGTGTGGCTCCCCACGCTGAGTGAGTTTGACACCTCTGCTCTATAGCATAACTTCTTAAAATTATTAAATTGACGTTTAGTGGCATATATATATTACTCTTCATTTTTTCATTTTGACTATATTTTGTACAGTCGTATGAAAAGGTTTTAGTGGTGCAGCCCTTGGGCTAACATACTAGTTTTCATATGGCTGTCATGGTGATTTGAGTTTGAGACCCCTAGTTTTGGTGCTGTCAGTGCAAAAAAAGGGAAAGGGGAGGATGGTGCATGGGTGGGAGATGGGAATTAAGCATACAGCACCGAGTGGGACATACATTATTGCTGCTTGTTGCAAAAATGGGTTCTCAGTTCTTCTCTATGATGAAGCAGTCTGTGGTTTACTCAGACTGTAGCATTGGCAAATGGCTGCTCAAAATTTGCAGCCAAGACATCAGACATGGGAGAACTTTTCACCATGTATTTCACATAAATTATGGAGTTCACAGTGAGCACAGATAACTGTTGTTATGGGTTATTTTTGCAGAGGTCAAGCCTACTCAGTAGACTCTTCCACTTCCCTTTTAAACTCTTGTAGGCACATTCCATCACCATTCTGCACTTGCTGACCCTATTATTGAAACTCTCCTTATCACTATCCAGTGCCTCAGGATCTATTGATATTTCATCATCCCCAATATTTTTTTCTCTTTTTTGGACAGGGAAGAAAGTGCCCGCAGGCATCTTTTTGAATAATCCAGAATTCCTAAACATGGGTGCAGGATGCATCCTTCCAGAAAAAAACAAACAAACAAAACAAAACCAGGGAGTCATGTGCCACTTAAAGACTAACAGATTTATTTTTTGCATGAGCTTTCATGGGAGAAAATCCCACTTTATCAGATGCTTCGAAGATGGGTGATTTTCAGGACCACCTAGCTAATTCTTTAGGTGCCTAAATAGCTTTTAAAAATCTGGCCTTTAGGTACCTTTGAAACAATTACCTTATTGCCTGATCCTACAACACTGAAGCTGGTTACCATCGCCAATGATTTCAAGAGGAGCAAGAGTGGGCCCTAACTCTCTTATGCTCCTTTAAAAACCCTAGCCAGAACCTACTGAAAGAACAGGGCCTTATTCTAAAAGCAATTCTTTTACAACAAGAATCTAGTTTTCTCCATTACAAATATTTCTTGTTTATTTTTTTTTAACTAACAACAACAATTTATTTACTTCATGGTCATTAAATGATGCATACTTCTAGACATGAGAGAGAAATTAGAGTAGCAATTTGAAACAAATACTGTAGTAGGATTAATTTATAAAACAACTGTATATTTGAAAATTCTACAGCATTTACAGTGTTTCTACTTGACTCAACCAGTATGCAACTACTTTGCTAAGAAGGCATTGTTTATTGAAATAGGAATAAGCAACACTGTAAAAATATTGTCTATCTGCTACCCTGTTTCTGTCATTATGCTGTATTATGGCAGAAATACTTCAAGCTGTGATATTTTTATTGAATGGGAGTAATCTACTTGCTATAAAAATGTTTCCTTTTTTCTCAGGCTTCAGCTGCTTGTAGGTTACATATCCAGAAGTCTGGAAACAAGCTTTTGGGTGTAGAATATCTTAAAAACACAAAAAATGTCTGCATGAATCTTATTCCTCTCACCCCACCCCTTGTTGTGGAATAAAAGTTTTGAAGATAGAGCCAGCCTAGCTAATGTAGCAGAAATAACAACAATTTACAATGGGGGTGGAACGATGAAACTGTTTGACAGGCGAAAGTTATAATCTTCTTGTCAGATCTTAACCAGTTTGCCGTCTTTTATATGGTGTAAAGCAAGAACACAGAAAAGAAAGAACTTCTGCTGCATACTTTTGATAGAACAACAACACTGAGATGATGAGTATGTAGGCGATCCTTGGAGAACTCATGAAAGGGTAAAATCCTTTCAATGGGCAGTTTCCATCCAAAATGAGATGAGAAGCTGGTGCTTGAAAGAGGAAGAAAGTCTTCCTTCCATTCGCTTTTCCCTATACACAAGAGGAGACTGGTGCTGTGTAACCATCACACCAGCAGGAGAATCTTTCATTGTTTGTAGTTAGGTCACTATGATTAAAAGGAAAGACAGGCCTTAACTAGACCTCATAAGAAAAGCAGGAGAGGATTGTCTGAGAAATGAGCTTGTTTTAACATTTCCCTTCTATTCTTGCTTACAGGTTTTAAGATCCCAACCCCAAGAAAAGGGCCAGTGACTCTATTACATATACCTTTCTCAGATTATTAAATTACTTGATTTAAATGGCAAGGATTGCATGGATACAAACTGCTGTGGCCAACTGCAAACATTATTGTTACACATTTTCTTTGTATGGTTAAAACATAGTAGCAATAACAGCATAATGAAGATTGCAAAATTAAATGCAATGGTCTTTTTTGCAATCTCCCCTATCTTTCTTTATAATTAAATGCAGAAACGTCAGTGAATTTTTTTAGTTGGCATCAACCTCCCACAGCCCTACAGAACTCAGAGCAGCAGAGTCAAAAGCCTGGGCTACATAACTTTTCCACAGCTCCAATTCTATCGTAAGGATCCTCCCTTAAAAAGGGGGCATTAGGGCAGTCATGGCCCAGAGAATCCATTAAAGCCATGCTTCAAAAGAATGGAGCCAATCCACAGGGAACTAAAGCAAGTATGGAGGCACAGAGTTGAAAACGACCTCTCACTGGTCTCCAAGATACAAAAGAATTAGTGGACCTTCACCCCTGGAGTGTTCCTTGGGGAAGGGCAAACATCCCCCCCCCCCCAAAAAATGTAACAATTGCGATGAGATCTCTATGTGGAGACAATGCAGTAAAATTCCTCCCCTGTATTGCAGATTTTCTCCCAAAAGGGACCAGTCTGGATCTACCCATCCTTAACTCCATCAGAGAATTCAAAAGTGGCATTGTAAAATTCTACTTGATAGGGATGAGTTATTTCAGCCAGTCAAGTAAAATATCATTAGTGTTGTTGTTATTTCATTACAGTGATTACTGATGATTAAGGACAGAAAAGTAGATTTAGTATTTGGTCTGATTAAATTTCATGAAAATCTTGCAAGATTAGTGGAATTCTGCTCAAAATTAAATACAAATAAATGAACATACATACATTTGACCATGGATAATTTCAGCTCAGAGATTTATTTTTCGGAGAGTTAAGAACCTGTAAGAGTAGAAGACAAAGAAATTTATTTGCAATCTTAGCTACAATTTTCTAGTACTGTAGTTCTCTGTAGCTGTAACAGTTCACTGCTAAATTATAATTCTTTGATTTTCAGCAAAAAGGTGTTGGCAGAAGTTAAAGGTTTCTTGACATTAAAATAGGTACTTCTATCAATCTACATAAGAGACGATGATGTTCTAAATCAAAAGTCTAAAACATGAAGGTCCAGGAGATACTGTAGCATCCTTTAATTTATCATAATCCTTTGATACCAGCCCCATATTTTTGGGGCTGGTATCAAAGCCAGATTTTTAATCTCTTAGGTATGTCTACACTGGAGGCTCTTTTAAGTTGATTTAGAACGTCCACACTGGAAACTCCTGTCAACTGCCTGTGTCCACACTGGCAGGTGCTAGGTTGACCCTTCCTGGTGGCCAAGAACTCTGGGAGGGGGTCTGGAGGCCTGTTAAGTCAACTTAAGGGCTTTTTCCCCATCTACACAGTGGCTTAAGTCAACTTAATAAGATTAAGAGTTGGCGTTATTAAGTCGGCTTAATAAAAGCCCAGTGTGGCTGTGGGGGCCTGTAGGTCAACTTCAGCCTCCTTAAGTTGACGTAAGGCTCCAGTGTAGATGTACCCATAAAGCCTACATAAACTATTAAAAGACTCTGTTTCTTTAACAATAATAATGTTAAGTATGCTTGTAAATAGATTTCAAGTTGGTTGGATTGATAGGGTATTTGCATGATATTTATTGTGTAGTGATTCTGATTAATATGACAACATTATTTTGCAACAGAAAGAATATCTGGAACAAACATAGAATGATAATGTAGTTAAGGACACAGAGGTAAATGGTAACTTAGGTAAAATACAACATGGTGTTACAAAACGTAGATCATGCCCAGCCCAGCCTGATCATGCAACTGATTTTTTGTCTTCCTCTGTAATGTGGAGCATGAGTCATTTACTGTTTTAAACTAGAGTAAGTGGCAGGTTTTCTGTAACTGGAAGTCTTTAAATCATGATTTGAATACCTCAGCAACTCAGTCAGAGGTTATAGATTTATTACCAGATGGAGTGGGTAAGGTTCTGTGACCTGCAATTTGCAGGTCAGATGAGATGATCTCAGTGGTCTCTTCTGGCCTTAGGGTCTTATGGGTTTGCAATATTGTTCTACACTGTGAATTCATAGATTACTGTATGCTTGTTTCCTGAAGATTTAAAGTTACTGGATGATGCTTTGTTTTACAGATATGTCTAAGTTCCATAATATTTTGTCCTTTGTAATACTCACTGTGAAAATAGATGAAGCAGTTCATCTCCGACAAACCCTGTCCTTTTCTAATTATTACAAAAAGAGAGCAGGTGACATTGAAAAACAACTGCAAAATATTAACTTTGCCAAGTAACAGCTTCAAGAAAACAGTTTTTATGAAAGGAAAAGCCCATGGACTGCCTGCATCTTTCATTAGTCAGTCCTAAAGACAAACAGTTTCTTCAGCATACTTACTGAGGGCTTGTCTACAATTGACATGCTCCATTTATGTATTGATGTAACATTTCAGCACAGAGACTGACACTGCCAGTGGGAGGAATGGTACATAGATTAATGGTGGAATTATTTTGCTGACTTAGTGCTGTCTGTACAGGGACTTAGGTCAACTTAACTACATTGCTCAGGGGCCTGAATTTTTCACACCCATGAGTGATGTAACTGACTAGATCTAATTTTCTAGTGTAGACCAGCTGTAGGGTTGAGAACCAACAAACAAGGCAAGGTGATAGACAGTGTTTCAATTAAAAGAAAGATTAAAACATATCATACAATTAATGTAATACAAACTTAACTGTAAGACCAGCTTTTAATTTTGTTTGGTCATCTGAAAGGTGGAGTGTTCCCTGAATATATGTGTATGAATGTGTTGAATGACAGTAGATTTCTGGGGATGCTAGCAATGGTGGGAGGTCTACATTTAGACATCAATTATATTTAGATGGAATGGGGAAGAGGTTGAAATGCGAGCATAGAGATACTGAGGAGGGAAGAACTACCTTGAAATTGATGGAAGGGGAACAGGGAAAGAGACTCCAACATAAAAGAAGAAGAAGTAGGGTTGAGAGAAAGAAAGAAAAGTACAGGTCAATTAAACAAACACTTTTGTTACTTAACAAGCAGGTTAATACACATCTTTTTATGTCAAATAGAATCATAGAAACTGGAAGGAACTGTGAGAGATCATTGAGTCCAGTCCCCTGCACTCATGGCAGGACCAAGCACTGCTTTAAGCCATCCCTGACAAATGTTTATCTAATTTGCTCTTAAAAACTTCCAAAGATGGAGATTCAACAACTTCCCTAGGAAACTTATTCTACTGTTTAAGCAACCTGACAGTTAGGAATTTTTTCCTAATGTCCGACCTAAATGTCTCTTGCCATAATTTAAGCACATTGCTTCTTGTCCTATCAATCTGCAGTTAAGGAGAACAATTTTTCTCCTTCCTCTTTGTAATAACCTTTTAGGTATTTGAAAACTGTTATATCCTCTCTCAGTCTCCTCTTTTCCAGACTAAGTGATACAATAGAGTATGGAATGAGAGATCAATGGATGGGGATCATAAGCTGAAGTTTGTCTAGGCCAGCAAAGTGTTCAGGGCTAGTCCAGTGTAGCCAATGATATTAATTTATCACTCTGTTGACGCTTCAGTTTTGGTGGCTACAACAGACTCCACTTGTGTGAAGAAACTACACACTTATGGGGGCTAATCATAGTTATTCTCATACTGTGAATAAATGGTACTGCACAAAGAAGTAAAAACTATGAAAAAGATAAGCTTACATACTAAGACTGAGTCAATATGATCTAGAAAAAAAGAAGGCATTCTGACATAGGTCACGTACGTCATTGACACAGAATAAGTGTTTTTAAGAAGTCAGACCAAAGCCAAGCACTTCAGACACAGAGAGTCCTGAAAGAGAATAGTGAACTATCATTAAGGCAATTATCAGACAATTAGGAATCACTTAGTAATATAAGCAATGTGGCAGAGGAGAGAGAGAACATTATCACCTTATATTAATAATGATACATACAATCATGAAGACAATAGCAATAATGATAATAGTCAGGAATCTAATGTGAAAAAGTAGGAAAATAATGAACATCCAAATAACTATGTAAATACATTATCTTGATGTACTATTAGGAGACAGGATTCTGCGTAATGGTGCTACTGCACACAGAAAATAGCCGATTATTTGAATTCAAGTTCATTAAGTAACATCATTTTGTAATCAGCAATAGAATTGCAAAGGAAATACAAACACTTTAATACACTTAGCTAATCAGTGGTCTAATGCTGATTTAGTAGAATAGTTAACAGAATCGTAGATATTAAGGAAAGAAAAGGCCAATAGAGCCAGCCTCTACTTGGAATTTCCAGTTTCTGAGACATGTCAACATTTTGAAACTTCCCATGAACTAGAAATTCCAAAAAAAAAAAAAAAATTATTTGTGGTATGTCTGAAACACATAATGCCCCCCCCCCCCATGTACCTGGTAGCCAGAATGTGAAACTAATATGATTCTTACTAGTGTCACTGCTGCTGAAGGGCAATGGATAGGAAACAAGTGTACAGGAATCACACAGCTGTTTGCATGCTCAGGGTCTGTGACTCTGGGGCAGCCCTGCCATCATGGATGGCTTGGAGACTGACGGCTCCTTGCCCTTCCTAACTCTCAGTCCAGCTGACTTACCAGCCAGAGGGAGCTAGGAAGCCTGGAGAGCCAGTTGGTCCAGGATGCTAGAAGCCCAGGGGTCTGTGGCCTGGGGCAGTCTGTACTAGAGAGTTGCCCCAGAGCTGCAAACTGTGGGAGCCCATCACAAGCCTTCCAGCCTTCACAGCAGGGACCTTGGATGCCCTGAGACATCCCTGTTGTGGAGCTGTGGAACCTGAAAAACCTGTGGGCCCAACACTAAATCTAGAGCCATACCCCAGTAGAGTCCAAGGAGCTTGGAAGTCCTAAAAAACCCATGGTTTCCCTGGCTCCAAAGCTGGGACCCTGAAGCCTTGAGATCCCTGGCTACAGCTGGGATTCTCAGGACTTTCAGGCTCCTGACTGCAGAGAGGGGAGCTGATCCCCAGTCAGAGCCAGACTTTTCAGGGTATCCGGGCTCCCAGCTCTGTAACAAGGAGCCTGGGAGCTCAGAGTCTCTGGCCCTAGGGACCGTCCTCATGGTGAAGCTGCCCCAGATTTATGGACCCTGAAAGATCTGAGGTCCCCAGCAACCCATTATCCAAATCCGAGTGGCTCCATGAAACACTGCAGATCCAATGAATCACCATGAGCCAGCAAAACTGGTTTGTGTTGGGTAATTTCCAGCCGGTTCTAATCTAGATCTTTAGAAGATGCTGCATAGGTCATCTGTTTGCTGTTGTTTCAAGAGCATAACCTCTTCTAACTTGCAGCCAATTACTTTATTTTCTTACTCATGTGTTGTGTGATGTGAATAACTAAGAGGTCATGTCATATATAATCAATCACTGTATACCAAGTAGACTTAAATTGTTGGATTATAGAAGTGTAAGACTGATAAATATTTAGGAGGGATAAGTATGTATTAGGAATCTCAGTAAGGCGATGTCCATCAGGGGCACCGCTGGCGCTGGACACACAGGGCCCGTGCCCCGAATCCCGGCACCAGTGCCCTGGGTCTGGCAGGGCCCTGCCTCTCCCGGTCTCTGGCCCGATCGAGCCAGAGATCTGGGGCCCAGCTGCCCACAGCCGTGGCAGCCACTCTGTCCCTGTCCCCGTCCCCGGCCGGGGATCCAGGACCCAGCCACCCGCAGCCCCGGCGGCTGCTCCCGTCCCTGTCCCTGTCCCTACACTAAAGAGTTGTGCCAATACAGCTATGTTGACTAGGCGTATTACTCATGCCCTGCAGCTGACATAGCTATGCCAACAAAATCCCCAGCGTAGACACAACCATGCAGACAGAAAAATGTTTCTGTCAATGTAGTGAACACTGTTGGGGAGGTGGCATGGGCTTTGTAGTGTAGAAATCACCTCAGAGGAAAGCGTGTGATGCTCACTAAGTGAGCGTGACTATTTCCAGTAGTCAAGAGTTTTTCCTATCCAGTTTTCATCTAAATATCGACCTGATCCTGACCTTGTTTAGCCTATGAGATTTAATGAAATCACAGCTTGCACTGGTACAACTGCATGTAAAATGGCTGAGTAAAATATGCCTATACAGCCCTAGTACTTTAATGATTCACACAGCTTCCTAGATTCAGATTTGTAGGATGTGCCACTCTTATGCAATTGTGCAATTTCATGAACCTTCCTGCATCTATATAAAAAGATCACTCAGTGAGCTGTTCTTCTCCATGTTGCCTAAATAAGTAAAACTTCTTATGAAGTGAGGCAAGTTTCTTGATTTAATTATAAAGAAACCCAATTTATGTCAAAACAGTCCAGACTGTGGTCTTTTTGCTTGTTCCTGCATAAATTATGCCCAACTTGTATTATAGTAATTGAATGTTTCTTGGTGGAATGAGTCTTTACAGAATAACCGCTGATTTTGGAGAGTCGTAATTAATGTTTTTCCCACTGATAGGTAAACGGCATGCTTTATTAAGATACACGTAATACATGAACCTATTGTCTATTTCCAAATTCAAGCTATGTACAGTGAAATGACATGTGGAATTCAGGAAATTGCATTGTATTTCCATATTTGGAGACTATCCATTTTTAATTGCTAAACTGTGATTTATAACGGAAACAAGAAACAATAAATTTGTAGAAGATACATGAAAATGCAAACACTTTTAACCTTCTAATTAATAAAATATATACTTTAGTTTTAGTAAGAATTTTACTTTTTATAGAACTTTCACTTTTAATTAAATTTAGTCCAGTCAATAATGGAACCTTTTCAAGTCTAAAGCAGACTAAGAACGTATCAGAATATATACTGGTCTAGGTTCTGATATCATCTATCACCAAACTATTGAGCATCTTCTTCCAATACATTTAAGCAATGTCAGCTTACCCAACAAGGATAGTCCAATATCCCTAAGCAATAGCTAAAATATCAAACATACTTGTCCAGAAAGAGTTAATGCAGAATGAGGAGGGGCTAATTAACCCAGTGGACCACATCTGAAGGGAATCAGGTGATGATGTAATACTGAATGAGGGAGCTCAGATGATGAGGAAAAAGTGGTGTTGGAACTATAAAGACAGGAAACTGAAAGCAGAATAGTCTGCTTGGAAAGTCTGCAGTAATTTCTTGGTGGGGGAAGGAAGGTGTGTTTAGGCTGGTAGACTCAGTGTGTGAGAGGAAGGTAAGAGAGGGCTCAAAGAAAGGGGTTAGTAAGGTCTAAGAGGAAACAGACATTGATTGCTGGTTAGTGGGTTCCTTAGCTGGAACTGAAGTTGGTGGTCAGCCTGGATTTCCCAGTCAGCTGTTGAGGGAGTAGCCTTATGAGGGAGGGAATGGAAAGATTCCTGATTCTGTTTTGTGAGAAGAGACTTTCCAACCCCAGAAGAAGAAACCATTTGGTGGCCTGGCTGGAAGGCCAAGTCATGGAGAGGCAGCAGGAGCTTGTGGTGTGGACTACAGACCAGCAGAGAGAGATGGAGTGATGGTGTACAACAGCAGGAGGTTTTAACTTGGTGCACTAGTCTGCTGAGACGCTAGGAAGGGATGCTGCCCTAGTGGTGAGTGGAGTACCCCATCACAGGCCATCTTCCTCAATTTTCCTTTGAGTGTTACTTAACTTTGAATTATTTAATAATTTCAAGGCTCACTGTTCCAATTTTTAAATTCTCTTACACCTTTGTGGGAGAGAAGAAATCTTTCTTGCTGAACAGAGCCACTCGAACCAAGGTGGGCAGCACAGTTCTATATTTCCTTTCTATTAACTTCAGATGGTCTTTTAATAGCTTAGGCTGTAATAAGCAAAGTCCTGTTCTTCCAGTTTCCACCCTCTTCCTCCCCCCCCCCCACCCTGGGGAGAACTTGAGCATTCCTGAACTTTTGTGGGAACACAGTATGCATTACATGTGTAGATGTCTAATAGTTATAACTGTCTATATGTTTGAAAATTGCAAGCCAATAGCTAACTCAGAACTAATGCATAGTTTAGTTATTCTCTATTATCATGGAATTTCTACAGATCGAAATGATACACTCATCACAGGAGATATACAACTTCCAGTAGGTGGGCCAAATTCCTACCAGGAGCATACATAGTCTGTGCAGAGATCTGAGCAAGATGGACTGTTGCCAAAACAGGGGTATAATTATATAAATAAGCAACTAATGCCTTCTTTCCTTTAAGTACCACTCCACAGTATTCTCTGCAGCTTTTGCCATGAAAAGTCTGTAAAGAAGACTCTCCCTGGATTTGAGGAGACACAGAATAGCAATGTTTAATCTATCCAATGCTCTTTCTACTGGGCACAGGTTTGTGGAGGGATTATCTTGGAGCTCAAGCTGGAATTTGGCTCAGTATGTCTATAACATTTCAATAAATGTAGCCTCTGGAAACAATAAACATAGTATACCCTTAGATTCCAAAGGAGTAGCCATGTTAGTCTAGTTCAGCAAAACAAATAAGGAATCCTGTGCTACTTTTAAAGACTAACAAATTTATTTATATTTATTTTATATAATTTTAATATATTATATATTTTATTTATATTTATAAGTAAATTTGTTAGTCTTTAAAAGTGCCACCAGACTCCTTGTTTGTTATTCTATTAAATATATCCAAAATTGAAAGGAAAACTCAAGTGCTAAGAGTAATTAATGTTACACAGATCCATTACAAATTCTTTAAAAATTACATTCAGCTACATTCTAATGTATAACAGTGCTAACATTCATTCTTCGTTAATGCTGGTTACAGTGGAGGAAAATCCTTTGAATTCTGAAGCCATAGGATGCCATCAATTAACTGTGGGAATCACAATGATGTCAGACTTCCTGAAAGGTTTATCACCTTTCTCCGTAACATGGGGGATGACTTATTTGCTGGTGGATTCTCTGCACCTTAAAGTCTTTAAACTATGATTTGAGGACTTCAATAACTCAGCCACAGGTTAGGTTTATTACAGGATGGGGTGAGTGAGGTTTTGTAGTCTGCATTGGGCAGGAAGTCAGACAAGATGATCGTATGGGTTCCTTCTGACCTTAGAATCTGAGTCTATAAAGGAAAAGTGTGGTGGGAGGCAAATACACTGGAACAGACAATTTGACTTATGACTGTAGTTGTGTGACGCTCCTGAGATACTGTTGTCATTTCTAACTCCTGCAAAAAGTTTGTTGAATCCACCATATGTCAGATTTTGAACAGAAACGCACAGTAAAATGCTGGTGTGAAAAGCAAAGTGCTGTTGAAAATACACCATTCAGGGAAATCATTTCTTCTTTATCTTGGTATCAGCAGGTTAGAAAAGATCAAATACCTGATAATTCTATAAAGCTATTCAATGCACAACGCCTGTGATCACCCTTAAGAGCTTGCCAATTGCTTTATATAATTACATACATTACCTCAAATCACAAGGTACCTTTATTTATTTATAGCTAAATTGACAAGTTTCTAAGGAGACCACAGAAGTAGGTCCTGTGTTTTCAGCAAGAATTTATTCCATTCTTATGTGATATATCGTTGAAAGAAGTATTGTTCTGCTTAATCGATCTCTCTTATTAAATGGTTCTGTTTTGAGTGCTGTGTTCGATCATCAAAATGGCAGTTTCAAGGATAGAAAATTATCTGTAAACATTAAAAAGATAACAAAATCCCAGTGTTTGATATTCAACATTGAAAAGTCTGTGAAAACATTCCTGGAAAAAATTGTATAGGAATTATATAGTCTGTTCCTTGCAGGCCTGATTCAGACAAAACACCCACTGAAGTCAATAGCAGTATCTGATTTAGGACTACAGGACTGGCAGCAAATAAGTTATAAAGTAGCACAAAAATACCCACAAGGATAATATCCAACATTAAAATACTCCTCTATCAAAGAAAGGAGCATTTTGTTCAATAGAATACCAGGGTCAGTCTGAGATCCTGGCTTTAATTCCAGAGCTGGCCACTATTGTGCTGTACAATAAACTCTAAAAATTGCATTTGCCTTAGAAAACTAAGTAAGTGTTTACCATTAGATATCTTGATTACTGCAGATGGAAAGGTTATTTGCCAAAGAGTAGTAAAGTACAAGAGGCAGCAGAAAGCAAGACAGCAATATCTATTTATAAAAGTAAAACGGGCATTTTTTTTTAAAGAGATAGCTGCATAGAAACGACAGGTAAAAATGAAGAAAAGAAAACCACTACCCATTTACCTGACTGCTGGGGCCAGATTAACAAAGGGACATTAGGGGCTGCAGCACTGGGCCTTGCCTCCATGAGCCCCACAGAAATAGATCAGGCGCCAGCCAGCCTGAGAACCACATCACACATGCGGCAGGCTGGTCTGCCGGGTCCCAGCACCAGCCTGCCCTGGCCCTGCAGCCGGCTGATCTGCAGGTGGGGCCCCACTAGCACTGACTGCTGGACCACCCCAGCTTGTAGTTGGTTAGTCTGTGGGCCTCAGGCCTCCCTTCCTCCCTCCCTCTGGTCTGCCCAAACCCCAAAGCTCACTGGACTGCAGGTCTCTTAGAACCTGCTGATGCCTCCTAGTTATGGCTAGGCCTGATCCTGTGGCTGGTTGGTCTGCAGCCCTCATTGGGCCTCCCCCAGCACCAGATGACCTTAGCGCCAGCCTGCCCCAGATCCAAAGTTGGCTGGTTTGTGGGAGACCACCCCACCCCCAACACCAAACACTGGCCTGCCCTGTGCAGCTGGCAGGTCAGCCAGCTTGGACCCCAGTGCCAGCACACCTGAGTGCTGGTCTGCTTTGTCTCCAAGCTGGCCATTGCCACAGTGGGGGGGGTTGACAAAAGGGGACATTCCCAGGAGCCTTAATTCAGACCTGCTGATTACATGGCTTTAAAATACTGGCCAGCTATTATTAACAAAAAGCAGAACCTATTTTTAAAAACTGTCAGTTTTTCTGGCACATTACCAATTTCTAGTAATTGCACGTATTCAGTCATCTGCAAATCAGGAACTCTAAATCCAAGACTACCCCTATTATTGCACTGATTCCAGCTCTTTGACATATGAACATTATTTGTGCACTGAACAACCCGAAAGCCCCTGATCATGCAGAAATATAGGCACATGCATAATTTACTCGTGTGAGTGGTCCCACTGAAGTCCTTCCCAGTGCTTCCCTTCTTACTTAAAAGTTTCCTGTATTACTGCATATATCTTAAGATTATGGGACCATGTGAATGTAAAGTTAGGCACATGTCTAAAGTTTTACAAGTCTCAGGCAAAGTGTGCATGAGTGTTTGAATAATGTAGATTAAGCAAGCGGTCAGAATATATTATTGAGTTTTATTGCATGGTAGCAGGATTCACATGACCATTTAGTGTGTGGCACACTAGAGCACTATAGGCTTACAACAGCTTGCTTCAAACTAATGCATGTACTGTATGCACATGTCCTAAGGCCATCTGTGAGTAAGGATTTCCTTCCTAATGTCTGACTGGGGATATGGTATTACTTTCTCCAAACACAAGGCAAACAATCTCCAGATACTGGGTCTCCTATGATCTGCTGCTCACTAACAAAATCATTCAGGTTCCTAAAATATGCCCTGAATCTTTCTGCACTGGAGCCGGATCACAATTCAAGTGGAGATGTGATTCCAGTATGACAAGTTGCCTTCATTCATTCTCCTTACTTGCATTGAGTTAATATATTAAAATTATTAATTTTTTTGTTTAACTTTTTAAGACACTGAGCCAAATCTTGCAGTTGTAACACAAACAAAATACACGCTGCAGGCAATGAATTTTTTCCCAGGATCAGAATCAGGTAAGGATGGTAGGATTTGACTGACTAAAGGGAGTGTGTTTGGAAGCTCTTCATTTTACACAATAAATTAGGTTTTTTGTAACTGTACATCTTCCCATTGTATCTACTGTACTATATTTTAAACCTTAGCAATCCTTTGTTCTTATATATAGCATTTGACATGTTCAGAGTTTATAACACACAATAAGGTAGTCATGGTAAGAATTATTGGATTCTGATTCAGCTCCAACTTATGTCAGTATAGCTTCATCGATTTTTAGTAGTGTTCCATTTATTGCAAGAGACTTTTCTATGTGATGGTAGAATAGATCCAAGTGAAAATATAATGTTGAAACTAAAAATAAGAACATTTTGATACTACTATTTCAAAATAGAATTTTCAAATGCATTTAAACCTGAAAATCATTTTTCAGTACTGTAGCTATTACTGATTCATCTTATATAAATGGAGAATTTTACTGCATTCTTTGTCATGTAATGCTATACATGCTGCCGCCTTAGCTTGCTAAACATCTACACCTGTTCCAGAATTTATCTGCTTCAAAAATACAAGAAAATGAACAACTATTATTTCAGAGGGGTGACTGTGTTCGTCTGCTTTCAGCAAGTGATGAAGAGTCCTGTGGCATCTTAGGCTATGTCTACCATAGCAGATTAGCTCAAATTAAGGAGCTTTAATTCCAACTAATTTGAACCCCAGCTTTGCCTAATTTGAACTAAAAATTTTTTTAGTTCTAACTAAGCAATGCATAGTTTGAACTAGTTAGTTTGGCTGCTTAGTTCGAATTAACTGCTTAATTCAAACTAATTTGCAT
Organism: Podocnemis expansa; assembly: GCA_007922195.1. Taxonomy (NCBI): domain Eukaryota; kingdom Metazoa; phylum Chordata; order Testudines; family Podocnemididae; genus Podocnemis; species Podocnemis expansa. The sequence continues at coordinate 26,217,679 of ML681996.1, forward strand.
ATTTAGTTCAAACTAGCACAATGTAGACATGCTAGTTGGAACTAAGTAAGTTCAAACTAGCAGTTAGTTTGAACTAACTGGTTTTTAGTTCAAACTAACTTTTAGTTTGAACTAAAAAGTTAGTTCGAACTAAAAAATGGGCAGCTAGTTCAAACTAAAACTTAGTTCAAACTAAAAAGTCACACTTAGTTCAAACTAGCTTTCAAACTAAGTTCAGACTGACGAAGTCAGAACTAAGATTTTAGATGCAGACATAGCCTGAGAAACTACCAAGAAAAAAAGTGGAGCATAAGTTTTTGTGGGCTGGAACCCACTTTGTCAGATACATCTGATTAAGTGGGTTCCAGCCCATGAAAACTTATGCCCCCAATTTTTTTTGTTAATCTCTAAGGTGCAAGAACTATTGTGATATTCTCTATTTGAATCAGCCTGTTATAAGTAGTTACTGAATCACATAGTCTCTCACAGAGCTGAACTCCTATCAATGCTTCTTTCCATTTACTATGTAAAATTCCTAAGGCGCATTACATATGCTTAAACTAATGGTTTTTTTAAATCTCTTTTCTCAAATAGGCAAATGTAGATAAAAATACACTAGCTGGAACTACAAGTTCTTTTGTAAAAGTCTCAAACGATATGACTAAGTAAAAACACAAGAGCAGATATATTTAGCCTTTTAGTCCTTGGGCCTAATTTGTAAACTTAATAAGCATAAATGACAGCTAGAAATGCAGCATACAGTATCACTAAGTCCTTTACAGATAAATAAAAGGTCAGTTGCTGTTCTTTGGTATATTGTATTAATTGATGCAGACTCTATTTCCAGGGCAACTAGGTGACATGTAAAGAATTGGAGAAAATTTTACTGTCTATTCCAGTTTTACTCCTACAGGCGGTGGAGAAAGAGAATTTATTTTTTTAATTATTTTAATTATTATTACATAGCAATTACATAGTAATAAGGGTCATCTAAGTACTTAGATAGAACTGTTCATAAAATTAGGACTTGTATTTTGACATCATCAGTTAATGCATTCCACCCCAAAATAGTAAATGTTAGGAAAGTTTATATTTTATGTCACTTCATACTGCTAGCCACCCTTTAGATCTTGAGTTTTGGCTGAATTTGGTTGGTGGACAGAGATTACACCCAGCAATTTCTATCTCCATTTATGTGGGTGTGTACCAGGGCTCACAGAGCCAGTATATTTCTAGGTGGCTCTACGGGTGGATGCTCTTTGACTAACAAACCACTCTATCGATAGCCTTTATTGCAAAAGTAGCTCCTGAATACGCTCTTCCCCAGCTTTAAGCACACAGCTCACTATAGTTTACAGATGCCTTGCAATAGATGGAGTAAGAAGGAAGGCCACTACAGTCTGTTTTAATCTGCAGCAGAATTCTTATATCAAGTCTGACCAAATGCTTTAAAAAGATTTACTGAAGCCTTTCCCCAGGGCTGTGAAGGAGAGGAAGAAATGTTCTCAGCGTTCCAAACAGCAACCTTGTTCTGGATGACAGAGCCTGCTCACTCTGGGTTATTCACACTCAGTTTGAGTCGACAAGTTCCAAAGGGGTAGCCGTGTTAGTCTAGCGCGGCAAAATAAACAAGGAGACCTGTGGCACTTTTAAAGACTAATAAATTTATTTATTGCATGAGCTTTTGTGGGAGAAAATCCCACCTTGTCAAACGCTTTGAAGAAGGGGGAACTTATTGAATGGGAGGAAAATAAATGCAGGGAAGTGCAAGTTATAGGATCAGGTCACACAGTAACAGCAAATCAAAGTAGTTGTTTTCTCTCTCAATAGCTCATTTTTAGTTTGAGTTGAGTTTTTCTCACTGAGTGAAATTTTCATATTTGCAGATAACACTGTTCTGATCTAGACTAAGCTGTCTGCTTCTGTGCTGGGAGAGAAACGTCTTGAGAGAAGAAATGCTCTGTTCTCTTTGCAGGAGTTTCAGTTAGTGTCACTCCATGTTGTGTTAGGGGACCTAAATGTTGCCACCTGTGAGTAGGACCAGTGATCTCTTTTTGAACAGTGAAAAGCACTGGGAAATTACTCGTTGTGCTGTTGAGAGATTACTAGCTCATCCCTTCAGTGTGACATTTGTTTTAAAGACACATTTTGAAGATTCTACTGTTATGTTTGACAATCTTGCCAAATATTGATCTCTTTTCAAAAAAGGAAATTTGGAATAAAATTTAGAAGATTAGAACAATCTGGAGTCCTTAGAGTCTCTGGACTGCCTCAATGTGGTTTCAGACTTGCATAAAATACAGAAACAGTGCTGTCTGCTTTAGACAACAGTCTCTCTTTGGACATGGCAGAATATCAAATTCCCATGCTATTTCTTTAGATCTGTCATCTGCCTTTAATACCATCGATCATGAGAGACTGAAATGTCTGTGGTCCCTTGCACAGGTACATAGAATTCCTTTGAGTGACTAATTTTCTTTTTAAAAGAAGTTTACAAGATGAACTACTCATCTGTTCAGAAAGTTCTTGTGTGGTGTATCACAGGTTTCTCATTTGTGACCCCTCTTTTTCAAAATGTAGGATGCCACTAGAAGGGGTTGTGATGTGATATATATAAACTTTAATATGTTGATAAAATTTAGCAGAAGTCTCCATATCATCTGACCAATCTAGTACAGTTGAGCAGTTTACACAGGGCTGGCAGACATTGCAGCTCGAAGCAAAGCCAGGTGATTAGGTTCAGCTCAGCATATTTCATAGGCTGGGATGAAGTGACTGAAAGGAATAGCACGGATTTCCAATATGAGATTGCACCCCTTGCTAGTTATTCTTGTTTATGCTTTGTGGGATGTATTTGATCCTTTGCTGTTTTTGGATGTCAGGTAGCAGCAATAGCCAATGCTGCCTTTTTTTCTCTTCTTTTTTTTTATGTTACTGTCAGGGTCTGCCCTAGACGTACTTCTCCACTATTTCAAGGGCGCAACCGTGTTAATCTAGTTCAGTAAAACAAACAAGGAGTCCTGTAGCACTTAAAGACTAACAAACTATTGTTAATATTGGTGCAAACACAGCTCCAGATTGCCTCCAGTGTTTTAAATAATATATCATTTAAACTTGCTGAGAGGAAGTGTACATTAATGCAATGGTTTAAAAGAAAAACCCAAAACCAAAGCCAAAAGCCAGCTGCAACCAGCATTTTATCTGCACTAGGGCTCCCATCATTGCTGTCACTGGTGGAGCTGAATAGGTGTAACAATGTGCCTCATTGTTTATATGCCATTCTTGGCACGCTACTTGAAAAAACCCCTACCACATTGCCAATAGTTTGTTCTAGCAACAGCAGTCAGTTTCTAGTGTGATGTATCTAGCCTTTTGCTTTTTTCAAATACAGTTCTGCTTTTGGGAGTTTTGTGCTATCTGGCTTCATAGGGAAAAGTCTATAAAAAAAAAAAATCCAATGTTCTCATGAACCGAGATCACAGAAGATCACATTCACTCCCTAGGCACCTTGCTCTCACTTTGTCTCATTAGTAGGTCCAGAATACCATGCTGCTGTATCCCAGACAACAGTTTAAAAGAAGAAAGTCCTATGGGGAGCTGCGAAACCTCTCAGATTGCCAATAACGGATAGGAAAGTAAATCATCACGATGGCTGACTTCGGTACTCATAAATTTGCACAGCATTCTTTTGAATGGCAAAAGATGATGTGTAATATAGTTAACCCAAGCGTGCTCCCTCTGCTTCTTCTTCTATTTTCCCAGTTTGTTTATATGTTAATCATGTTCCTATAGCATTTTTAAAAATCATGTTGCAGTAAACTTTTATTTCCCTTATTGAAACAAGATTGGAGACAGACTCCTCTGTAATGGATGTTTTTAAAAGAAATACAATTATATCTCTGAAACAATAGTTTAAGGGCATCCTCTTGCTATGAAATCAAACATTAGGTAGTTTAGGTTACTGCAGTCCTAATGGGTGGCAGTCTCCTTCATTGCATACCTGTCACTCATACAATGAAAACAAATCTTGTCAGTTTGGACTCAGAGCCCCAGAGTCAGCTTTCATGGAGAAATAATTGCCTTTTGCTTGGGACCAGTTGTTACTTTAGTGTCAAAACTGAGGTGACTGATGTGACAGGGCAATGTGGTGACTAACCAGGTGCCTTCAGGCTCACTAGTAAAAGGGATAACTTATATGTAACTGGGAGATTTATTTAGCTTATTAACTTAAAAAATATTTTACTCCACTATGCTGTGCAGAAAGCTGTACTGATTGAGTATGTGGGACCAGCCAAGGAAAACTTGGCATAAGTTGTGTGGGAGGAGCAGCAAAGGTTTTTTTTTAACACTTAGATTTGCCAATACTGGCTATTAGTCTTTTCATGTTTGAAGTTTGCTTGTAAGCTCATTGGACCCAGAATGATGTCTTGGGATCTATTGGGAAGCATCTAGAATGCTTTTGTAATAAATAATAAGATTCATAGACTCATACATTTAAAGACCAGAAGGGACCACTCAATCATTTGGTCTGACCTCTTGCAATAAGTTAAACAAGCTGATGAGAGCCTATATTACGTATCAAGCATAGTGAGTTGTTCAGAGTCAAAGGAAGGAGGGAAAGATCTAGAAAAATAAGGTAGAGTGGGTGGTTAATCATCATCATTGTCCTGTCACATCAGCTACCTTAACTGTCACAAAATAGTCATCAGTCTTAAGTAAAAAGTCGTTGTGTTGATGTGCTCTTACTTTTATAATAGAAATTAAAGACTTGTGTACCACTGAACCTTAAGGTAAATTTCCAATTGCTGCAAATCAAGTGAGGGAACTAATTAATTAATTATGTGATATAATTCTGGAAAATAGCTCAGATAATGACATGGTGGGGGGAATAATATGATGGTAGAAACTGAGAGAGTGCTTCCTCATATATAAAACGAAAATTGTGTCAGAGTCACTGATTTTATTATACTGTCATTATAGTCTAGCTATTTAATCAAGATGGATACATGTACATGAGGTTGTTGAGAGCATCAGTGAACTGATATTGGCTGGCAGTCTTCAGATGGCACACGGCTTTATATTTCCATCTCTGCTGACATGATGAAAGAAATCAATTGTTTTACTTGCTGTCTTGCAGAGTGAGAGGGCCTGAGTAAAGGCAAGCTGACTGGTATTCAGCCCAGACAGTTGGCATTGGCAGGCTGGATGAAACAACTGAAAAAACAAGGTGAGAATAATTTCTGCTCTTTGACAGAGGATGTATGCCTGCCTTTTATTAACATGGTGCGTAGTCTGGTGGTCTGATTCCAGTATTACTAGAGAAATTCTCCAGCCTCCATTTTGCTTTCCCAAATCTTTATTGTGAACAAGGAAAAATCATTCCACCCTGAGGTGAATGCTGCAGACACTTAGCATGCTCATTAAGAACTTAAATTTTTTTTCAAAAGGCAGCAAGATAAGTGTGTCCATATAGACAGCTGGAATCACAGCTCTGAGATAAACAACAACAGTGTGCAGCTACTGAACATGTGCAGTCAGGGGTCACAGAGGTCAGTGAACAAACCAGCCAGCTGGTCAGATCCCACTCACAGGTCCGAACTTCTTTTAAAGGTAGGAGCTATCAGTCAGAATTCAGCTATAATCCTTAAGATTGAGCATGTGAGATTGAGGTAATTGCTTCTAAGAATAGAAAGCCATGTTGAGAGACAGCAATAATATAACGTAAAAGGCCAGTTGCCGGCACCAGTTTCAGAGTCCAGAGTCTGAGTGTGAGAAGGAAAGACATACACATGCAGGAAGAAGATGCCAGCAAGAAAAGATAAAAAAAAACTGCTGTAGAATGAGTAAAGACAACTGGATTGGAGCAGAGCTGACTGGCCAGAAAGTGAATAGCTGCAGCAGTGATTTTTTTTTAAAAAAAAAAAGAATCATCAATGGATTTATAGAGTAAGCTTAACGGTCTTTTAATTGTAGCTTAGTGTAGTAAAGGATAGTATATAGCATTAGTGTGTACTTCGATAACTGCTTGAAATTCTGTTATTTGCAACATATCTAAATTTCAAAGCACTTTTAGATTTGCTGTCTGCAGTTTGTTGCAAACAGGATATTTGCAACAAATTGCTTTGCTTAGAATCATTTGATCTATATTCTCTTGTAGTTTGATTGCTCCTTAACTTGCAATAAGAGATTGTGTTTTAGGAATTTTTTGTGCCTTGTTTAAGGTTTTTAAATCACATTGCCTGTGTCAATTACTTTATTGGAAATTTATATCCATATCCGTTAGTGTGTGTTTTTTTTAACAACTTTGGAAACTTTTACGTCTAAGAACAGATTAAGGGGACAATAACCAGGTGGTTATAGCAACACCTTGAAAAAATTAATTTTGAAACAGCAGCAGCTTTATGAATGTGAAATGGTATCTACCAGCAGATCAGCTTTTATTCCATTCACCCGTCCAGAGAATTGTAACTTTTTTTTTTGAGGTAGACCTTTTATCTTCCTTGCCTTGCTCTCTTAAAATGGGCTACTTGCAATGCTTTCTACACAGATCTACTTCCTAAATGCATCTGGCAACTATAGCTGGCTCATAAATTAGTTGCTTGCTTGTTAAATGGTGTTTTTTTCTTTACGTATAATAGTCATATGTTTCTGTATTCTCCATGAGCTGCTTATTGGTCTCCAAGTTGATTTTACAATATTAGTGTAGTGGCTAGCACCTGTGCCTGTAGCAGGTCCTGGGTTCAAGCCCCAGGGGGTTGGACTCGATGATCTCATGAGGTCCCTTCCAACCCTATGATTCTATTCTATATTAATTTTATCCTATAAAGCTAAGCAAACTTTGTGGCTGGAGAGCTACTTCTGGATACAGAAGTTGTATGGTGGGCTTTTAATGCTCCAGAAATAAACAATTCATAACTTGCCTTGTTGTGGCTTCCTGAACTGTGGCTTGCTGAGCAAAAATATTTTGCTGAGCTTTTACATTGCAGGAGAATTTCTCAACTTTTCTTGCCCTTTCCTAAATTAAGTTGCTGCCATAAATGGGATGTTTTTTGAAAAATGGCTATTCAGATTGTACTCCTTGAATACCATCCATTACACTCTCCTGACAAATCAGACATACAGCCTTTGTGTCCACATTTGTGAAAAAATATTTCACAATCCATTATTTGTTGTAAACCAACACTTGCTTCACTTCTTTTCTTTTTCTTTTCTTTTCTTTTCTTAGCACTCATTTTTGAAAAAGGGAAAATAAAATTCCAACTTTTGGGATTGCACTTATTTCAAACTGCTTTTTTGCAAGATTGCATGTACTTCATGCAACATAATTCCTGCAGTACATGGAGTGTTGCAGCAAAGCTCATTGGCCACATTCATGATCTAATATGAATAGGCTTATCTCATTCACTGTGCCTGCTATGAGCCCATCCAGATGACACATAGATATGCTTTGCCCTCACACCACATTGATATTAATACTATGAAAATTATGGTAACAATATTAAGCTGGAAGGCCTGATGAAATGCTCCGACAGGCTGTATGAGGACTGCAAGTCATAGTTTGCCCACCCCTGCTATAAGGGCGCCAAAGAGATCATCTTTATTTCCATGACATGCTACCATGTTTTCAGTCAGCGGAGGCGTTTGAGATGGTCCACACCAGCACAAGAGAGAATAAGGAGCTACCAGAGCATTTTTCATTAGAGCCTCAAGTCTTTAGAACACACTTCTTGCCTGGTACCATAATAACCCAATCTTATTAGCTTTCAGGACATGCTGCAAGACCATCTTTTCTCTCTTGATCTACCTGTAGAAAAATGGGTGATGATGGAAAGTGCTACTTAGTTACTAATTAATCCAAATTATGGATTCTGTTTGAATTATGTTTTTTCTATATTGTTGCCAACCTTATCAATCTTGGAGTAATTGATGTGTCTGTTTGTTTTTTGGTGTACTTTTAAATGACTGTGCCAGGTTTTGGTTGGATGAGCACTCTTGTTGAAAAATGACTGAAATCTCAGTGAATTGTAGATAACAAACACCATAATTATAGATTTATTACTCCAGTTTTCTGCTTGTGTATCACAGACACCGTCTACAATTTTTATATATTTCATTTACGTATTTTCTGCTAGACTTTAGTGGTTTGAAGTAATGGTAGTGAAATGATCAATGTGAATTGATTGCTTCATTGAAACAGTTGGCCATTATTAGCATGATAATAGTTAAACAAGGCTGAAACTAGACCAAATGTTGTTCCAGATAAGGAGCATATTTTGCACACTTCTCTTCCCCCCATTTATTAAACTTTTGAATACTGTGATGGGATTCCTGAGATGCAACCAGGAACAGGCATGCCTCTTAACTCACCAGCCTGGGCTGTCTCTCACAAATCTTTGCTAATAACAAAATGTTGCTGTTTCCTACCATGACAGCATGTGGAGCCCCACATTCAGCCAGATTGCGTGAATGCTCCCTGAGCCTCTTGCATATCATACTAAGAAAGGCACTAGCCAGTTCCCTCCAGCTCCCCAGCCTTGAGGTACAGACTGCCACAAATACCTTATTTTTATTGCTTGTGTAGTCCATTTCACAATTCTGATGCATTATTTGCATGCATGATTTAGTGCTGTCATATAAGATGATAAATTAAAGTGCCAGGATATGTAAATTTATATTTATTCATGACCTCTGTAAGCCAATTAAATAAACACCTCTAAACTTATAGAAAATTTTAATTTTTTAGAATAACTGAAATATGCTAACATCAACAAATTGAACTGTGCACCAACACTGAGTGGACCAGTATTAAGTATTATTACACTAGGTAGCAGTCTCAGAATGTCAACCCTAGTCCTTTAGTTCAAAAAGTCACGTTTCCTGTCTTTGCCTTCATGAACCAAAGCACTGCATCAGGGAGATCCAAAAACTGACTAATGGCAATTTCAAGCAATAACATAGCAAATGATGTTAGTGTCTTGGTGGCTGTCATTGATCAAAGTTGTTTTCTTTTTTTCAATGAACCTGAGCTTTGAAAAACTGCACTCATCTCCCGTGACCACAACCAGCAGTGTGAACAGAATCCTCAAAGCTATCCACACATTAGGAAGAATGTCTTTCAGCTCTGTATCATGAATGATTTAGACAACTTTGAGTGAAGAGTGCTTGCTGTGTTGCAGAATGTAATGGGTGTTGTCCAATTCAACACAGCAGTCTTTATCATTGACATCTGAACATTCCCATGTGTCAATGCCAGAGGAAGGTCTATACAATTGTTGAAGGGTGTTCTCCTGTCCATAGGCAGCTTAAAATCATACAAAAACTCCAATGTCTCATCAAAGGGCTCCATTTTTTCAACCTTTTATTCTTTGATGAACACTCAAGTATTATACTTCAAACATTCTATTTGCCCTTTTGCCCTTACCAAAAAACCTAGCACCCCAAGCCCAGTGCTCCCCAAGCCCAGCACCCCAGCCTGTTACTAGGTCACCTGCCTCTAAATCAGGCCCTCACTAGACAGGTGTCAAGTTGAGATTACTGTTCTCGTTTGGCTAAGAATTGCACAACCTGTTTTTGTTACTCTGTTTTTTCCACCCACCACTTTGGATCACTTGGTTTGCCTCATTCACCTGGCAGGTTTTGTCTTTTGTTCTGAACCATTTTCTCTGTTTGTACAATACCTACTGTGATGGGGCCCTACCCTGATTGGTTTAAGTGCTACAATATAAATACTAAATAATAAAATTTTGGGGTGTTACTGAAAGGGTCTTCAGCAGAAGCTTTCAGATAATGAATCTGGCATAGGACTTCAAAATATTAACAACTCAAGAGACACAGGCTTTCTGTCCACAGACAATGTGCCCTTCATTTTTAATCTCTGGCCATGCCTGCTGCAGGTGTAAATTTTTCACACTCCTGTGTGCCAAAGTTATGCCTGAATATTCTTTTTACTCCTATGTCAACTAGGCAATCTTTGTACACCATAGAATTTCAAAAGGTTTAATTTACACTTACAGAAGATCTATATCATGTCAGTAAGAACAGCCATACTGGATCAGGCCAATGATCCATGTAGCCCTGAGTCCTGTCCTCTGCTAACAGTGGCGGAGTGAATGGAGCAGGGCAATTTACTGAATGATCCATCCTCTACTCCAGTCCTAGCTTCTAGCAGTCAAAGTAGTGGGGTTGTATCACTGACAAAGTTGGCTAACAGCCATTAATGAACTATCATTCATGAATATATCAAATTCTTTTTTTAATCCAGTTATCCTTTTGACCTTCACTCATGTTTCCTAACATTCTGGTTGCACATTTGCGTGGATGTTTTCAGAGAACTGTCCACAATGACTCCAAAATCTTTCCTGAGTGGTAGCAGTTAATTTAGAACCCATCACTTTGTATGGATAGTTGGGATTAGGTTTTCCAACATGCATTACTTTGCATTTATCAACAACAAATTTCCTTTTTAACTTGTTGCCAAGACATTCAGTTGTGTGAAACCCCTTTATAGCCCTTAGCAATCAGCTTTGGATTTAACTGCCTTAAATAATTCTGGATCATCTGCTAACTTTATCACTTCATTGTTTGCCCCCCTTTTGAGGTCATTTGTGAATATGTACCTACTGGTCCCAATAAAGATATTTGGAGGACGCCACTATTTCTCTCTCTCCACTGAGCAAACTCATCATTTATTCCTACCCTTTGTTTCCTGCCTTGTAACCAGTTACTGACCCATGAGAGGAATTTCTCATTCCATGACTGCTTAGTGCTTACTTTGCACAAAAGCCTTTGAGGGACCTTGTCAAAAGGTTTCTGAAAGTTCAAGTACACTATATTCACTGTTTCTCCCTTGTCCACATTTGTTACCCCCCACCGAGCCAGAAGAAATCTAATAGTTTGTTTGGGGGGGTCCTCTGGGGTGGGTTCCCTTTACGAAGGCCTTGTTGACTCTTCCAAAAATATTATGTTGATCTTTAACTGATAATTCTGTTCTTTATTATATGTTCGTTCAATCTGTCTGGCACTGAAGTTAGACTTGCTTTCCTCTAAATATCAAGATCAACTCTAGAGTCTAACTCTAGAGCCTTTTTTAAAAACCAGCATTGAATTAGTCATCTTCAAGTCATCTGGTACATAAACTGATTCACGCAATAGATTACATGCCAAAGTTGGTAGTTTTGCAATTTCATATTTGAGTTCCTTCAGAACTCTTGATTGGATGCCATCTGTTCTGGAGACTTATTAGTGTTTAATTTATCATTTATTTCCAAAACCAACACCTACTGATACCTCAGTCTGGGACTTCAGATTTGTCACTTAAAAAGAAAGGCTCAAGTGTGGGAATTTCCTTTGGATCCTCTGCAGTGAAGCCCAATGCAAAAAAATTCATCAACCTTCTCTGCTATGGTCTTGCCTTCCTTGAGTGCTCTTCTAGCACCTCAGTCATCCAATGGTTCCACTGATTGTTTGACTGGCTCCCGAGGTACTTAAATTTTTGCTGTTAATTTTACTTTTTTCCTAGTTGCACTTCAAGTTCCCCTTTCCGCTGCCTAATTATACTTGTGCACTGGACTTGCCCAGAGCTTATAGTCCTTCTATTTTCCTTAGTAGGATTTGACTTCCAATTTTTAAAGGATGTCTTCTTGTCTAACTGCCTGTTTCATTGTTTACCCTGTTGGTTTTTGGCTATCTTTTTTTTATTTTTGATTGTAATTTACACTTAATTTTAGGCTCTGTGGTGGTGGTTTTTAAGAAATTTCAATGCAGCTTGTGGGTGTTTCACTCCTGTGGCTGTTCTTTTTAACCTCCACTTAACTAGCACCCTTGTTTTATGTTATTCCCCCTTTCGAAGTTAATTATGTTACGCATGTTTGGTATCTTCCCCTCTACGAGGATGTTAAATTGTTATTAGGGAGTGGTTCAACTATATTCAGCTCTTGGACCAGATCCTGTGTTCCACTTAAGCCTAAATCAAAAACTCCCTCGTGGATTCCAGGGCTAGCTGAATCCAAGAAGCATTCAATAGCGTTTAAAAATTTTATCATTGCTTCCAATCCTGAGGTGCCATGTACCCAATCAATATGGGGATAATTGAAATCCTCCATTTTTTTTCTTGTTTTCATAGACACTGTAATCTCCATGAGCACTTCTGTCACCATCATCCTGGACAGCTGGTCAGTAGTATACTCCTATTGCTGTACACTTACTGTCCTACATATTATGCTACTGCTATATTCTTATTAGTGTTGGCATTTTCAGATGATACATGGGGCATTTGGTTTTCAGGAAAAGGGATTTCTCCTGAAAACTAGTGTGACTGGGTTTTTCTGTGATGTTTATCCTCTAAAGAATCAAATGTCATCTGGCACAATTTAGGACTCTCTCTTTCTTAAATGTGCCAGATGCATGTATGGGAGATGTGAAGAAAGAAATGAAACTCAGCAGATACGATATTTGGAAACACAGATGAAGTCAGAGCTATTCTTCAAGGCTTTTATGAAAGAGAAGATTTCCATGACAACAAGGTACTTAGTTATTCAAACTGAATGGGGGGGGGGAACATCTTTTAAAAAATCAGGAAATATGCCTAGGGTTTACAGAATACATCCAGTCAATCTGAAAGCATTGAAGTTTTACAGACAAATGGGGAAAATTCCTACTTAAGTCTCACATACCAGTGCCATTCTACTCACTTCAAAGAGACTGCACTGTTGTCACCTGAAAGAAGACTTTTGACCTTATGTCCTTGTGTCTAGATGCATTAACAAACACGTGACTCGTGTTCTTAAGATTTCCATAGCTGAATCATAAGTACAATACTTGGAATGACTACAGTATCTTTGGCTGCAGGATCTTAAAATGCTTTGCATATGTTCTGAAACAGGATACTATTAAATTAATCCGCATATATATGTTTGCTTATATAGCACAAATGCAGCTATCTGTCCTTCTGATGAAGTGTGCACCCACAACAAACTTGATAGAGTTAACAAGGACCTGAGAAGCTGTTTAGCTTACCTGGCATCACCTGTGAGGAGGAGGAGCAGGCTATTTAAGAGTGATGCCCGGCTGAGACTGGCTAAACCATACTGTAAAGCCAGGAGACTGAAAGCAGGAGGAGGCTCCAGGGGAAGAAGGCTGTATTTACTCCCTGGGATAGGAGCAGTGGTCAGGGACAAGTAAGCAGTCCAGGGGGAGATTTCACCCTAAGATCCTGTCCTGGAATAAAGTGTCTAGCAAGAGGCTAGAAGAAGGTGAAGCAGCGCAGGGAAGTACAGTATGCTGCCATAAGTCCTGATACATGTAATGGAAGAGAGGGTAAGAAGGATCCCAGGGAAATAGAGACGGGGACTGAGCAGACCTGGATTGCTGGTTATAGGGTCCCTGGACCAGAATCTTGTGTAGAAGTTGGGTCAGAGTTCCCTGCTAGCCATTCATATAGTCACACACAGCCTTGAGACCGAATACTGGCTGGAGAAGGCATTTAGACAGACATCCTGTTGGACTTTTTAACCCTAGAAGGACAAACAGCCATTTGATCTGAGGCCTGAGCTGCTAAGAGACTTTCAGAGTGAGCAGAGAGCTGAAGGGAGTAGCCAATGCTGTTGGAGGTACTTCCTGAGACCTAAACACAAGGAGGCACACTAGTGAGTATGTTTGTATGCATGTCACAATATATATATAGCCAGATTTTGCATGAAGGAGATGGCTTAGGAGTCTAAGAACTGAACTGGAAATACCTACAACTCTCTGGTTTCTGCTGTCCAGCCTCTAGTTCCAGTCGCCCAGATCTTCAGTTCCAAAGCTAGAAATGGAAACATATCAAGTTTTGTTTTCTCATTATTACTCAGTCATAGTCATCTCTAAAGCAGACTGGGTGCAAATGGTTCCTTTGTTTTTGATAAGCTCCACTTTCTGCCAGTCATTATTCTCATCTCTGTTCCAAAGTACTAATGGTTGCAAGCAGATAGGGCAGGGAAATAGGTGGACATGACAGGCTGAGGGTGTGCTGGACTACAGTGTTAAACTGCTTCTTCCTAAGAAGAGAGACAGAGCAGAAAGCAGGGGAAAGCCGACACACAGCTGAATGGCAAGCTGCTGTAAGAGGTGTTGAGGTGCCATCCTGCCACAGTGTCTCAGTTTGAACACTGACCAAATGCCAGCAAGGTCAGCTCAGCACTTTTTCCTTCCTAATTTTATAAAGTGAGCTCCTTGCAGACTGTGTATGGGGGTTTCAGGTGAGTCCCTCAACCCCAGGTTCCTGCGTGCTTTGGAGTAACACTAAAATCCCAATTGATCTTTTTTCAAGACCAAGGGTCTGCCATATTATCACTAGCCAAAACTTTCCTTCCACCCATGACGGTGCAATTTGCTGTGATCCAATTGCCTGCTCTCCAAAGTTGGCTGCATTTCAGTAGCAGGTGAAGCTGTTGCCTGTATTAATTTATTTTTAAAGCAGTTTGTGATCCATCCAGATGAGGATGAGATGTTTAATACGTACTTGAGGTGAAACATCATGCTGAATCAGAATAACTCATGAAATAATTTCAGTGGCAGTTTAATAATGACCACAAATGATTAAATAACAGGTTATAGTTAGTGATACAGATCAGCCCCATTATACCTTAAAGCAGTTCCACAGGATAATTAACCAAATGGAAGTCAACTAACATGGAACTGGGGGCAAAAGACAGAGGCTGGGTATTGAGAACCTCATGGAATTAAGCACTCAAATGCCAATGAAACTCAATGAGGGCTTGGAGCCCAACTGTCTGGGTTACTTTGAAAATTTGATCCTTAAAGAATATGAGGTAAACGGCTCTCCTAGCTGAGTTATTTGGAGCATCTGATACATAACTGTAAAGCTGAAGAGTTTTAAGTCATTTGCAGCAAACCACCTTTAAACTCTGGCTTGCATACCCACTCATGTTAAATGGTAACTCGCCTGCCCCCTAGATAACTTATCAAAGATGTTAATTTTAGACATGCATTGAAAATCACACATAAATAGACACTTACATTAAAATCCTCCCTTCCCTATATTTAACACAGTATAAATGCTATTCAAACAATAAAGGGCCAAATCCTCTGTTGGCTTTCACCAGCTCAGGGGGTAGCCCTTATTATCATCCAATCTTTCTGTACAAGAGTATTGATGCACAATTAAATGCAAAATATTACACTAATGTAATGCTGTGGCTGAGATTTAGCAGGCACAGCAACAGAACATTGAAAGTTATTCTTCCCAAAACCCTTAAAACTCTGCATATGTGCTGTGCTGAGAAGGAAAACTTTCATGGATTAAAGCCATACCTGGTCTTCTGTTCTGTTTTAGCCTCAGTCCTGCAAATTGATCAGGATCATTCCACTCATACTGACATTGTCTAATTAAAGTCAGTGAGGCACCACATGGATTCAGAAATCCACCTGTTTGGATCAGATTGCAGGATTCAGGTCTTAACATATATGAATTAAGCCAAATGATGGTTAAACTTCCTGACTTTAGTGTTTATAAACTATTATGCTATGGAATCGCTATAATTGGTGTTGGTGCAGCATTGTAAGATTAATTTCAATATTCAGGTTTCTAGATATGTGTTCCTATGTATGAAAAACAGCATTTCAGGCTTGAATCTGTTACCTTTATTCCATAGAACAAACAAGGGCTATGTCCACACGTAGGGCCCTGTTTCAAAATAAGTTATTTCGAAACAAGTCATTTTGAAATAAAGCCTTTATTTCAAAATGACTTACTTCGAAATAAATAAAACCCATTTCAAAATAAGGGAAACAAGTGATAAACTGACTTTTCCCCTAAAAAGTTAGAAGTGACCGCAAATAGGAGCTCAATGACAGTTTTTTTCTGTGCATTATGAATTCTCTCTACTTAAGGGGGCAATCTAGTACAGAAGCATTAGAAGAATGGTTCATAGGGAGTTCCTGAGACCTTGCTTAAACTGAGAAATATGCTATTCTCAGAACTGTTCTAGCCTGTGAGCATGTGTAAAACCAGTGGGCAAAATAACATACCCTAACCAGTTTACAAACATGCTCAAGATCCATTTCAGTCAGATTTTCTTTTATCAGTTTTAAGAAAAATTTCTAAACCATTATTTCCCAGAATCCATGGTCTTCGGGAGCTATGACAAGAGGTATGAGATAGATACTCCTAGGATTTTATGACTGAAATGGCTTAGAACAAGGTTTTGCAGAAGTGAGGCAAAATGCAATGATTCTAAAATTGGCCCATGAGGGCTGGTGTAAACATACTGACCCATTTTATAAACCAATTCTGTTTAATTATAAATAATTCAGTTCTCAAGCATAGACATTGCTTGAGTCTCTGCCCTAATACCTCAGCACTTTGGAGGTATCCCAAGCACAACAGGGATTTTTTTCTGGCACTTCTTACATCCTTGTGGATCTGAGTTTCTGGATGGCTAACCCCCATCTGATGCCATCCAAACAATGATCTCTTTGACAGAATTGCACCACTGAAATGCCACAAGCCATATCTCTATCATAGTTTTTCACTATTCTTTTTTTTACACTTGGAAAGAATGATTTGGTCCTAGGTTTGTTCTTAGAATAAAAATGTTTTCTCATTCATAAGTGTATCTTCATGATACAATTTATTTTACATAGTATTTTAAATAAGCACATCATATTAATAATTGCATTAAATTGTGGTAGTCATTACCTGCAGTTAGTGAAAATATGTTAATTCAACATTCAAGAGAAGAAATCAGCCAGGAACCAGAATGGCTACAAGCATAAAATAAATAAATAAAAATTCAAGAAACTCCAAGGGTATATGTACGTTTCTAAATGATAAAGCATTGGTAATACTTGGGTCCAAAAGGAGCTATCTGAAATGATAAACTTAGGCATAAAGAAACTGAAAGAGAAATGGACCTTAGTTAGATATTTTAGAAACAGGAAAATACAGTGAAATTTCTATTGATCAAAATGTAGTTATACAGAAAAGATGAAGTCCTGGTTAATACTTAAGAGAATTCTATCACCAGAGTCTGCCAAGAGCAGCCAAATATCTTGTGTGTGTCATTTTCCTAAACACAACCTAGAGTAGGGATATGTAGACTTGGAAAGCTAACAGGAAGCCAATAGACACTGGAGAAAAATGGACACTATTTGGGAAATGGCAGAAAAATTAGTCTTTAAGAGCAGCTGTGTAAACGCTAAGCTTTGAGGTATAAACTTTTGAAACATAGGAGATTATTTTTGTAGATGTTATTTTTTAACTATTGTACTGTCATGCATATGATATTTGTGTCAAGGGTTTCTATATTCTCAAGCAAGATAAGATTGGATCTGATGCTCAACAGGTGTAAATTTGCAGAGCTTCACTATCTGCATATCTCAAATGAATCAGTGAAGCTAAATATATTCACACAAGCTGATGGTTTGGTCCATTATGCCTAAACACTTTTCTTTTTATATAAACTTTGTCCCTATATTTTGGATCTATTGCTAGTGGTGATGAGACAAAAAATTTTCTACCTTCAAATTGGAAGAGAAAACAAGTAGGGTTTTAGTAGTGCAAAGATATATGAAGTCCAAAGGGGTAGTCATGTTAGTCTAGTCCAGCAAAACAAGGAGGGAGTCCTGTGGCACTTTTAAAGACTAAGAATAAATTTGTTAGTCTTTAAAAGTGCTACAGAACTCCTTGCTTATAAAGTCCAAAAAGAGGCTTGGAGAGGGCTGCAGTCCCAGAGAACTTCAGTAAATAGGGATGGGGTCTCTTGTGGGATTACAGTGAGTCATCATACTGTATGACCTGATCCCATGTCTTACGCTCCCTTGCATCTATTTTCCTCCCATTCTGTAAGTTCCCCCATCTTCAAAGCGTCTGACGAAGTGGGATTTTCTCCCACAAAAGTTCATGTGATAAATCTGTTAGTCTTTAAGTGCCACAGGACTCCTAGCTTTTTTTTGCTGAACTAGACTAACATGGCTGCCCCTTTGGAATTCCTCATACTTTGTAACTCTAGGTCTCATGTAACTCCTGTTATAATAGTGCAAAGTACTTTGTTCTCATTTCTACACTCTCTCTCTCAAACTGTAGCTACAGATTAGGAAAGCAAGTTGGAGAACAATGTATAGCAGTTAGAGACGGAATGTGCTTATGTGCTGAGCACTGCAACAAGTCACAGTTTTGGAGATGAGTGAGAAAATGGTCATGGATTGGAGATCATATTGCAGATTGAAGGAAGTAAGGAATTCAATTATACGGGAGCCATTAACATAAGGAACTGTGTAGTTGGAGAAAATAAGCTTTTAAATAGATAGTCATGGCAGTGACAGAACAATCTCAAACTCTTTCAATCTTGATTTAAAACTTATCTGCTAGATGTAGTTCAAAAGAAGACTTTTGCAGAGGGAATTGATCAAGTGACTGCAAGTTCCACTAAGAACAGCAGACAAAGGGAAAATAGGTGGGTGAAAGGAGTCAGAGCTAATGGTAGAAGAGATGAGGCTGGAGAGAGGAGGGAAAAAGTGGTAGATTTGCAGAGACAATTTAGCTTATCTGGGTCTTTTGTGTTTTTGATTGCCTCATATCTAATAGATCTAAGTTTTGCTTTTTGCTCTGATTCATGATCTTATCTGTACAGATCTTATTCTGATCTTATCTGTACAAATTTTGTTCACTTTCTAAGAGTCATACTTGTGCTATGCTACATATTTAAAAAATGGGAATAGTCTTGGGTTTAAACTGACTATTGCAAAGCCATTTTGATCTATGATTGTTGTTCTTTCCTTAGCTTACTAATACTTTGCTATGATTACCTGTTGCAGCATATACAATGTGTTTTCATAACTCTCAGTTCTGAGACAACAGTGAAGTACTGTAACATGAGCAAAGTAAAGTGGCAGCTGTATATCAGTAACTCCTTGGTTTTGGTTTATGTAAGATGACTAGTTTTACTGAATAATGTTGGTATGTAATAGTCGACAATTGGGCAAGTTTCCTGGCAATGCTATGTAGTATCTACATTCAAATCCTGTTTATAGAGCCAGAATGGCACCTTTTATGATGGTTTGCAGCAGTCTAGTGGTGTAAAGTACCTGGAAAGCCAGTTTCCACGTACCTGAGGGTTCTCATTACATAGGTGGATCTCTAGCTGGCATAAAACCAGCATATCAGTTCCCTTCAGTCTTAAGTACGGAGGGTGTTTCCAGGGAAATGGCCATTTGGCAGAAATATTTCTGCACACCATCTGTTTCTGGCTGCTGGTGCTTTACTATGTTGTAGAATCTCTCCTGTCTTGACCTTATGTGGTTGGGGGAAGCTGTCAACCGTTCCATCATCTTAGGCTCATTCATTTTTTTCTCTCTCATGCCATGAGCTAGAAGGAGAAAGGAGGATTTTTCTTAAAAAATTTTGTGGGAACAAGGAAAGAAGTACCTGGCCTTTTTTCTCTCAGCCATTAAGAGAGCAGGAAGAGCTGTTTAAAATTGCCAGTTAAGAAATCTCATCAAAATAATCATAACTATTTAATGTTTAGATGACTGAGTCTATGCCTGAGTTCTTTCTGCAGCTTAACAAAAAAGAATAAAGATAGTTGGGACAAGGAGAGCAAGTCAATGCATAGGAAGAAGTCATTTCTGTGGACTCTAAAGTAAGTCATTTATTTAAAGAATAAATTCTCTATATGAGAAAAAATAAATCAGTAGACAATCCTACTGGGAAATTTGTTATATTGGAAGGATCTTCCAATGATGTCAGTCCAGGATGCTTTTTAAATTAGAGGATACCTTTTGTTGTGTTTAAATATGAAAAAGAAAGGACCAATCCAGCCTTTGTGCAACAGAAGCCATTTCATTAATGATCAGTGGAATTCCATCAGCTCACTCCAGTGTCATTTATGGCTCTGTCAACATGACCAGTCACAGCATGTTAATCAAAGTGTTTGAGAGAGATTTCTGTTGTCTGGTAGTGTATTACTGCAGTCCTTCCAAGGTGACATGTCATTCCCAAAGCCTTCATATTCTATTGTGGAGCTTGTCATATTTTGATCAATCACAGAGGTGTTTTTGGTTTTTTTTGAAACAGAATGGGAGTCTTATGTTATGGGTTTGATCTTCTAAGTCAAGAACTGTGTTAGTCCCTTATCTTTGCAAGGTACAGTTGTTCTCTTGGGTTGCACAGAGACAGTTCTGTGCACACTCTGGTCTCCAAGCTACACAATATTTGTTTTGCACAAGGATTTAGGCTTTAGGGTATGTATACACTGCAGTAAAACACCCCTGGCTGGCCTGTGACAGTTGGCACCAGCTGCAAGGTTATAAAATAGCAGTGTAGAGGCCTGGGCTCAGAGTGGAGCCTGGGTTCTGGGACTCTCATTGTTCATGTGGTCCCAGAGCTTGGGCTCCAGTTAGAACTCAATACATAACCCCAAAGCTTGACTCAGCTGATATGGGCCAGCAATGTAGTTTTTCAAATTGCCTTAAAGATAGGTGTAGAGGGAGATTAAAAAAACCAGACAAATAAAACCTCACAGCTGTCTCCAGTCATCTGATGTAGGCTCTGGTACTGAAAAACTGCTGTGTAGCTGTGGAACTGGTATAGCTCTTGGACCCTGCAAAAGTGGAGCATCCCCGGGCTCCCTAGAGCTCCCTGAGCCTGAGTGTTTACATAGTGATTTTTTGTTGTTGTTTTTAAACCCAGCAGCCTGAGTCAGGAGACCCAGGCCAGCCACAGCTATGCAGGTGGGCTTTTATTCTCCTGTTCATATCCCCATAGAGATCCTGATGGACATGGACATCCTGATGGACATTGAGATCCCATGTACAGTCAGGCACTAAGACAGCTACTGTCCCAAAGAGCTTGCTGCCTAAATAGATGAGGCAAAAGGTGGGAGGGAAACAACTAGCTTAAGAAAAGCAAGGAGTCCTGTGGCACTTAAAGACTAACAGACTTATTTATCACACAAGCTTTTGTGGGAGAAGATCCCACTTTGTCAGATGCTGAAAGCTTGTGCGATAAATAAGTCTGTTAGTCTGTAAGTGCCACAGGACTCCTTGCTTTTTTCGCTGGACTAGACTAACACGGCTGCCCCTTTGGAACTTCACTAGCTTAAGGTCACGCAGAAAGTCGGTGACGGAACTGGGAATAGAACATGGGTCTCATAGGGTGGCCCAGCCTGCAGGACCACGTTGGTGAGAGATGACTGGCAAAGGGGTGTTTCCTTTTACCTCATTGCATTTAGGGTGGGCCATGCCCCAAACTCAGTTGTGTGCTGCTGAGAGAGGGGTGTGTTGGAAATTAGGAGCTCATCTCAGGCCAGTTCCTAGGAGCCAGGTGTCTCCACCTGCCTTGAGGACAAGTAACTGGAACTGAGCCCCCTGTAGGCAGCCTCTAAGAAGGGAGGGGGTGGCTGGACATGGCAACTGATCTAGTCTCTTCCCTTCTGGAGGACCCTGCCATAGCCAGGATGAGGTGGGTGGGCAGGGCACCCACACAGGTGGGTGGGAAGGCCTAGTCTGTCTTCTGGACCAGGTGTGGTGAGGCTTAGGGGGGCACCAATACATGTGCAATGTTCCCTCTAAGCCAGCATTTCCCAACCATTGCGCCACAGCACACAGGTGCACCACCAGGCCCAAGCAGGCGCGCTGCAACATTTTTCATAAAACTCCTGAAAGAGCTGCACCTTGGCTTGTTGAATATTCATGAGCTCTTTTGCAAACTAACTGGTGGCCTGCCTCCAATTAATTAAAGCTAGCCAGGTGTGCCAGGGCAGAAAAAAGGCTGCCAACCAAGCTGGGTGCGTGCACACAGGTTGCAAAACTCGCACCTGCAACCAAATAAAGCATGCACACAAAAAAATTAATGGGGCTTTTTCTTTTTTTAATATGACCGCACAATATTTTGAAGAGCAGCGCCCAGATTTGGACGCGGGTTCTGAAAATCAGCAGAAATGACATTTTTTTTGCCCATGGAGGGACCAGTGTACCCCACAGCTGGGTCGCGGTGGGCAGCGGCTGCCCCAAAGCCTGGGGCTGGGGGCGTGTCCCCCCGGCAGGGCTGGAGCCGCAGGTGGCCGGGGGCGGCGCTGGGCAGCCGGCTCTGGCTGGCGCCGCCCTCCTCCGAGGTGCGCGGGGTCCCTGCCGCGCCGCTCCGCTCCGCTCCGCTGCGCCCGCTGGGGAAGCTCGTGCGGCCGCTGCTTTCTCCAGCCCGGCCCGCAGCATGGACGTGCGGCGAGTGGAGAGCATCTCGGCGCAGCTGGAGGAGGCCAGCTCCACAGGCGGTAGGACAGGGCGAGCCTGCTCGGGCTTTGAGTCTTGCTCGCCCTGGGAAGCCTCTTGCATGAGCTAAATGAGCCTGGGCTGGCTTTGGGGGGAGAGGAGCGGGGAAATGCATGAGATCCGGCTCAGAGAAATGGTAAACGCCTGGGAAAGTCTGCCCGAAAGGGTCCACTGGCTGCTACTTGGTGCCTTTCCTGAAATTAGCGGAGCCTGTGTGCTGTAGGGAGCTGCGAAAGGCAGCGCGCACGTGTTGGTCCCCACTGCTAACTCTCAGGGTATTTTCATAGTCACACTTCTTCTGTCATCAGGGCGTGTTGGGTCTGAGTTAAACCCCCCAAACCAGCTGCTTGAAGAGAGGCACTCTTTGTAACAAATGTTAGCTGGCTGCTTTCTGGCTCGTTCTTAGTGCGTTTTGCTGGTCAATGTGTTTCAAAGAAACTGCGTTGCGGAACTTGCATTTTAGCAAGGAAACCTGGGAGGATGGGTTACTTTTGCTTACTAACGGGGGTGTTGCAGTTTATAGCCAACAAGCACAGGAGAATAATTTATAGAGCTGTGACCTGTTTGCAGGGACTGAATGGATTTTTATTGAAATTGCTGCTCTTCTAGGTGCTGCCCATTTCTTATCAATCTGTCTGCTGGGTATGGAGAGACCCAAGAATTAATGCAGAACTCTTGCCAAATGGTGTGTCAGGAGGTTCAGGGAATGTCATTTGCCAAGGAAAGATGCAACCGTGTTAATATTTTCTGCTGTGTTCTTAAACTCCTGCTTGCAAGCTAGTTGGTGTTAAGCACAGAATAGCACTGGCCTTGAAGCAAAGTTGCATAAAGAGAGGAAGCGGAGTCCTTTGCCACCACTGCCTGCTTCCCACTACTTCAAAGTAGCCTTCAAGGGAAAAGTGTGCGAGCCATGTGCACTTCATAGGGTTGTACCCATCATTCACTCATTGTCTGGCCTCAAGTCTCCAGGCAGTGTTCTGCAATCATCAGCTTTTCTCGTGTTAAAAAATTAGGGTTTGCAGTTTTACAGGGAGGATATTGTGGTACTTCATAGAATCATAGAAGTTTGGGTTTGGAAGGGACCTCAGGAGGTCGTTTAATCCAACCCCCTGCTCACTTGAATTTTATAAAGGAATCTTGATAATTGTGTCTGTGTAATCATTTTTTTAGACTGTATATGTGTGTCATACAGAAAAAATTAAGATGTATTTTAAAAACTCTAAGTAGTAACCCTGTAGAAGTGATGCTATGTAAGATATTTGATATTGTTGGTCACTTGTAGAGATTTTTCCTGGAAGTCTATGAAACACAAGCAGGGATGGATAGACGCAGGGGCCGAGGCCCTAGGCTCCAGCCCTTACAGCCCTAGCGTGATCTGGCCCCTGCCACCTGGCTTGGCTCTGGATGCAAATAAAAAGGCTTTTTTCTTTTAGCATTAGTTTCTATTTGGGATCTAGAAGCCAAGCTGGTTTCTTTCTTTCTCATGTATCTCCCATGGTAAATATTCTACATGCCAAATTCTGCCTTCAGTTACACCTGTGAAATCTGCTTTCAAAGCTTATAGGGTTAAACAAGTGTAAGGGCATAATTAGGAGCAAGTGTGGTTGCACAGCTGTTACTGAGGCATAATTTGGCCTGTGGATGGTTACTAGAAGACGTGGTGATGTGTAATAAGGGTGAATGCAGCGTGATTTTCCACTTCACTGGTAGAGTTAGTTTTAGAGTTCGCAGTAAAAGAAAAATGTTTGCATGTACACTGAGAAAATAAGGTCTGAATCACTGGGACATAATAAGCATGAAATGATTAGCTGCTTTTATAGTGATACCTTTTCTAGTTGAACCTGCACTTGAAAATATTTTAAACATGTATGTTCAGAATTACTCTTTTGGTTCTCTTGATATGCACCCGAATTGCTCATAGAATTTTTAGTGTGAATCTCTTTAAAATATGTGGTGGATATAGATAGACTTAGTAAACTACATTTTCACTACTTAATTAAAAATTCCAAGAGTGAATTTCTACAAAAATATGAAGTACTCACTGTACATTCTTACCAGAAAATGAATCTTGAAATAAAGAGGAAAAAAGTTGTTGAGCTTTTTTTTATCATAATTACAGAGTTCAAAAGAAATAGTTGTTTCTTGTGTAAGTGTGTTGTATTGGGGCTCACCACTCATAATAATTAGCTTGATTTTTTTTTTCCCCTCCTGATCGTACCAGTACTTAACACATGCATTAATTCACTCAGGTGGACTTCACTGGGATTATTTACATGAGTAAAGTAGTGCATGCGTATCAGTCTTTGCAGCATTTTGGTCTTTACTTTTCAAAATGCAAAATATCTTAGTTACCATGGATAAAGCATAGTGTGATATTTGCACTTATTATATTAGGCTTTAATGGTGAGTGGAATCTTGTAAGGCTATTTTGGATAAATGTCATTCAGCATTCCTAAGGGTCTTGCAACCAGAACATGTTAAGGGGCATTGTCCAACCAGTTTAGGCCCTTTATAGGGAATAGAAAGTTTTACAAATTCTGTGTTTAAGAGAACAGTTTCCATGATTTCTATTTTTCAAATGCCAGTAAAAACAGCCTTTTAAATGTGAGTATATTTGCACTGCAGTGTCTGTACCATGAACATCTCAGCATTTTGCTAGTAGTACATTAGAATCAGAAACTGTCAACAAGAATGCTACTGTCTGTTTTTCTGCACCACTTTCTTAGCTGAATATAGTGTGAAAAGTAGACAGCATTAATGAAAAATCCATTAGTTTAAAATGTTATTTTAATGATGATATTAGCAATGGAAGTAAGGATATCTTTAATATTTTCAATCCAACCATGCCCTTTCACATTCTGTTTGGCTGAAAGTTACCGTATTGCAACAGCTGCATTTTACAACAAATTGTCTAAAATGGGACCAACACTGATTGCTGATGCAATCAGAAAATGTCCTCACTCCTGGAGACTGATGCAGATTAAAGTTGTATCCAAGCATGTGTTACACATATTCTATTGATGAATAGGTTACATCAATTACAGTGTCAGACTCTGGTGCTTTAAAAAATACATGTCCCTTTTATATAAAATATATATATATATATTTTAAGAAAAGCTAAATAGGGAGAAAGGTTCATGTTTTGCCATTGTCTCCACATTCTCCAAAATCCGTTATACAATTCCAGAAAGCAACTATTATTACAAATATTAAATATATGGTAGATTCCACAAGAAATATTACGATGGTGTATTTACAAGACTCTAAGTTTTGATTAGAGGATCATCATTATCTTGCTTGTTCTTTTGCTTTCCTCCATGTTTGTGGGAGATTCTTGTGTAGCAGTTTTAAATAAATAATAGCAACACTTTTCCATCAAGGCCTGATTTCAGTAGCAGGAGGCATGTCAGAGAAAGAAGCTAGAAGAAATAAAAAAGAAAAGCTACATGGGGAGAAAATGAAAAGAGGGACTTGGTAGAAAAGGAGAAGAAAGAGGAGAGAATAAGGGGAATTGATGAAAAATACACAGGAAAGACAGCTATGGAGAAGTGAAGTGAGGAAAGGGGAACAGAAGGTAAAGGGGGCCTTCACAAAGTTCTTCAAATAATACCACAGATACAAGTTCAGTCGAAAGACTTGAAGCCAGTTAAATAGTCCTGGAGCTGGAAGCAGCAAATTACACCTACTGATGATGCCACTCCAGTCCCATTCTATCCTAGATTGGACTCCCTCCGGGTGGGCAATAATGCTGTTGGGATCTTCCTAACAGCATGGCAGTTTATTTGTTCTGGGTTCTATGAATTGTGCTTTGTGGAAGAAATGAACCAGTCTCTCCCAGGCTACTTTGGTCAGCCTTTCTTTTTTCCCTCTCAAATACTGCCCCTTTTTTGACCGCAAGGGTCTCCTTCTGGGGTAAGTGAGGTTGATCATTTTGTGGTGCTGCTCTCTTGTTCCAGTGGACTTCCTACCTTTTGGGGTCTTCTTCCACGCTAGTCTGAGCCTGACAAAGATCTAGCCCTTTATGTAGTGCTTTTAGACTCCTTTTATAGGCACTGCGTTAATTTATATGCTATTTTCAAGCTTTGCATTCTCTATGGGCATTGTAAATGACAAGTGAAGGAACAAATCAAAGGGACTCATTGTAACTTGAAATGTGAGGGGGGAAAAATCAGTAGTTTTAAATGGGAAGTACACAATCTGCAAGGGAAAGTGATAAAAAAATTAAGGGAGAATTGCAAACAAAGTAAATTTATGTAATACTGGTCTTGTCTCCTCCTGCTTCTGTATAGCAGACATTTCAATAGTGTGAGATATTGTGCCCAATCCTGTCTTCAGTCAACAACCCAGACTCCCACTGACTTCATGGAGACTTTTACATTCCTTGTGGACCCAAAACTGTGCTACAAGAACACCTCAGCAACTAGCTATTCCATAACAAAAAGCTGAAGGACGATATTTAGTCTTTAGTTTGAATATGACGTGGGTCATAATCTCACCTCTAGTTAAGTCAGTGTTTTTGGATTGATTAACTTTTTCCAAAATGCTGGTGAAGAGACCCTCACTTCACATTATATAGTTAAAATGCTTTGGTTACCCTCTGAAGAGCAATTTTATAAGGTTTGTTCCTTATCTGGTTTTCCTGTCTAGTGTGCATTGTTGAGCAGCTACTATACAAGTTAAAGATACAATGAATAAGCAAATACTCTTGAAGTTTCTCCAGATGTTATGGGTTTGATGTAGTAACTGTTCCCAGAGCTTATTCAACGGTTACACTGTATCTGCCTCAATATATTTTACATCAGTTAATGCAGCTATAAAAAGACAAAATTGCATGTGTCACAGAAAGCTTGTTACATTTGAATCATATGTGCACTTAAGACACTGTTCTAGTTAGAGCTGAATATCTAATATGAGCAACATTTAACAGTATTTTGTCTGGTATCTGCCAGTCTGTTTACCATTATGATTTATTCTGGGTATTTGATGCTTGACAAAGAAAGCCACTAAAAATGCCAGGAAGGCTGGTGGTTTTGTGTTTGTTTCATCGATGTGCACATTCTTGTCATGCTGTCCCCACATCTCCATCCCTTTTGTCTTCTCTCTTCTGTCGGCACACATTGTATTGAAATATATTGTATAAAAATCTTGCTCTCCAAATCACTGAGTGAGGTCTTCCTCTATTCCACTATCTAATTCCTAACTTTCTACAGAGTGTAACAGGCATAGGCATAGCTGTAGGCACAAAGCACGTGTCTGCTTTGTGACCTGAATCAGATGCAAGTTGCACAACATTCAGGCTCATCCTGGGTGCCTTATTGCTATTGCAGTCTTCAGCAATAGGACTGAAAGGCTAAGCTCTACCTTTTTTTTTGCCACCAAATGCTTACATCTGGCAGCATGGATCTCTTGATGGCAGGCAGGCAGGCAGATACATGGTTACTGTGACCTGGATCTGGAGTGAGTAGTACATGCTAATAAACTCTGGGATAACCATTTTTAATGGAAACCTTGTTATGTTTTTTTACATCACTACAGTAAAACCATTTTCTTTGAATTTGTTAGTGGGTTTCCTTGCAGAATAATGATTTCTCTGCCCCTTCCAAGATGACTCAATTGTTCTTAAGGAAAACAATCTGCAAAGATTCTGGCACATGCCTATATACTTGTCTGAAGTCTTAAGAGTAATTTTCATAAGTTGCAGTATGCACATATCTTCTGCTAGCAGAACTCATAAGTATTACTTGAGGTGGATGGGAAATAGCATAAGGTTGTAAAATGGGTTAAAAGCTAACTACTTTTTAATAGTTGCAGTCAATGCATTCTGGATCAAACAGCAATCTTATTGATTGGTATGCTTTCTGATTAGTACGTATGGGGCTCATCCTGGGGAGGTAAGGAGAACATATGTGAGACATGTCACCTCTTTCTGTAGGGAAGGATTTGTCTTTGTCTCATGACTGTGGTAGGGGATAGGCCTAGCTACAAGCCAGCATGGGTACCAAATCTCTGTGGTTTAGCTGGTGACTCCAGACAGTGCTTTCAAGAGCAAGAGAGCTGATGGTCTGTGTGTGTGTTGTTTTTTTTATTCTAGTCATCTTGGCAGAATCCTGTTTTAACTGTCAGGATATCTGTTTGCCATCTCTGTGCTGACTGAGGCTAAATTTGGCTAGAGCTGAGTAGTCATAATAAATAGGAGAGAAGCCTTCAGGAAAAGCTGAAGTCTATAACACACTCTTGTCCAGAGAGATCTATGATGATTTATTCTGCTGTTTCCCTTGTAAATAGTTGTTTACTATTCTTCTCTATCCCTCTTGATGGGATCTGTTTTGCTTCTGTCCCCTCCATCTGGGGAAGCAGTGGGCACGATTTGACTCAAGACTGGTGGATAAGAATTTAAAATGTCTGTATGAAGCTGCATGATTGCAACAAATTAAAATACATAGCCGGCTCACAACGGTGTTGAATGCTTTTACCAAGAGGAATAAACCAAAATACAGACCATATAGAATAAAAACTCTCTCTTAGCACATCCATCATGCTTTATGGCATCCAGGAAGTGAACTTAATGCTATTTTCAGAGCAGCTATGTGTCTGCTTCTCTAGTCAGAGATGTCAGAACCCAGAGAGAAGGACAGCAGTTATAACTTACAAACAGAAAGATGGAAATTTTTAATAAGTTTTACTAGCTGGATTCCCCCAGGAGGAAGGACACCAGCTTGTGGTCACTGGTGATAAATAGGGGGTTGGCAGATTATTCTGGTTGTTAAGAAAATATCCTTAACTCTCAAGCAATTTAAGGCACTTGAGAACTGTTCAGTTCAAATTATATTGCTTTCGTTTTCTAAAGAGAAATATTTCTTTGCCCATGAGATTCTATATAATAAACCTAACTCTAATGTAGATAACGTCTAAGCATTTGGAGGCCTGGTTGCCCATTCTTCAGATTTTTGAATTATGGTCCAGCATGTGGGTTTTTAATAATATCTGTTCACAGGACTTGTGTTTATAATGGTCCCAAGGTAAAAAAATCAGGAAAATCAAAGTTTAAAAGAGGTTAGAATTAACAAAGTGGGAGAAGTGAGGGATACATAGAATCATAGAATCCTAGGGTTGGAAGGGACCTCATAGGTCATCTAGTCCAAACCCCTGCCAGAGGCAGGACCACTCCCACTAAACCATCCCAGTCATGGTTTTATCCAGCCGGGCCTTAAACACCTCCAAAGATGGTGACTCCACCACCTCCCTTGGCAGCTCATTCCAATGTTTCACCACTCGCCTAGTAAAGTTTTTTTCTAATATCCAGCCTCGACCTCCCTAACCGCAACTTGAGACCATTGCTCCTCGTCCTGTCCTCCTTTACTACCGAGAATAGTCGAGCTCCGTCTTCCTTGGAGCACCCCTTCAAGTAGTTGAAGGTTGCTATCAAATCCCCCCTCAATCTTCTCTTCTGCAGACTAAATAAGCCTAATGCTTTCAGTCTTTCCTCATAGGGCTTGTGCTCCAGCCCTTTAATCATTTTGGTTGCCCTCCTCTGAACTCCCTCGAGCATGTCCCTGTCCTTTTTGTAGTGGGGAGCCCAAAACTGAACACAGTATTCTAGATGTGGCCTCACCAGTGCAGAATAGAGGGGAATGATCACATCCCTTGATCTGCTGGTAATACTTCTTTTGATGCAGCCCAGTATGCCATTGGCCTTTTAGGTAGCAAGAGCACACTGCTGACTCATATCTAGCTTCCCATCCACCATGACCCCCAGGTCCTTTTCTACACTGCTGCTACTCAGCTGAATGTTTCCCAGCCTGTAGCAGTGCATGGGGTTTTTCCGTCTCACATGCAGGACTTTACACTTGTCCTTATTGAACTTCATAAGATTTTTATTGTCCCACTGTTGCAATTTATCTAGGTCTCCCTGAATCCTGTCCTTGCCCTCCGTGTCTACTGTTCCCCCTAGCTTGGTGTCATCCGCAAACTTACTGAGAGTACAGTCTATTCCATCATCAAGATCATTGACGAAAACGTTGAACAGAACCGGGCCCAGGACTGACCCCTGGAGCACACCCCGAGTGACTGGTTGCCAGATTGAAATAATAGGATAAGGATGAAGTGTTAGGCTTGAAAGAGTGGTGGTTAGATTCTAGAGTTCATTTGGATTCAGCTGAAAGTTTTATTTTAAAGGTTTTCGTTGAAAAACAATCTTTTTTTCCAATGCCATTTTTTTTCTTGGCTTCTGTACTGGCTAGTTTTAATGAACTCCTATGAGTAATTGTTGTGGATACAAATTTCAAATGTGCTGCATTGCAATTATTTTTAATTAACACTGTATCACTTTATTTTTTCAATTAAGCCTAGCATAGTCCATTCAGACCATTAGTAAAAAATGAAAGAAAAAAGTATCCATTAAATCAAAAGAACCAAATGTAGACAGTGTATATTTTTACAATAATCACTAATTTGTATTTTAGGAGTCCCTGAATATTTTCCTATAAGATTTTTTTTAGGTGTCTGTATTTTCACTGTATGTTTTGTGCATGTTCAAGAGGCATAATCACCAGTACTACCACATCACAGAATTCTGAAGTGAATTTCTTTGGCCGTTTTATACTCGTATCTCACTTGTAATCCAGAGTTGCTTTAGAGAGGTATTCCACAGTCATGACAACCTTTATATATGACTATAATTAATGGTACAGCTGCAGAGCATCAATATGAAAGATATGGCTGTTGTCCATTCAAAAGTATGGGCTGTCAGAAAAATAAACTGTTGGATGCAAGAAGTTGTCATTGATAACATAAGAACTGCCATACTGGGTCAGATCAATGATCCCTCTAGGCCAGTATCCTGTTTTCTGACAATGATCAGCACCTGGTGCTTCTGAGGGAAGGAACAGAAGTAGTAATCATCAATTGATCCATTCCAATGCTCATTCTCTGCTTCTGGCAAACCAAGACTAGGGACCCCTCAGAGCATGGTTTTGCATCCCTGCCCATCCAAGATAGTATCCATTGATGGACCTATTCTCCATGAATTTTACTATTTTTTTTTAAATCCTTTTAATAATCTTGGCCGTCACTATGTCCTCTGGCAAAAAGTTCCACAGATTGACTATACATTTTGTTCATTTTAAAGCTGCTGCCTATTAATTTCATTTGGTGACTCTTAGTTCTCATGCTATGAGATGACTTTCACTTTCTCCACACCAGTCTTGATTTTATAGACCTCTGTAATATAGCCCTCTTAGCTGTGTCTTTTTCATGCTGAAAAGTTCCAGTCCTATTCATTTCTTCTCGTATGAAAGCTGTTCCATACCCTAATCATTTCTGTTCCTCATCTTTACTTTTTCTAGTTCTAATGTATCTGTTTTTGAGATCCATTGACCAGATCTGCACAGTGTTCTAGAAGTGTGTGTACCATGGATTTTGCAAAGCAGCAATACAATATTTTCTGTCTTATCTGATCTCTTTCCTAAGGATTTGCAACATTCTGTTAGCTTTTTTAACTGCTGGTGCACATGTAGTGGATGTTTTTAGAGATCTAATCACAGTAGTCTCTTTCTTGAGGGGCAATAGCTAATTTAGGCCCCTCATTTTATATTTATAATTGGAATTGTTTTCCAATTTGAATTATTTTGCATATATCAACATTGAATTTCATCTACCATGGAGTTGTCCAGTTGCCCAGTTTTGTAAGATCACTCTGTAACTTTTCTAGTCTGCATTAGACTCAATTATCTTGAGTTGTTTTGCATCATCCACAAATTGTCACTTCACCATTTACCTCTGTTTACAGACCATTTTATTAATATGTTGAACAGTACTGGTCCCACTACAGACCCCTAAGGTGTACTGCTATTTATATCTCTCCATTCTGAAAACTGACCATTTATTCCTAGACTTTGTCTCCTACCTTTTAATCTATTACTGATCCAGGAGATGACCTTTCGTCTTATAATATGGCAGCTGATGTTAAGAGTTGCCCTTTCTTGTTTAAAATTCAGTATTTTCACTATCTCATTTCGTAGGGAAAGAAAGCCAATCACAGGCAAGATCCTCAGCTGGTTAAATCAGTGATTCTCAATCTTTTGTGGGTCACAACAGACCTGGCAGCATGTTATGTCTCTGTAGGACACTAGCCCACTCCCTCCAGGCTAAATCCAGCCATCTCCCTGGCTTCCCGTGACACACTTACCACTGTGTGGTGACACAGTAATGTGTCCTGACACAGTGGCTGAGAACCACTGGGTTAAGTTAACATAGTTTCATTAAGTTTTATGGAGCCAGGCTCTCTGTTGACGTCATTACAATAATATGCCAAGATAATGATTTAAAGAATTTGACATGATAAAGTATAATATAAAATATCAGCACCCGAAATGCTTTTTGAGCCACAGGACAAGCAGCTGGCTATGTTACCTGTTTCACATGATAACCATGTAATGGAGGATGATGGTGCTTGCATGAAATTAGTGGTAGAAAAAACAGACCCCCCCCCCATGGACCTCTATCCACTGATGAACTATTGAATACACCAGTATGGTACCCTTGCATTTTCCCACTGAAGCTGTTCCACTTCCAGTAATTAACGAGTCCCTGGAACATGTGGGCTGAACCTTGCAACTGTGTGCTGTAACCACTACATTATAATTATTCTTACTAATGTGTGACCCAGTGACTCCCTAATTATTTTCCAAAGGGGAACAGCTTAACAAGAGACACTGAAGGCACATTAATGCTCACATCTGCCAGACTCTACCACAGCCTACTGATTAGAACTTACTCCACTGAATGGTTGCAGCTCCCTGTTCAAATCCTGTGTTTGACATCAATGGGGTGTAGAGGGATAGAAACTGAGTCTTCCACATCCCAGGTGAGTGCTCTAATCTCTAGGTTAAAACGTATGAGATGGGAGCTTCTTCAAGGATTTCTGTCTGGGTGCTCCAGTTAATCTTTTTTGAAATCTAGTAAATCCTTTTACCCCACATTTTATAAAATCTTCTACTTGCCTAAGATTTTTCCTGTTTCTTTATACTTTTTATGTTATACTTCATCGTATGGTACTCTGTGTTTTATAGTTAGAAAGAGAGGACTCAGAATTCACACCCAAAGAACCTGGATATTCCTGGTTCCCCAGGGTTCAGGCAGTGCCGATCAGTAGGTTTATAATGATGATTTTTACCTCCAAGGCAGTGGCGCTGCTGTGGGCACCCACATGGCTCCACCATATGCCAATATTTTTATGGGTGACTTAGAACAACATTTCCTCAAGTCTCATCCCAAAGTACCTCTTCTCTACTTACACTACATTGAGGACATCTTCATCATCTGGACCCATGGCAGGGATGCTCATCAAGACTTCCACAGAGATTTCAACAGTTTCCATTCCAGAATCAAACACTCCACACAGGAAATGCACGTTCTGGACACTACAGTACAAATTAGGGATGGACACACAAGCACCACCCTATACCAAAAACCTACTGATCGGTATAGTTACCTACATCCCTTGAGCTTTCATTGTAAATGCACCACATGATCCATTGTCTGCATCCAACCCCTAAGATATAACCACATTTACACTGATCCCTCAGACAAAGACAGACATCTTCAGGATCTCTATCAAGCTTTCTTAAGACTACAGTACTCACATGTGGAAGTAAGAAAATAGATTGACAGGCACACATGGGTATCCTGAAGCCAACTACTGCAGGAGAAGCCCAAGAAGAAAATAATAAGACACCACTGACCACCATATACAACCCCCAATCAGATCTCTACAACAGATCATTAAGGACCTACAGCCTATTCTAAATGATGATCCCTCACTCTATCAAGCTTGGGGAGACCGACCTCTCCTCGCCTACAGACAGCCCCTTAACCTTAAACAGATTCTTACCAGCATCTACAGACCTAACAACAGAAATATTAAAGCAGGCACATATCACTGCAACAAACCACATTGCCAACTTTGCCCATGTATCTGCACAAAAGACGCCATCATAGGACCTAATCATGTCAGCTACTCCATCAAGGGCTCATTCATGTGCTCATTCACTAATGTGATTTATGCCATCATGTGCCAGAAATGCCCCACACCTTATACCCTGGACAAACAGGGCAATCTCTGTGTAAAACAATAAATGGTCACAAAACTGACATCAGAAATCACAGCACTCAAAAACCAGTTGTTGAGCGCTTCCATCTTTCTAATCACTCTATGGATGACTTATTAATGACTGTGCTCAAGAAAATCAATGGGACATCAAGACTTCAAAGAGAAACAGTTGAATTAGAATTGATATGCAGATTTGATTGTGTGAAAGAAGGATTAAATCATGAGTATAGCTTCTTTTCCCATTACAAGAGGTGATTTGACTTCACCCTCCTCTATGCACGGTTTTCCAGTGTTTGGATCTTAATTGCTCTGATTTGCTGTTACAGTTATGACCTGATTCTATGTCTTACATGCTCTTGCATTTATTTTCATCCCATTCTGTAAATTTCCCCCATCTTCAAAGCATCTGACAAAGTGGGATTTTCTCCCATGAAAGCTCATGTGATAAATCTGTTAGTCTTTAAGTGCCACAGAACTCCTTCCTTCTTTTGCTGAACTAGACTAACACAGCTGCCCTTTGGTAAAATGCTGGACTTTTCCTGAAAGTGTCTGTGCAAGAGTTCCCCTCTCCCAAGGATACCATCATTTAACAATCACAACAGATGCCTCCCTAATAGGCTGGGTAGCTCACCTACTCAACAAGAAGATACAAGGCCAATGGTCCAGATCTGAGACCAACTTCCATATAAACATGTTAGAACAATGTGAAACACATCCTTATGTTTCCTCCCTCTGATCGTGAACAAATCAATCAGGATTCTAACAGACAAGATGACATAATGTTTTACATAAACCCTCAGGATAGTGCAAGATCACATTCCCTATGTCTCGAGGCAGTCCATCTCTGATATTGGTGTGTTGGCCACAAAATAGGCATCAAAAGAAGAGAGTTCTGTGGCACATTAAAGACTAACAAATTTCTTTGGGCATAAGGTTTTGTGGACTGAAACCCACTTCATCAGATGTATCATTGGTTGCAGTCCCTGATAGCTTATACCCAAAGAAATCTGTTAGTTTTTAAGGTGCCGCAGGACTTATTGTGTTTTGCTGTATAAAGATTAACATGGCTATCCCTCTGAAAACAGAAATAACAGCATCATAATTTCCAGGCTCACTGAACGCCATATCATATACTTTGAGCAGAGACTTTGTCCAAACCCAGAAATGGGAAATGGGTCTGGGAGTCCTCAACACAATATTAAGTTGATGGGGTTTCCCTTCAGTAGACTTATTTGCAACAGCATGGAATGCCAAACGACCACAGTTATACTCCAGAGCAGAGTTAGGTTGAAACTCATTGGACAATGCTCTCCTTAGCAAATGGGATGCACCTCTAATGTATGCATTTCTACCCATACCACCACTAGCCAAGGTCATCCACAAAATCAAAAAGGACAGTGCCAAAGTCATTCTCATAGCACCTACATTGCTCAGACAATGGTGGTTTCAATATCTTGTCCAGATGGCATTATGTCCACCACAGCACCCCTCGCCACAGATACCTTATCTCCTTTCCCAGGACTCGGGACATCCCAACCAGATGATCCCACACTTCAAAGCATGGTGGCTTCTTCGTTCATTTAAGGGGAACTACCCTGTTTGGAGGAAGTAAAAGAAGTTCTGCTGAACCACAGAAGAATAAAAATGAGAAAGATATACCTCTATAAATGGAGAAGATTCTGTACCTGGTGTGATGATAAATCTCTCACCATGGCCTCCTCCCAGCTACCACAATTATTAGATTCTATACTGGAATAGAGGAAAATGGACCTCACCCTGAATTCTATTAAAGTACCTCTGATAGCCATCACTGCATTTCACAACAAAGGGGTCAACACAACCATATTCATCCACCCAACAGCTAAGGCTATGTTCACACAGGGAGGGCTTGTTACGAAACAAGCTGTTTTGAAATAACTCTTTATTTCGAAACACCTTATTTCGAAGGACAAAAGCAGTGTCCTCGAAATAAGGGAGCGAAATAGCAGGTCCACAGTGTGGACCTGCTATTTCGCTTGGGGAGGGGATTTCAGACACCTGCAGGGTGCAGCACAGAGGGGCGCTGCACCCCATGGGTGCCTGCAGAGGGCTGCGCCTCACCTGGCGGGTGCCTGCAGAGGGCTGCAGGCACCCGCGAGGTGCAGCGTCTGGCTGCGCTGCACCTGCCAGGTGAGGCACAGCGGAGCTGCGCCTCACCCAGGGGGCTTTAAAGCCCGGGCTGCCCCCAAACCTGGGAGTGGGGTCCCGGGCGCGCGGCTGGAGCCTGCTGCTGCAGGGGCCAGAGTGAGCGCTGGCCCCCGGAATCCCCAGCGCCCCCACCCCCGGCAGGAGCAGCTGCGCCGGGGATTCTGGGGGCTGGCGCTCACTCTGGCCCCTGCAGCAGCGGGCTCCAGCCGCGCCCAGGACCCCGCCGCCAGGTTTGGGGGCAGCCCGGGCTTTAAAGCCCCCGGGGTGAGGCGCCCCATTGTGCCTCACCTGGCGGGTGCCTGCAGAGGGCTGCAGGCACCCGCGGAGTGCAGTACAGCCAGGCGCTGCACCCCGTGGGTGTCTGCTGTCCCCTGTAGAACACTTTGTTCCGAAACAACATGTCTGCACAGGGCTGTTTCGAAACCACTAGTTTCGAAACAACTGTTTCGAAACCAAACTAGGTTTTAGCCGTTCCAAAAGAACGGCGGCCATTTCGAAACAATAGGTTTGCTTGTTTCGGAATGGCCGTGTGGCCGTGGCAGTTCTTATTTCGAAACAACCTCTCTTGTTTTGAAATAAGAAGTGTGTGTGAACATACCCTAAGTGGTTCCTCAAGGGCATTAAGAATACTTACCCAGAGACTAGAATCCCAATCCTTACTTGAAGCTTCTACTTAATTTGGCACAGTCATGGGACCACCGTTCAAATCACTTTCCATGTGCTCCCTACTGCGCCTCTCCCCAAAAGTAACTTTTCTCATTGCCATCATGTTGATTGGTGAGGTAGGTGCATCAATGGCTGATGCACCATATATGGTCTTCCTTAAAGACATGGTCATCTTGAAATCACATCTAAAATTCTTACCTAAAGTCATTTCTTCTTTTTATCTAAATGAACCCATTTACTTACCTGCTTTCTTTCCAAAGCCATACATGGAAAGGAAGGAAGCCACACTCCATACCCTCGATGTCCAAAGAGCATTGGTCTTCTATCTAGAGGGGACAAAAAATTTCAAGAAAATCACCTAGACTATTCATCTGTATCACAGAACTGTCAAAAGGACGGACTACGTATTTCTGAACAAAGGCTATCCAAGTGGATATTGGGGTGTATTCATCTCCATTACTAGATAATGCAACAAGAGGGTGCAATGGGTATTTGCCTTCATTCCACAACACCACTTTCAACATCAGTAGCTTTCCTTAATAATGTATCTGCTACAGATATTTGTCAAAGCAGCGGCTTTGCATCAATACATTGTTTCTCTAATGCATAGTGTTAAGAAAAACTATCAGCTTCAGATGCCCTATTCGGGCTCTTAGTTTTATCAATGGTACATAACACAGCTCTAAAGCCTTATGCTTCTATTGAGGAACACTGCTCCACAGTCACCTAAAGTGGAGCACCCACAGTGACACTTCTGGAAGAAGAAAAGGTTACTCAACCTGTGCAGCAGCTGATCTTCTTCAGCGTGATTGTCTGTGTGTGTGCTCCACTACCCACCCTCCTTCGCTCTACTTTGCAGTATGTACATGGAAGGCACATTCTGTGGTAGAGGAGGAACAGAGAGATGGTGGGTTGCGCTGTGCTATGTAACCTCAATTGTAAAACCAATGTGAGCATGTGTGACCCAACCAGGCAGTGCTACCATGAATCCAGTATTGTGCACAGCGATATTTGGAGACCTAAAGTGGAGCACCTATGGGGTCAACCATCTTGAAGAACCTTGGTTACTGCATGGGGTGTGTAACCTCATCACCACATATTCAGCCAGATTTTGAATTGGAGCTGATGTGGTAGGGGGCCTCTGTGTACACCTAGTGGACAAGTGTTTCCTCTCTTCCTCTTCCCCCAAATTGTTGGTTGTTTTTCAGCTTCGGTGGGAGAGAGGAGATGCCTCAAGGGATGCTGTGGTTCCATGCTCAGAGGCACAAACTTAGGCACTTAGAGAACATTTGCCTTTGTAATTTAGGTACTGAATGAGTTTAGGAGTTTGTAGATTTAGGCAGCAGCCGAGTGAGATTTAGGCACCTAAGTCTCTGTGAATCTGCACTCTAGGGACTACATATTATCTTGGTATTGCTATAATGCCTGACATTCTGTCCACTCCCCCCCAGAGGTGGCCTTTCTTTATTGGGAGCCCTAGGTGAAGTGTGTGTGTGTGTGTGTGTGTGTGTGTCGGTGGGCCCTATAGGCCCATAGCTCCCCCGCGTGTAGTCCTCGCTCCTCCACCACTGGCTCCAGCCCAGCTCCCACCTGCTGACCCCAGCCCCAGGAGTCAGCTCCTCCTGCTGCCAACTGAGGCAGACACAGCTTTGGGGGTAGGCGAAGCAAGCAGTGGGGCCCCTTTCTGCTTGGGGCCCTAGTGTGCACCTGCTTTGCCTATTCCAAAAGCTGTCTCTGACTCCCCTGAATGCATAAGAGTCAGTTCTGTTGCCTCTCTTCCTCTGGGAGCTCCTTCACTCAGAGGCTTGTCCATAGCAAGGGGAACTTGCCAGAGGCTTCTGCACACTTGGTACTACTCAAGTGACAAATTGGGTCTGAGCATCTGACCCAAAATGCTCTAGAGTCTTTAAACCATTTTGCAAAAAAGAAAGGAAAGGGTGTGATTTAACCAGTGGCCTTGAGTCACTGTGAAACTGGACAGAGTATGTGACAAGACAATCCTGTGTACACACAGAAGGTGATGAAATTGTTCCAACTTCTGCCAAAAAAAATAGCTTTAACAATAATAAGTTAAAAGTATACTTATGTAACAAGTTCTTCTATTTCTTTGTTTTTATCATGAGGCTGTGCATTCCCTAGGTAAGCATTTGAATTCCAGGGTATATTTTTGCTAAAATGCATTTATTTTTTTATTGCTTGCACACGCTGGTCATTATAACATTGTGTATCCATAGCTAAAACACATTTCAGTTTTGGATTTTTCAATATCCAGACAGACCAGTGGAAGATTAAAGCTGCACAAAGTTTGATTTTTGTTGACTTTTCAGATTATATTGTTAATTATTAAAATACCACTGAAATGTAAAATATCACAAAATGTTTGATGAAAAACACATCATAAGATGTAAAAATGTAATATGATTAATAGATTTGCACTCAGTTTGCAGTCAGCTTTGGATAGTGATGTAACTGTTCCCAAATGAGTTAGAGGGGATCAAGAAGAAACTGTGCAAGAAAGACTTATCAGATGAAGTGTGTGTTTAAGGATTGTAATCTAGTTTGGGAATATATAAATAGATGTTATTTTTCTTCTCTACTCTGAGAATTAAAAATGTAAGATGGTTCTCAGGATGTTCATAATATCTGTCAAATAAAATCAGCATTATTTCAAAGGAATGTTGAGAAATGGATTTTTCCTGTGTCTCTGGTGTCATGTCTATGAAGTGCAGAAGTTAGCAATATATGTTGTTAAATCTTCAACATAAGAGGACTAGTACTGTTTTAATACTTACTTTTTGCATGGACTATTCCCTGTGGTATTACTATGAACCACTGTAGATATTTGTGTAAAAATACAATATAAACTAATACAATTTGTATAATAATCATGAACATCATTGCTCATGCTTTGAAGAGTAATATTCTTCCAGCTGTGGCTGAATGTACTGAGATGGTCTAGTTCATTTTCACCAGGGACAAACACCATAAATAGCAACATAAAAAATGTCCACCTGCAGCAGTAGTGTTTCCTTTTATTGAATTCTAGCAACAACATGATTGTTGTTGGTTCCTAAGATCAATACAACTCTTAGGCTTTGACTGTTTAACTGATTTTAAAATGAAATGGGCCAGATTCCTACACCCTTAATAATGTTTTTGATCTGTTAGAGCTTTAATTTGTAGTGAAATTTTGCTTGAGTAAGGATTGAATGACTATGTGCTACTCAAAGTGACGAGTAATATCCTATGTATATAATGATTGATCTTTGTATTTATTTTTCTTTTTCATTTTGGCAATTTCTGTTGATTTGTGGGCTTACTGATCCTGTTCTGCTGTGTTCTGAGTTGCAAGACCTTTCATAGTAATACATGTTCCAATGCTGTCAATAGGGAAGGATAAATATAAACAGCTTTCCTTTGCCTTCCTGCCTGTAACTGAAATGTGTTCTCAGTAAAGTTTATGCAATCTTTTAGGAAGAGAAATGCTGACATTGAACACCTACTGAGTGCAGAAGCCAGTAATCGCTATTAAAACAGAGTGCTATGGTCTAATATTTCTGATCCCATGAGAAAGATGGTTGTGGATGGGTCAGTATCTCAGTAAAATATTTAATACCAGTTATCATTTAGATGCATTTGTCACTAGACTCACAATTTTATGATTTTTTTCAGCAATTTAAGAAATTTGTGTTTCCAATTCTTTAGCCCCTGTCTCTGGAGACGTTGATGCTTTCAGGAACACGTGATCACAAAGAACACATGCAGTAGCAATTGTGAATTTAAACAGCCTGATTCTCAATGAAGATGATATTGTCAAGTACTTATCTGACAAATTTCAGTTTAAATTTCTCAATATATAACTCATTTTACAAACGCAGTATTAGAACAAATTTGCACACAATGTTTACAGTTAATTAGGTGAATACTGGTTTCTGTTGGTGTAATACAGACAATGTTTTGTGTTCCAAAAGAGTATGTATTGATTAAAAGTTTATGCAGTTACTATTAATCATCTTGATCACCCAGTTGTGTTTAAATGCAAATTAAAGGTGTGATCCTGCAACACCTTCTATTGAGAGTAATGCTTGCTACTATGAATAGTTCCATTAACATTCATCAACATACTAAGAGTTTGCAGGCTTACCCTAGCACTGCACGTTCTGTAACCTCTGACCTAAAATGAACAAAGGAAAATTGAACAGGAAGTTTGCCTCTCTTGCAATAGGATACATATTTTCTAATAACAGAAAATCAGCTTGTGGCCAAAAGCCCCTTTCTACATTAAAGATTGTGCTTTGAAATCTGTTGATGAAAAGTGCTATATAAGAACTAGGTATTATTAAGAGTACTACCTGTTCTGTCAGTCTCCATGCAGAAGAAACAGGTTCCTCACATTTGCACGAAGGTGTGGAGTCAAAGCTCCATCAACACCCAACATATTGGACAGTAGTGCCAACCCCAAGCCTTCCAAAAATCATGAAATTTATTTTTTTTTAAAATATAATAATATGGATGACTCATTTGCCTTCTGATTCTTGAACCGTTAGTTCCAAAGGGGTAGCCATGTTAGTCTAGTTAAGCATCTTACAAAATGGGATTTTTCTTCCATGAAAGCTCATGCAGTAAATGAATTTTAGTCTTTAAAAGTGCTGCATGGCTCCTTGTTTGTTGACCCTTTAACTTCACCATCTTTAAGCTTTTGTTTGCAACCATTAGGGCTAGCTTCTGATTATTTTTTTTTTCCAGACCAAGTTAATACAAAAATCACAATTCTTAACTCAGAGAATGTGGGCACTTTAAGAATTTTTGTTTCCAGGATAATAGGCTGTGATGCTGGTCACATAGGCTATGTGAGAACTAGATTTGTGCTGTTTACGCACATTGAGCCATGAGAGAGCCTTGGGTCTCAGTGGATGTACTCATGGTGCCTGGTGCTATTCAGTTTGAATAGGGGCGGTGAAGTCCATCCCTTTGTGTTACCCTACATATAGGTTTGAAGGTAGAGCTGCAACTGGGCCTTCTGAAATGAAAAGAAGAATTCTAGCTTTATAAGATTTCTTCCAGATGTGCAGACCTTGCCTCTTTTGGTGACATGAACCAGGCTAGATTATTGCAAGGACTTCAGGGGTTTAAGCCTTGGGCCCTGGCCAAAAGGGGGACCCCAGGGTCCAGCCCATAAAACAGTCCAGCACCCCATGCCCCACTCAGTGCCAGCTCTTGCCCTGCTCGCACTCTCTGGGGGGTGGGAGGGAGAAGGGCAAGGCTTCCAGTCGGAGGCTAGGCCAGTAGTCAGCAGCCTTTACCGCCTCCTGTGCCAGTCCTTCCTCCTTGACCCACAGCTCGTGCTGGTAGTCCCCTCTGCTGAAAAAATGTGACAGCTACCTGAAAATTCAGAAACAGTCATGGCTGGAGTAAGATTGCTTCCCAGGCATGCCATGGAAAGAAGTCACTCAGAGTGGCTCATCTTTACAGTGTGCCTGGGGCAGGGGTCCCCAGACATGCTGTAGAAAGAAGCTTCCCACAGAGGCCCCTTTGGAGAGCATCACACTACAGAGAAGAGCGATTCTGGGTAGCTTTTTTTCTGTGTCACATGGAGGCATAGTCATGGTGGGACCCCCCCTGCGTCCCAGCTGTGACCAAAGGAAGCTGCCCAGAGTGGCTTTCGGTGGCAGGAGTGGCAATTTCTGTGGTACAGGTAGTCCTCACTTAGTGACCGGGTTCCGTTCCTGAAACCCGGTTGATAAACGAATTGGTCACTAAACGAGGAGCAGCCCTTACCGGTATTTCAAGCATAATGTACTTTACTGGTAGTGGGTTTTTCAACCATCGGTAGATAGTTTTAATATCACCTTTGCATCATTTATAACATTTTTAATATATATTTTAAATGTTTTAAGCTCTAATGTACTGAACTTAGTTTGCATAGTGTACTGTAAATATAGGTA
This sequence comes from Podocnemis expansa, assembly GCA_007922195.1. Taxonomy (NCBI): domain Eukaryota; kingdom Metazoa; phylum Chordata; order Testudines; family Podocnemididae; genus Podocnemis; species Podocnemis expansa. Next base: position 26,260,828 of record ML681996.1, read on the forward strand.
ATCTGAGAGACTTGATGCGAGTTCTCATACATCGCCATAATACCAACTCATCAGAGAGCCGGTCATAACTCTGAGGGGTCACTAAACGAGTAGGTCACTAAGTGAGGACTAGCTGTATTGCACAGGGTGCCGCATGCTGCTCTGAATGGGCTCGGGTGTTACTGTCAGCACACGTGCCGGGTTTGCACAACCCTGAGCTAGGGTCTCTACTCCAACCCCACTCTGGGCTAGCTAGTCCTCCCCCAGAGGCAGGGTAGGATGGCTAGTGCCTGCTTGCTCCACCTAGGCGGCAGGGCCAGCTAGCATGCTGCAGCCTAGCTCCACTCCAATCTGGCAGAGCTGTGCAGCTTCAAGCCTGTGGCTCTGCAGAGCTGCATTGGGGACCACAGTGCTCCAGCTGCCCGCTCCCCTGCAGACTGGCCTGAGGGCCCTCCCCAGCGATGGGGGGCCTGGCCACCATGGTTGGGGATGGGGCTCCCGGCAGGGGTGCCCCCAGGCTAGTTAATCCGGGCCTGGATATGAGCCAAGATTCTAGATAACTGGAAAACAGACGACTTGGCTATGTTAGTCATGGGCTAGTGGCTACTGTTTTTAGAGTGTATGGATTTTGCCTTTGTAAAGTTAACTCATTTTGTATTTCAGAAATATTTAAGGATCATCCCTTGTGATGAATATCATACCAGCAATCTTGTTTATTGGCATTTATGTTTATTAGTATTTCTTTTTTCAAGAGCATTCAGTAAGTAGTGTGGGGGTATTTAATTGTTGCTCGTGCTTCTAAAAATAAAGAAACCATTACTTTAAACACAGTTTAGACTGGAACCTGAAGAGCTAATGTCATAGGCAATAGTGGATCTGTTAAAATTTTCAAACACTGAATCTTACAAAAAGTACAGACACTTCAAAATATGCTTTTATGTCTTTACAGTATTTAACTATCACTTTGATATTTTATAAACCTTGTAAAGCTTTCCTCTTTTTCGGGGCTGACAGAAAGCATTTACAAGGCAAATTTATTATATGCTATAACGTGTTGAGAGAGAGAGAGAGAGAGTGTGTGTGTGAGCTTTTGTTTGCATACGTAATCCTAAATATTTCATCTATTTTTATGCCCAAGCAAAGTTGTGGTTAGAAGGAATGTGCTCTACAGCATCCGAGAGACAATAGGTTTACAGATTTCTTCCACACCCAACTTATTTCTAGAGGAGGAGGACAATTATTATTAATGTCTAGCTTTTGCTGGTTCAGTAATGTCATTTAGGGCAAAGGTCTAAGAAGACTGTTATCTGCATTTGTAACAGATTATTTGGTTAAACTTATTGGGCTTGGATCCACTTGTGTGGTATGAAGTGCTGAAGTGATTTGTCCTTAAATCCATTTTAATTGGTGCATCCAGAGTCCCATTGTAGGATGACCTATCAGTGGTACTGCACTGATGTGGGGACTTTTTCACAACACACCTTTTGGTATAGCTGGGAATGGAGTCTATCAGAGAAAGCTGAGAGAGCTCTATTTATACTGATGTAGCCCAAAGGGGGTGCTGTAACAGGATCTGGATTGAGCAGTGACAACGTGGTCTCAAGTGATAGAATAAAAGATGATTTTATTAGAAGAGGTAGAATGCTTATGCCCCTTTCAGCTACTGGGGACCCCTGGAAACAGTAGCAGGTGGGCTCCGGGGCTTTATCTTCGAGGGCACCTGCTGCAGCTTCCCGGTCCGTTGGTGAAGTTCAACATGCATTAGACTTTCCTACTGTTATATAGCATCACAGGGGGAAAAAAAACCCTACTAACTAACTATAAAATATACACACGTGAGCATACAGGCTCTGCTAACAGCCATGCCTTGTAGGGATTACAGGATGGGCACTCAAATAAACAAGTAGATATATGTATGTCTTCCGGTTATCAATGCCTACGTAAACAGCAATTAACTGTGGGTGTCTGGTTCAGGGAGGTGCCTGGTGCACGGAAAGGTTATTCCCCGGTCTGAGTGAGGCCATTAACAAGGCACTAAATTGCGTATGTTTACAGATACATGGGCAAGGTGATACATCGTTGATATTGTGGTCCCATGATTTTGTCTGAGTGGGGATGCCACTTGCTTTCGCGTACAACCTCCTTTTGCTTATTTTCCCTACAACCATATCAGTCTTGTGCTACATTTTTTCCCTGTATGACTGTAACAGATGTGCATAAATTAAGGTAGCCCTTAAGATGCTTTAATATCACATTGAAAACTCCTATATAGAGCAGCACCAGAAACAAAGCAGTGCACAGCTGGGCTTTAATACCATTTACACATGTCCACTGTGCATATTGGCTGCAGCTTTGGATCTGGTCACCTGTGTCCAACCTCAGAGTCCCGTCCCCCCCCAATTCACTTAACACTGATAGAGCGCTACAGATAAAGATTCTGTGACTATCATCAAACCTAGAAAAGAGAGTGGGAACACCGATCTTTTTCCTGTGCAAACTGAATGATTGGATACTCTCCCTGAGTGATATCCTGTGGGTACTTGCATGGCCCCACAATATGCCAACATTTTTATGGGTGACTTGGAACAACATGTCCTCAAGTCTCATTCCAAAGCATCTCTCCTCTACTTACACTACACTGAGGACACTACAGTACAGATTAGGGATGGACACATTAACATCACTCTATACTGAAAACCTACTGATCGATATAGTTATCTACATTCCTCGAGCTTCCATCCTAAACACACCACACAATCCATTGTCTACAGCCAAGCCCTAAGATATAATCGCATTTGCTCTGATCCCTCAGACAGACACAGACATCTTCAGGATCTCTATCAAGCTTTCTTAAAATTACGGTACCCACCTGGGGAAGTAAAGAAACAGACTGACAGAGTCAGATGGGTACCCCGCAGTCAACTACTACAGGAAAGACCCCAAAAAGAAAACAATAGAACGCCACTGATCACCAGATACAACCCTCAAGTCAGACCTCTACAACAAAGCATTAAGGACCTCCAGCCTATTTTAAAAGATGACCCCTCTCTCTAGGTTTGGGAGACAGACCTCTCCTCACCTACAGACAACCCCAGAATCTTAAACAGATACTCATCAGCAACTACAGATCTAACAACAGAAACATTAAAGCAGGCACATATCCCTGCAACAAACCATGCTGCCACCTTTGTCCACATGTCTGCACAAAAGACACCATCATAGGACCTAATCAAGCCAGCTACTCCATCAAAGGGTCATTCACATGCTCTTCCACTAGTGTGATTTATGTCGTCATGTGCCGAAAATGCACCCACACCTTGGACAAACAGGACAGTGCCTATGCAGAAGAATAAATGGCCACAAAACTGACATCAGAAATCACAACACCAAAAATAATAATAAAAAAAAAAGTTGCTGAGCATTTCCATCTTCCTAATCACTCCATTAATGATCTGTTAATGATGGTCCTCAAGAAAATCAATGGGACATCAAGACTTCAAGGAGAAACAGCCAAAATCAATCTAATATGTTAGGTTGTGTGAAAGCAGGGCTGAATTGTGACTATGGATTCTTTTCACCTTGTGACAGGTAATTTGACTTCACCCTCCCTCTATGTTCTGTTTCCTAGAGTATGAATCCTTACAAATGCTCTGATTTGCTGTTGCAGTATGACCTGATCCTGTGTCTTCCATGCTCTTGCATTTATTTTCATCTCATTCTGTAAATTCCCCCTCTTCAAAGCATCTGACGAAGTGGGATTCTTTTCCCATGAAAGCTCATGCGATAAATAAATTCGTTAGTCTTTAAGTGTCACCAGACTCCTTGCTTTATTTGCTTTACTAGCCTAACACGGCTGCACCTTTTGGAACTTCTGCTGCTGCTGTATTTGTGGGAACTTAACTTCAAAGTGTTTTTCTGAAATCCAGCTTTTCCAAAATGTATGGACTGTTGCTGAGTACCATGTCATCTTGTCTTTAGGTGGGTGTATTTTCAGCACTTCTTAGTGGCAAGTCCATAGGAATAATTAATGTCAAACGTAAGTCAAATTCTGGCTTGCACATAACTACTTCTCAATTCTTGACTTGTGCTAAAGTTCAGAAACTGCTTCATACTCTTGTTTGAGATTGTTCTTTTCATTTTTGTTCATAGGGGATGGGGATCAAATATATTACAATGGAAACAAATAGTATGTAATTTTGTGGTATTAAAAATGTATCGGAGGCACATGAATATGCAGTTTTTTTTCTTAGTGTGAGTACTTTGGCAATTTCACAAAATAAAGTTACACTTGGACAGTTACTTTACCCTAAATTCCTACAATGATAGTTGTGTGTTACAGCTATCATAACTGTGCCTTGTAATTCCTTTTAGAAGCTTATTTTAATATTCTATTAAGTATGTAGCTGCAGCATAAGGTACATAGTGTATATATGAATTAACTATCTTCTTTTCCAGACATGACCATATGTAGGTATGTTAGTCCATGCTCCGTGTCTATAGTGCTTCTTTGGGTATGTTATTCCTACCAAGGTAATAAGCAAATTACATGCACCTGGAAGTACTGTTTAATATTCATTATAGTTATTGTTCTCATACCTGTATTGATCAGTGGGGCACCATCACTGGTGAGTGATCTAAAGATTGGCTCTACCACTCCTGGGAAAACAAAACCACTTAGACTCTTTGGATCTAATACTGTAGCTCTCTTATTCAAGACTTCCTCTAAAACCATTGGATATTTTTCTGGAATCTTTAGGTGAAGACTAGTAATATATCTAGAAGAGATGAGAAAAATGAGTGGATAAGTCCTGGCACAGAGACCATTCAGTTCAATCACTTAGAGTATATCTGGATTTCCACTACCGGGTGTGACTGTAATTTGAGCAGGCATACCTGAGCTAGCTTTAATCTCTATAGCTTTGTTCTTGTGGCAATGAACCTGTGGCAATGCGAGCATCAGTGTGAGCTGTATGATCATGTCCACAATCCTGCATTACTTGAGGGTTTAAAGTGTGCTGAAGCTCGTGCTGCCACAGTTTTGAAGCTGAGCTATCTTAATTAATATCTTGGACATGTAACCTTAAGGTGAAGCCACACCTAATAATTGCAATCTAGACATGCCCTTAGACACTGTCCTGAGATCCAGGGAATTTCCCCATGGACTTCAGGGAAGTGGCAAGTGGAGTGACTCTTAGGCTGTGTTCACATGTTAACTGTTTATTTCGAAATAACTTATTTCAAAATAAAAGCCTTACTTCAAAATAACTTAAATCAAGATAAAATGTTAACGGGCAGGGCCATGTTGTCACCCAGTCCCCTGCCTGGCACTCACCTGGAGATTGACCAGGGGTTGCAAAGTCTGCCAGGGGTTGGGGGAACCGGCACCCCCCCGGTCGCTTGCAACCGGCAAGGGGGAGCAGTGGGCGAAGCCAGCTTGGTCACCCGCCACCCCCCTGTCCCTGGCAAGGGGGAGCAGCGGGTGAAGCCGGCTCCAGCACCTGACCCCCCCCCCCCGCACCTCCCTGCAGCACCCTGACCAGGATGCTGATCCGCTTCCTGGCCAGGATGCGGGGGGGGGGGGAGGACTTCTTCCCGGGGTGCCAGGCACTGTCTTGAAACAAGGGCTCTTTCTATTTCATGCAAGGGTTAATGCTTTCGAAATAACGGGGTCCTGTCGTTTTGAAGTAACGGAATGTCGTTCAGACATACCAGGCTTTATTTCGAAACAACGGCAGCTGTTTCAAAATAAAGCCCTGGTGTGGACACAGCCGTGCTGCTTTGCAGGATCCCTGTCCGCCTCAGCAGGGTAAACTGCAAGAAGTGTACCTGAAGAAACTCGGGTAACGTTCTGACCCTTGAGGGCTATTTAGTGCCACAGGAAACTTTCGGACCTGTGTATTTATTTAAAAATATATAAAAAAAAATCATTGAGACACTATTACCAGAACCACCACCTTACTGGAATACTGGGGGCGATTGAGGGTTCACTGGATGTATGCAAGTCAGAGCAGAAATAGGTCCTGTTATATGGGGACGGTTTACCAAGTAGGATCAAGCCTGCTTAACAATTAAAATCAGACGAGACCAAGCATATGTAGATTAGCTAGGTCATCCACTTTGAAACAGCCAGTCACCATCCACAGATGGAACTGTGACTTCTGGGGTTTTTTTGTGCTTATGCAACAGGATGAAATTCTGTATTAACTTACAGGCATTGCAGTTGCACTAAAAATCCAAAAAGAAATCCAGAGAGAGGAAATCAGTGCAGATACTGGCTCTTTTATAAAAATTATTTGACTTTGTTTTGCCAACTGCATAATTGTGCAAACCATTGTCTACCTGACAAGATCTCTGCTATTTTGAGGATGCTAGCATATAAACTTAGTGTATAAATGCTACAGTGACGATGGGATCTCCACAGTCTGATTGTAAATCCTAATAGAATCCCTTGTAGTTATAGAAACGATCACATAGTCAAATATACTCAAGCATTGCCTTCATAATAGTCTTACTTGATGATGTTCCAAATACAGCACCCTGGGGTGCCTTTTTGATGTTAAGGAAGTAATTGTAACATTCTTGCAAAATATGCTTTTTTTCCATAACGTCCATAACTTTATTTCAAAACCAAATTCTTTCAGACCTGACAAAACTACTTGTTTCTCTTCAGGGCTCATGGAAGTGCCAAATTTAACTTTTAAAGTTGTGCTACCTTTCCAGCGAGGGGGGAAAAAAAGGCATTTAAATCTACTGACAGGTGCAAGCCTCTTTCCTCCCATGCTGAGAACTTTATAACTCACTGGGAAGATTTTTACAGAACTTTGCAGGGCAAAAATTACTCCTGAGTGGCAGCCAATCATGGATCACTTCAGTAGCAAAATGTAATTTAAGAAATGGTTAGAAATGACGAAAAACAAAGATTTTCTTCAAAAGTGCCATCTTTACATTATTTATAGTCAGGCTCTAATGTATAATGTGACTTTTGTGGCTATATAAATTGTTGCATATGTTTACTTCTTTTTAAAATTTGACACAATTTTATTCTGGAATGTTAACTTTATTTTTAAAGGAAATCTAAGACTTTCCCTTGGGTCTTTTGAGGACAACCTCCAAAATGCAAATTGATACAGTGTACGTGCATGAGTATAAACAGCTTAGAGCAATAACTCCCAGAGAGAGATGAACTCCACTCAATCTCTGTCTCGTCTTAACTCATGCCTAATGAGGACATTTTAAATGTCAGAGTGGTTAACCTTGGCACTGCTGACTTGTTTAGTGGAAACAGCCAACTAGTGTACTTCATTGTCATTATTTGTAGTGGAATTAGATTTTGGAATGGGAACTTGGCAGCAGTTTCTGAATAAAGGTTTCCTTCAGAAAACATTGATTTGTCAAAACCAGCTTTTTCTCAGGAATATATTGGTTTAGACAAAACTTTCACACACAGATTTCTCAGATCCAGGATAAAATGTTCCGTCAAGACAATCCCCAGAATAGCTGGTAACGCATCGGTTGGGGCACTCATCTGAGATGTGGAAGACTTAGGTTTCAATTGTTCATCTTAATTAGGATATTTTAGAGTGGACCTCTCAGCCTTTTAATTAAGGAAGAATAGGAAGCTGACTCCTGATTTCCAGTCTCCTAGGTGACACTGTTGGCTGTCCAGGGGTGCTGTCTGTGTCTTTCTGGTGGAGCGTGATTCACGTTGCATAAATAATTATTCATTGGTGAGCTGGAGAGAGACTGATTCTACAGCCTTGTCGTTGGGACATTGATGAGAGTGATGCAGAGACTTGAACGTGGTAGCTACATCGTGTGTATCTAAATCAATTAAATAGCACATGGAGCTGTGGATGAGAGAGGGATGCAGAATGACATAATTTTATCCCCCAAATTACTAAAATGTATAGGTTACAGAAGCATGAAATGGTATATTTAAATCTTAATCACCATCTCTCACTGCCAGTTCAGGGATGTGAATGAACATGATCTTCATGTATCATGTTTGAAAATAACTGTCTTGCCTAAAATTCAGTGAAGACTAAGGCAATACTGTAATAACCTACTTTTATGATGATAATTTTATTAATAGCCATTTTACATCAATATTGAGTTTTTCTGCTCATCAGGAACTGTGTTGATAGCATTCATAACACACATTCAAGGAGAAGAGAATTTTTCACATGTAGGTCACTGTGTAATATGGTGGCCTATAGGTATTTCTGTCGACTGTTTGGTATGTGAAAGATATTCAAAAATTTGTTCCATATAATATAATGAAGTTACCTTATAACTCACTTGGAAGATGTCTACAGTTCTGGAGTCAACTGTCCAGAGTAATTTTTGAAGAAAGTTGATGGCCAAATGTCAGAAGTTATGGTAATAACTTTGTCCCTACAAGAATGTTTAACTGTTAAAATATAAAGTACTGTAAAGTGGTTTTGTGTGAAACTGAACGTGAAAATGAGGATTCTTAAATTTATGGTAATGAACAAAACTGCTGGTGCACAGTATGGAATTTATATCCCTTAAATGGGAAACGTTTACATAATTTCCTAATAGCTATGCCATTTGTGACTTAATAGATTGTTGCTAATTTTACAAATAGGTTGCATATTTCATTATTGGGCATTAGCTCTGCTAATATGGTAAAGTAACTGTAATTTACTCAGTATTTTAAAAAAAGGTGAAAATTGCTGTGGCTAATGATTTTCCTTTAACATCAATCTTTTTTGTTTGTTTTAAAGTATACTCTGGTCTTAAGTGCTCTTTCATTGCACAGACATGCACCCACATTTTTATCAGCTGGGGTTGAGTGTTCTGTGTTTTATTAGTAATTTAGAACCTAAAGTTACTCTAGTAAGTGGATCTGATTTATTAAAGATCTTAAATCAAACTCTTTACTGGAGTAGACTTTGAAACTCTATTTGAGTCAACAGATCTGTGACATTTACAGCACCAGAGAATGTCTCGATGAATATTCTTACATGTTGATATGTCATTCTTTACAAAAATGATGACACATTCTAACATTGCAAATGAGTTTTTCTGTGGGTAGACTTTTGCTTCCATGTAGTCTATTGAATTTGGTGGGACTCCACTTAGATGCAAGGTTCCACTGCACAGAGCTAGCTGCAGGCCCAGGGCTGTAAGTGGTGAACTTACTGGATTTTGTTTTAATCAGTTTGTCAGTTACAGAAATTGTTCCAGTGGGTCAGTAGTTGTGTAAACAGGTACAAAGAAAGTATTTTTCTCATATGTGTTGAAGAGCTGTTTGTCCACTTGAGGTAGCAGAGGAAGGTTTATTGAAGCTATTGAATGTAATGTATTTAAAAAATAATGGAAAAACAGATGTTGTAAACATTAATAACTAATTCAGGTGAATAAAATATCTGCAGTCAGATCTCCAATAAGAACTTCACAGAACAGACCTCATATATGAATTCTTTTGGGGGTTTGGGGTCATATTAAGGAGATTACTTGGTACCTGCATCATAAGATAAACTAGAACATAGTCTTAGTGTTAAAGTATTCTCTTCTCCTCTGAATCTGCATTTTGAAGTCTGGAAACATGGGCAGGGATAGGAACCATGGCACCCTTAAATAAAGTCTGTTGGAAACAGCATTAATTCCTTTGTGGATTTCCACCAGAAATTATCAGGGCATTAAGGGAAGTAATGTGTGGAGGAGAGTGGCTGCCGCCTGGCTCTAACCCTTCCAATCTTTTTAAATCTCCCTAGTCTACTGAAACACAGATTGTCAGAACTTCACATGGAGGGATCTTCTTGGGACTAAATAAGGGAACATTCTGGAAACCCTAGTTTTACAACTGTTTGTTACCCATTGTCTGGGTAAGATAAGGGAGCCAGTGTATCAAATCATGTTTTTGCTTTCCTTAAATTAGACAAGTATGTTAATATTACTTTGGGGGTATTTTTGGGCAAAATTGACAAATACTAAATGATCCTAAGCAGGTAACTGTGGTGGATAAAACATTTTTATTATTAAAATGTAGTGCCTACGTGCAGTTATAGTGGTCTAAAATTGATGATGATTTTAAGCTGAGTACAACTGAAACCATTTGTTATGCTTATAATGTTTCTGCAACATTGGAGCCAAATTTAGCTTTACAAGTAGTTACAGGAACATGGTTCTAATTGCATCTTGAAGATTACATTTTTAAACATGAAGACTGTCTTCTGAAATGCCAAATCAAAAAAAAGTAATAAACCAGTGATCAGTTTAAGATGGGTTTTAAAGCAGCTGTTCAGACCACTTATGGGTTTGAATATAATTTTGTGATCTATTAGTAGGGTAGCTGCCAAAGGAAATAAATCAGCTAATTGGTAGTAATAGGAACAGTTACGTTCTAAATTGTTTCTGAAGAGTACCTCTTTACCTAAAGTTATCTTTTTGTTTGGGATTATTTTATAATTGCTTCCTCCAGCGTCCATGTTCAGGATTGCAGGGAGGCTTGAAATGAGTGCTCTGTGCACCTGCTTCAAGTATATTGTTTGAAATTTAAGATCCTCTAAATGGGAAAAATGAAAATTTGCTGATATTGGTGAATATTTCATCAGGCCATAAAGTACATTATAATTTAAAGAATAAAACGGGGGAAAACATTTAGAATTGGAAAAAAATGGACATGTAAAAAAAGTCTTAAATAACCTTCTGCTTCTTTGGGTCAGTGTATTCTATTTATCCTCAATACTTAAGTGCCTCCCCCCATAACTGTAGTGCTGCATAAGGTTTAATTCCAAGGTGTAGCTGTGTCAGTCTAGTTCAGCAAAATGAGCAAGGAGTCCTGTGGCACTTAAAGTCCCATGCCTTATACTCCCCGCATTTATTTTCCTCCCATTCTGTAAGTTCCCCCATCTTCAAAGCATTTGACAAAGTGGGATTTTCTCCCATGAAAGCTCATGTGATAAGTGCCACAGGACTTCTTCCTTATTTTATAAGGCTTACTGTTTTTGTCCCTATAACTCTTTGAAGGAAGGAAATGCTGTGAGCATCATTTTCCAGAGACATGCTTAAAGGTGCATAGAACATCTACAGTAATTCAGGATAATGAAGTTGGATTTCCTAGGTCTCAAAGCACTAGACCATCACCCCTCTCCATTGATTACAGAATGAGCTCTTTCTGTCTAAGGCTCAGTCTACACTATAATCCTATATCAGAGTAATTATGTTGCTCAGGAATGTGAAGAATCCAGATCATAGAATCCTAGGGTTGGAAGGGACCTCATAGGTCGTCTAGTCCAACCCCCTGCCAGAGGCGGGACCACTCCCACTAAACCATCCCAGTCATGGTTTTGTCCAGCTGGGCCTTAAACACCTCCAAAGATGGAGACTCCACCACATCCCTTGGCAGATCATTCTAAGGCTTCACCACTCGCCTAGTAAAAAAGTTTTTTCTAATATCCAGCCTCGACCTCCATAACCGCAACTTGAGACCATTGCTCCTTGTTCTGTCCTCTGTTACCACTGAGAACAGTCGAGCTCCACCTTCCTTAGAGCATGCCTTCAAGTAGTTGAAGGTTGCTGTCAAATCCCCCCTCAATCTTCTCTTCCGCAGACTAAATAAGCCTAATGCTTTCAGTCTTTCTTCATAGGGCTTGTGCTCCAACCCTTTAATCATTTTGGTTGCCCTCCTCTGAACTCTCTCTAGCATGTCCCTGTCCTTTTTGTAGTGGGGAGCCCAAAACTGGACACAGTATTCTAGATGTGGCCTCACCAGTGCAGAATAGAGGGGAATGATCACATCCCTTGATCTGCTGGTAATACTTGTTTTGATGCAGCCCAGAATGCCATTGGCCTTTTAGGTAGCAAGAGCACACTGCTGACTCATATCCAGCTTCCCATCCACCATGACTCCCAGGTCCTTTTCTACACTGCTGCTACTCAGCTGAATGTTTCCCAGCCTGTAGCGGTGTATGGGGTTTTTCCATCCCACATGCAGGATTTTACACTTGTCCTTACTGAACCTCATAAGATTTCTATTAGCCCACTGTTGCAATTTATCTAGGTCTCCCTGAATCCTGTCCTTGCCCTCCAACGTGTCTACTGGTCCCCCGAGCTTGGTGTCATCCGCAAACTTACTGAGAGTGCAGTCTATTCCATCATCCAGATCATTGATGAAAATGTTGAACAGAACTGGCCCCAGGACCGACCTCTGGGGCACACCACTCGTGACTGGTTGCCAGCTGGACGTGGAAACATTGATTCCTACACGCTGAAACCGTTGATCTAGCCAGTTTTCTATCCACCTTATAGTCTGCCTATCCAACCCGTACTTCCTTAATTTGCCAATGAGAATGCTGTGGGAAACTGTATCAAAAGCCTTGCTAAAATCAAGGTATGTCACATCAACGGTTCTTCCTGCATCCAGAAAACCAGTCATCTGCTCATAGAAATAAATGAGATTGGTCAGGCATGATTTACCCTTGGTAAATCCATGCTGACTGTTCCTGATCACTTTATTTTCTTCTAAGTGTTTGAGGATGGATTCTTTGAGAATCTGCTCCATAATTTTGCCAGGGATTGAGGTGAGGCTGACTGGTCTATAATTCCCCAGATCCTCCTTTTTCCCTTTCTTGAAAATAGGCACTACATTTGCTTTTTTCCAATCCTCTGGCACCTCCCCTGTTCTCCATGAGTTTTGAAAGATAACGGCCAGCGGTGCTGCTATCTCATCGGCCAATTCCCTCAGCACCCTTGGATGCAGTTCATCCGGCCCCATGGACTTGTACACATCCAGCTTCTTTAAGCAGTCCCTAACCTGATCTTCCATCACCAAGGGCCTCTCTTCTTCTCTCCAATCTGCCATACCCATGGTAGTGGGCTGGGAGCTGACCCTGCCTGTGAAAACTGAAGCAAAAAAAGCATTGAGCACTTCAGCTTTTTCTTCATCCTCTGTTACGAGGATGCCTGCCCCATTCAGCAAGGGACCTACGCCATCCCTGATCCTCTTCTTGTTATTAACATACTTGTAGAACCCCTTCTTCTTATCCTTTACATCCCTCGCTAGCCGCAGCTCCATTTGTCCTTTGGCCTTTCTGATTTTATCCCTGCAGTCCCTAGCAATATCTTTATATGCCTCCTTGGTCATCTGACCAAGCTTCCACTTCCTGTAAGCTTCCTTTTGATGTTTAAGCTCAGAGCAGAGTTCTCTGCTAAGCCATTCTGGCTGCCTCACATGTTTATTCTTTCTCCTAATTGGAATGGCAACTTCCTGTGCCCTTAGCAGGGTTTCTTTAAAATATAACCAGCTTTCTTGGACTCCTTTCCCCTTCAGATTAGCTTCCCAAGGGATCCGGCCCATCAGTTCCCTGAGGGAGCCAAAATCTGCTCTTTTAAAAGCCAGGGTTTTTGTTTTGCTTCTTTCCTTCCTTCCTTTAATCAGCATCCTGAACTCAACCATGTCATGGTCACTACTGCCTAGCTTGCCATTTACCTCTATGTCCCTGATCAATTCTTCCCTGTTTGTGAGCAGCAGGTCGAGAGATGCAAGGCCCCTAGTTGGTTCCTCCAGCATTTGTACTAGAAAGTTGTCCCCAACACACTCTAAAAACTTCCTGGATTGCCCATGCACTGCTGTATTGGCCTCCCAGCTGATGTCAGGGTAATTGAAGTCCCCCATGAGCACCAGGGCCTGTGATCTACAAGCTTCTGCTAGTTGTCCATAGAACACCTCATCCACCTCCTGCTTCTGGTCTGGTGGTCTATAGCAGACCCCCACCACAACATCCCCCTTGTTGCTTTCCCCTCTCAATGTAACCCACAGACTTTCTGCAGGCACACTTCGACTTCCATAATGGAGCTCTGAGCAGTCATAGAGCTCTTTTACATATAGTGCTACTCCGCCCCCTCTTCTTCCCTGCCTGTCTTTCCTGAGCAGTTTATACCCATCCGTGGCAGAGCTCCAGTCATGCAGACTATCCCACCATGTCTCCGTTATTCCTATGATATCATAGTTCCTTGCCTGCACTAGTACTTCCAATTCTTCCTGTTTATTTCCCAGGCTCCTCGCATTAGTGTATAGGCACCTAAGATACCTGGTCACTTGCCCTACTTTGTCAGTTTGGTTTTCAATTCTGTTACATATACCTCCTTGCATTTTTTCTTGGAGTCCTCCTCCCCCACTCTCCTCATGTGTTGGCGCTTCAGTGGAACATTTAAGACAATTATTTGATTTCCCCCCCCCCATGTTCCAACTACCTTCTCTTTTATTCCTGGTACCACAGTCCCAACACCCCCCAAGTTCCATCCCTTCCCCCAGATCTCCCACATTGCCTCTAATCCATCGACATCTATTGCCTTGGTGGTGATCAGAGGTTGATCCACTACAGCAACATGGCAAGGTCTCTCATGGGTGTAGTAGCATCTTCACTAGAGTGCTATATCTGTGCTGGTGCAGCTGCACCGTACCTGAAGATGAGCCCGCAAAGTACAGTTCTGCAGGGATACAAGTATGTGGATCCGCATCCAGTCTACATCTGCATGGATAAACTTTCACCTGACCACAGTCCACCCTCTCTCCTTTCTTACCTATATCAGCATTTGCTGATCAGCTGTTTGAATTACCAGCCTGCCATGAGCTGTTGAGCTCCTGCCACCCCAGACAGCTGAGTAGCTGTTCAGGCCTGCTGCCTAGCAGCTGATGAGCCCTGGCAGCTGTCCCTCCTAGCTAACAGCTGGTGAGTGCCTTCTGAGCTCTTTCAGCTGCCCCTTCTGCTTAACAGATGCCCAGCCGCTCAGTCCTATAGGCAGCCCAACAGCTGTGTCCATCCCCCCACAAGCCACAAAAAGTGGTCCACAGGTATCTGCAAATATAATGCAGATATCAGTGGATTTGCACGGCTCTATCCCAAGGGTCTGTTTTATGTCTGGCGTACTGCATAAATATATACAACATTAATAATGGAGTATGATGTCTAGAGGCAGCTCTTACACAGTAGAGACATTGCTGTTGAGTTCAGCTTTGTAATTCAACTGTAATCTTAACATGGGTTCAGAAATAATCATTATTAATGGGAGGTCCTTGCCTTGCAAATTCTCTATTCACAGAACTCCGGTTGGTGCTAATAGGAGTTCTGACCATGAGATCTTACAATATTGGGCCCTTAATAAGTTAAGACAACAATCCTACAGCTTTTCCTGGGACTGCTTGGATTTGTAAGGATAACTTCGTGGATGCTTAACTGCTCTTGTTCCAAAGGGACAGCCATATTAGTCTAATTCAGTAAAACGAGGAGTCCTGTGGCACTTAAGGACTGACATTTATTTATTGCATTGCGCTTTCGTGGGAGAAAATCCCACTTCATCAGATGTGTATGTTTGATGAAGTGAGATTTTCTCCCACAAAAGCTCATGCAATAAATAAATTTGTTAGTCTTTAAATGCCACAGGATTCCATGTTTGTTTAACTGCTTTTGGTGACTGACTTTCAGAGAGGCCTTCCTTCCTATTTTTATGTTTATTTTAATGTTAGCTTAATAGTAGTATTAGAAACATATTGGATCAAAAAAAAATATAGATACACTAGAGAAAGTCATGTTTCAAGCTCTTCTCCTTGCAGAACTCTTCAAACACAATGACTTTTTCAGCTGGCAGCAGAGCCAAAATATTTCAGAGAGTGGCAAGGGGCCTGAAAGTGAAGTATGCTTTTCTTAAAAAGCACTTCTAATCTCTATGACACAATGAGCTCTTCAAGTCTATACTGAGCCTTTTATTTTATTTCATCCATATTATAAAAAATTGAAAAGCAATTCTGGGATTTTTCAGGTTTTTCTAGAAGGGGAAGTTATTGAAAGTACCTGGCAAAAATAGCAAAAGGATTTGTACCCTCTGCTTTTTAAAGAACTTCTGCAGTATCTGTGGGTGAAGCTGCAGTTTTTGTAAATTGAGGTAAACTGGAACATAGTTTGTCCTGTGCCATGAATGTAAAATATTTTTTCAGACTGATCAATGATTTAACATGCTTCAGATATGGAAAGAATGATCAATCTAACTGGGCAGATCATGGCTTTGTTGTCACTGTGGTGAAAGTCTTTGAAGTATACTGAAAGAAGGACGCACTAAATATGTGAAAAATCTGCATCACGTGTTCCCTTCGCCAGACTTCCCATTTTGTCAGAGAACTTGCATAGCCACCTGAAATATCAAGTAGTCAGTTCATAGCAAACCATTCTTGTCCTGATGAGGCACAACAGCACATATTCTATGTCCATGGTAACCATTCTCCTGATGGTGTATGTCTCATCTTGCTTGGGATGGTAGCAGGTAGCATCTGTTGGTATCCAGATTATACTACCTTTGCTGCATAACCTGCCCTTTCTAAATTATCATGAGAAGAACCTTAAAATTGTATTTTAAGATCTAAAGAGATGTTGCCGGCATTGAAAATAAACAAAATCAAATGAACAGAATCCACATTAGTCTTGTAGTTAACCTGTAAGTTTGCCATTTTCTCTTAAATAGTAAAACAAAAGCACATCACAAAATGGCTGTTGTTCTGGTGTTTCAGGTCCCTCATGGACATAAAGAAGAGTGAAAAATATGGTGTTCCAATTTTGCCCATTTCCCCAGTAGGAAATACTGCAATTTGAGAAGGTAGCAAACAAGCTTATGAATTGAACCCTGAACATTTTGGAGTTTTTGAAACATGAAAGATAACTCCTAAGTAAGAAAAGAGATCTGAGTTTAGTAAAATAAAAACCAGGCTGCATTAATTTCCACTGGAACTGATTTTTGCAGATCACCTGAGTATGTGTGGTGCTATTCAGGATATATGGGTACTGTTACAAGGCAGAGCGATAAAAGCTCAGAAAGATAGCATACCCATCCTTGACTTTTGACTCCCCCTCAGACCTCTCATGTCCCAGTTGTGACAAGGCAGTGGAATGAACTAGCTGATTCATATGCAGATTCCTGGGCAAAGCTGTATTCTGGCTATCTTTGTATGGTAAAGGTACGTCTAGACTGCTTTCCTTGGGTGTGGCCGCAGCTTGACTAGCCATTTCCAAGTTAGCGTTAAATCTCTGTGTAGTTTGGATCCTAGAGCAAAGAAACTTTCTGTGCAGGTAAGCAAATGAGCTTGGAATCCTGGGTAATTTAGTCTTAGGGTGAGCCTGTGGTAAAGCATGATGGTCATTGCTCTGGAACCTAAGATAGCTAAATTAAATTTGGTTTGGATATGTTGGCTCTGTGTGCAGTTATACCCTGTGATTGCATTAGAGAGAAACCCTAAGAAGCTCCGGGGCAGAGGGTTCTAGATGGTCAAGCCATGTTCTAACTTCGACAGCCCTATGGGCCTTTGCAGGGGTGTGTCTACACTACAAAGTGCTGCAGTGTTGAAATTTGCCACAGCGATAAAAGGAAAGGTTGGTATTTTTTTCTTCGGTTGCTGTAGGTAAATCCACCTCCTCAAGAGGTGGTAGCTAGATTGATGGAAGAATTCTTCTGTTGACCTGGTGATGTTTGCACTGAGATTTAGATTGGCCTAACTACATCTTTCAGAGATATGAATTTTTCATGGCCCTTAGCAGGGTAGCTGGATCAATCTGAGTTTTAGATGTAGACTAGGTCTAATTTATGGCAGCCTCCCCAGGTTGTAGACTCTTCACAGGCCAGTATACTGCAACCTCCTCCTGACAGAACCCTGTCCAGCATGGCTGCTGCACTAGGGCTTGCAAAGAGTTTCTCTGATGACACTAATATGGACATTTCCTGAGCGCATGCACTGGCACAATCTTCCCCCAGAAGGGTACAGGACTTTTAGCTCCCCTTTCCATCTCCTTTGCCTGTTTACACAGTGCAAAGTGGATGGAGTGGCAGTGATGATCTCATGCAAGGATTTTAAAAGATTAAATTCTCTTTATACATGTGCATGACTCTACATTCCCTGACAGGAAAGGAAGTGCTGAAGTGCTGTGAATGAAAGTATTCTTAAGATATTTCCAGCCCAACAAAATGTACCAGAAATCTTACAAGAACATGCAGAGGCTAGATCTACATTACAAACTTTTGTCAGCAGAAGTATGTCCCTCAGAGGTGTGAAAAATCCACACACCTCCATGATCCACTTATAATGGCCAAACCCCCAGTGTAGACTGATGGGAGAGCACCTTGGAAAGCAAAAAAAGCAGAGTCTTGTGGCACTTAAAGACTAACAGGGTTTTTTTGTGGGTGGGTGGATATAGATATAGATAAAGCTATCTATCTATCTATCTCTAGGTGACTGGATAGCATAGTGGTTAAGAGTGCTGCCCTTTGATATGGGAGACCAGGGTTCAAATCCTAGTTGGTACCTACTCTACCTTTCCAATAGGGGTCCTTGGGCAAAAGACCCACTAATGCCTCACTTGCCTACCTTGAATATGAGAGTGACATAAACTAGGAGAGTCATGCCGTCTCAGATGTTGCTGGGATTAACAAGATCTGTGCCAGATGCTAGGGAACCAGGAAAATCTGACAATAAGTGGGCTACTGGCACAAACCATACATTGATGAGACAAGAGAACCTGGAACTGATGGAATGCTACTACAACAGTAGACCTAATGAGGGGGAATATATGAAACGGATGAGGGAACTATGGATGGACAAAAGACCTACATCCACACTAACTGAGAAATAGCTAGTTACCCAATGCGTCAGCGTAGTAAAGAGGAAGCTGCTCTCACAACTTGAGATAGACCAACTCCACATTACATCCCGGACTCAAGGAGAAGACCCCAAAGAACAACTAGATGGGCAGCCAATACCTGAAGCTGGAACTTCACTGCCACCCCCTCCATTACAGAGCACATCAGCTGATATGAGGCATAAGATCATGGATAACTAGCTACAGTCAGCCCTCAAGACTGATTACCAAGGCTCGTTAGAGAAGTACCATCAGATAGTATGCTAGAAGATGCCAATAGAGCCCTAATAACAATTCCTACTGCCACCCTAACTCAAACCAATGAACTGTTATACGCTACAGGCTCTGTAATCCTGGAGATGCTTGGCTACATGATCAAGAACAACAGCAGTACATACCCCCCCACCCCAAAAATGAGGTTGGAGGATAAGATCAAGGCAACTCGGAGAGAAGTTAGTCAGCTGGTAGAACTACAGAAGGGTGTAGAGATTAAGGATAAGACTCAGCTACTGAGAAAATACAAGGGCCTGACTCCATCTGAAGCCCTAGAGACTGCTAAACAAAGGCTCACAGCACTGGCTACCAGGCTAAGGAGATACACTAGAGAAGCAGAGGCCAAAAAGATAAATGCCCTGTTCTCCAAAGAACCATCCAAGGTGTACTCCCAACTGCAGTGCAACAACACAATAACAGCAGAGCCACCAACAGCAGAAACTGAACAGTACTGGAAGACCATATGGGAGAAAGAGAAGACTCATAACACCAGTGCAAAGTGGCTGCAGGACCTGAGAACAGACCACAGCAATCTCCCAGAACAGGAACCAGTCACCGTCACAGTAGCAGACATCCAACAGCAGGTCAAGAACATGAAGAGCTGTACAGCACCTGGACCGGACATGATCCACACCTGCTGGCTAAAGAAACTAACGGCAGTGCATGAATGCCTAGCAGCACAGATAAACCAGCTGCTAGCAGCAGGCTCCCACCCCGACTGGCTATCACAAGGACAGTGCTGGTCATGAAAGACCCCCACAAGGGAACAGCACCGGCCAACTATCGGCCAATAACCTGCCTCCCCACAACATGGAATGTCCTATCAGACATCATAGCCGCCAAGCTACAGGACCATATTGGCCAGTACATGAGCACAGTTCAGAAGGGCATTGGGAACAACACCAGAGGCTCAAATCACCAGCTGCTCATAGATAGAGCAATCGCCCAAGACGCAAGGTCTAGACAGACCAATCTGAGCACAGCCGGGATTGACTATAGGAAAGCCTACGACTCAATGCTGCACACATGGATCTGTGAATGTCTGGCGCTATACAAAGTCAACAGGACACTAAGGACCTTCCTCAAGAACTCAGTGGGATTGACAACACTGGAAGTCAACTTAAGACAGCTTGCACAAGTGGCCATCAAGTGCGGCATATACCAAGGTGATGCACTGTCCCCGCTGCTGTTCTGCATTGGTTTGAACCCCCTCAGCCAGATAATCACAAGGACTGGATATGGATACAAGTTCAAGAGTGGAACTACCATCAGCCACCTCCTCTACATGGATGACATCAAGCTGTATGCTAAGAATGAATGAGACATCGACTCGCTAATCCACCTCACACGGATCTAAAGTGAGGATATTGGGATGTCATTTGGACTGCAGAAGTGTGGCTGGATGGTAGTAAAGAGAGGGAAGGTAGTCAAGACTGATGGGGTGGAACTACCAGTGGGCCACATAGCAGACATACAGACTAGCTACAAATACCTTGGCATCCCACAGTCACATGGGAACCATGATGAGGAGGCAAGGAAAACAGCAACATCCAAGTACCACCAAAGGATAAGACAGGTCCTGAAGAGCCAGCTGAATGGGAAGAACAGGTACGCCCTGCCAGTCATCAGATACCCTGCCGGTATAGTGAGCTGGCCAAAGGAGGACATGGAGGCTGCCGATGTGAAGACCCGGAAGCTCCTCACAATGTACGGAGGTTTCCACCCCAAAGTCCAACACCCAGAGACTGTACATCAGCCGGAAAGAAGGCGGGCGGGGTTTGGTGAGTGTCAAAGCCACTGTCCTGGATCAAACCCAGAGTATCCGGGAGTACATCAGTAAGATGGCACCCAAAGATGAGCTGCTGAGAGAATGCCTGAGGCAGCAGCAGCAGACATGGGAGGAAGCTCAAGCAGAAGAAGTGCCATGGCAAGACAAGACCCTGCATGGGATGTACCATCGACAGATAGCTGAGGTGGCTGACATTGGGAAATCCTACCAGTGGCTGGAAAGGGCTAGACTAAAAGACAGCGCTGAGGCACTGATCCTAGCAGCACAAGAACAGGCACTGAGCACCAGATCCATTGAAGCAGGGGTCTACCACACTAGACAGGACCCAAGGTGCAGACTGTGCAGAGAGGCCTCAGAGACAGTCCAACACATAGTGGCAGGATGTAAGATGCAGGCAGGAACAGCATACACTGAATGGCACAACCAAGTAGCTGGCATTGTGTACAGGAACATCTGCACAGTGTATGGGCTAGACCCTCCCAAGACCAGACGGGAGATCCCAGAGAAGGTCGTGGAGAATAACAGGGCTAAGATTCTGTGGGACTTCCAGATCCAGACGGACAGGCAGGTACTGGCCAATCAACCAGACATCGTGGTAATAGACAAGGACCAGAAGACAGCGGTGGTGATAGATGTAGCAGTGCCAAGTGACAGCAACATCAGGAAGAAGGAGTATGAGAAGCTGGAGAAGTACCAGGGCCTGAAAGAGGAACTAGAGAGGATGTGGAAAGTGAAGGCCAGAGTGGTCCCAGTGGTGGTAGGAGCACTCGGGGCTGTGACTCCTAAGCTGGGAGAGTGGCTCCAACAGATCCCAGGAACAACATCAGAGCTCTCTGTCCAGAAGAGTGCAGTGCTCGGAACAGCTAAGATACTGCGCAGAACCCTCAAACTCCCAGGCCTCTGGTAGAGGACCCAAGATTGAGGAAGACACATACCACCCATAGGGGTGAGAGGGGAATTTTTTTATATATAAATAAATCTGTTAGTCTTCAAGTACCCGGCTGCCCCTTTGGAACCTCTTGGAGAGGATTAACTAGATCAATGGAAGCAGCTCTCCTGTGGAAGTAGTAGTGTCTTCACTAAAGGACTACAGTAGTGCAGCCACGATGTACGTGAAGAGAAGTCCGAAGTCTGTTTAAAATGTTCAGCCCTGTTTTTCATGCCCAAGTGGTTGGGAAAATGCTCAGACTTTTAAGACACATCTTTTACTAAATAATAAAAACCCCAAAATATCTCTTCAGTGACAATGTATACTGTTGCTGATTGTTGAAATGCACTAGAAAAGATTGACTTTCCTCCCCTCCCAACAGTAGGGAAGTCTGTTCTCTTGGGGCTTGATCTAAAGCCTGTTGATGTCAATGAGTGTTTCTGTTGACTTCAGTGGGCTTTGAATCAGGCCATTGAACCTGTATTTCATGCTAGTGATAATTATGTAAACATGATATTGTTTTTAGAAGATGACAGGAACTTATAATCAGTTTGGAGAAATGATAATATATTTTTTGAATATCAGCCTTTCTAGTAATAAAAAGACAGTGATAGTGTTTTGGAGCTATTTTGTAAGTTAAGTCCACCAATGTCTCCTGCATATTTGATTATTAAAAAAAAGGTCAGTGACATTTTTCCCTTAAGCTAGAAGAGTATTTTGAGAATTTTTACTGTCTTGAAACAGTCATGTTTCTTAAGAATTTGAAATGCCTTGAATCAAATCAGGCAAGTAAAATATAGTTACCACACAAATTTTGTTAATATTCCCTTATTCTGAACATGTCAATCAAAAGAGGGCAGTGAGGTTGCTTTTAAACAAAGTTTTCAGAAGAAACTGTAAAAATGTCATTTCTCTGCAAGCCTCTGGTGTTGCATCCTAAGGAAAGTAACAGAGTGTATTAAATCTAACTATAGAAAACCTTAAAATTCTATTTAAAATGTACCATTCAGTACACAGATATTTTGTCAGTGATTTTTGATGCAGTAGAAACTTTTTAACACATATAACATCTTAACAGAACTGTATGGAGTTCCTATGCCATGACATGTTTATACTTTGTGCAATATGTACTGAGCAACATTCATGCAATATGGTGGTGTGCATCTTGCTTAATGTAAAGAGTGGTGTTGGGATGAAGATCTGAGAAAATGATAGACTGCTTTCCAGGAATGTTTTCACAGTGTTTATTTTGGGGAGCCTGGTTATCCAAAAGGCAATGAGAATAGGTTGTTATAATTCAGCTGTGAAAAGAATGAAAGTAGGTGTTTCTACAGGGGCTGGACTTCCCCTGAGGAAGTTAAGGTTTCCCCAATCCTCTTTAAATTATGTGGCAGAATTTTCCCAAGGGACTCCTGAGCTCCCAAGGTCTCCTTCCAGTATACCAGTGAATGGACAATTGGAATTGATTAATATTAGTAATTGACTAATCTGATTTTTATATGGCTGTGTTGATTGTACTGGATTGTTTAGTATTTCTATCCATCTCTCATCTGTCAAGTTCTTATATTTGCCTTTTCACAGTAGCATCTGAGTGCCTCTTAACAAAGGGCATTCATAGCCATCTAATGGACATGTTGTGAATAGGTTTTAATAATGTCATGTGAGCTAGTACAAGATGATTTTTCTTTGAACTCTACGTTTTAATGATTATCTTGAATTTACTGCTGCATTACAGTGTACTGCAGCATCTCCGTCCCTTTGTAAGTTGCTTAAAAGGAAACCTTTGTCCCAGCATCAGGCAGTTGGCACAAAGGTAAACGAATGGAAAACAATAAAGAACTGACTCTATGCTCCAATCTATTATGCACATTGCCAAAAAGGTGAAAAAGCTCCTCCTACTTGTTCCCCATCCTTGCTGAGCATTTAGCACTAAATTGTATATTAACACCAATTCATCAAAGTGTTTAAGTACCCGTTTAATTTTGGAAACATCCTTTACACCACCTATTTGTTGTAACTTTTTGTTAAACACAGACTTTTAGGTGCTTTGCTCCTCTGAGCAAGGGTGAATTCTTTAGTGCCTAATACTCTAATTCTTTGTGATACAAAAATCACAGTATCCTAACCTGGCTTAATGTGAATGTGAGGCAAAAGGTGGAAAAAGTCCAAAATATGTGGCACGGCACTTTCAAAGCATGCACAATGAGAACTCTTTTTGTGAACTTATGTTAATATTAATTGCTTTGTTTAAAAATAATTTTATTCATAGCTTGAGATGTTAGAATTGACTTCATTTACATACCTCTTTCAACAGGCTTATAGCAGAACATACATTTCCATGTAAATAACCCTTGTTTAAGAACAGAGGAAACAGAAAGTTGCTCTTTTTAGTTTCTGGAGAATTACGTGTTGAGCAGACACAGTTTCATCACTAAAAACAGCGAGGGTCCTGTGGCACCTTATAGACTAACAGATTTCTTCGGGTATAAGTTTTTGTGGGCTCCAACCCCCTGCATCTGTCAAAGTGGGTTGAACCCACAAAGTCTTATGCCCAAAGAAATCTGTTAGTCTGTAAGGTGCCCCAGGACACTCTCTGTTTTTGCTATACACAAACTAACACGCTACCTTTCTGGAATTTTCTTCACTGATGCCCTGATTCAGGAGAGCACTTACACATGTGTTGAGGTTGTGTTGGCTTGTGTAGGCCTTAAGAACATGCTTAAAAAAGTGCTTGAGTGAATACAAATTCTTTTTTGAATCGTGGCCTAAGACTGTGAAGTGTGAGTTGTGGAAGGCTGCCTACACCTGCATGTGTAGCTTGGCTAATGTGGCACCCCTCTAAACTCTGTAAAAACAAGGAGTCCTGTGGCACTGTTAAAGACTAACAAATTTATGTATTTTGTCAAAGTGGGGTTTTCTCCCACAAAAGCTCATGCAATAAATACACATGTGAGTTTTTAGAAGTGCCACAGGACTCCTTGTTTGTTTTGCTGAACCTAGACTAACATAGCTACCAGTTTGGGATATCTAAGCTCTGTGACGCTTTCAGAATTAATGGGACTTACCGTAAGCATGTGCTTAAAACTGAGTGTGTGCTCAAATGTTATGCTGGGTTGGGGTCTATGTGAATAAAACTGAAAAATCAAAGGAATTAAAGAGCAAAATTTCAGAAAGTATCTAAAGAAACTTATATTAGTAATACATTTGAGATGTCAAAGCTCATCCCATTAGAAAAGTCTAGAAACCTATAAAATATTGATTCACTATGAAAAATATTACTGCTGCAATCTGAAGTTTTTAGCAGAAAATGATGACTTCTTTATGGAAGTTTGATTTACTGCCTAACATTTGTCATTTTAAGTGTCCGTGTGTCTCTGCTGAGTATGAGAGAAGAAATCTTTCATTTTTTTTCCTCATGTCCTATACAGTTGCTTTTCCTCAAACTGCAGACAGGCACTGTTTATTCACACATAATTTCAGCATATTAGTTCAATACACTTTCCATATTATATAAGAGATTTTGAACTTGAGTGTCAGTCAGTGTGTAAATTCTTAAATGGCTCAGACAGTATAACTACCATTTAGTATAATGAAACTCAGACCCATATAATTTTCTCCAGTGTAATTACTCTAATCTAAAAGCTTGCCATGACTTTTCTATTTTCAGCTTCCAGTAATCAGATGTATCTCTGCTGATGTTGCTGAGACTGATAAATTGAAATGGAAATCTTCTGTTCCACTCATAACTTCCTGGAACATGCACCTACCAAGATAAAACTTTATAGATTTGGTTGCTGCACAGTGATGATTCTTTTTGGGAAGTATAGAAAAAAATAAACGGTTCAGGCAATAACATGGTTTCAACTCAGATTCCTGCAGTGTTATTTTGAGTAGGTCTTGTACCAAAGTGGGTTGGGGGGGAAGTTGAAATTTCTCTGTGTGATGGAACAGAGCGGCAATGAGGGGAGTAAGAAGGCTGACAAGCTACTTGCTGACAGTGAAAGGATTAGAGAGAGCCTGCACCAGGCCCTGCAGCCAACATGAGGCATGGGGTGGGGAGACAAAAAGATGGCTTGCAGCCTAGCCCAGTTGAGTGGTGACCAGTGACCAGGAAAGAGGATGGTTCTGCTCTTCTTGGTAGAAGAGAAACCTGGTTGAAGCTCTGAGATGGATTTTGCTTGCCAGCTGGATCAGAAAGTCCTGGCTATCAAATTGCTGTTTAGACATACACTGAAAGAAAGGAACAAACCAAAGAAGACCTGTAGTGTTGTAAATTGTCCCTGAAGGGCCACCAGTGGGCCTTTATAATCTGGTTACACTCTGGGAAATAATGGTTACTGACCTTAAGTGCCTTTGAATGTCCTAGTGGACATTGGTTTTAGTTTGACTGAATTATGGGCCCCTGAGAACCATACTTTGCAAAGTCATGATTTTGCAAAGTCTCGCTGTATTCAATGATGCTGCTTCTCTGTTTAAGTTAAGCATTTGTTCAGGTGCCTTGTTGGACTCGGTGCTCCACTCCTTACAAAATGGAATCCTCGATTTTTAACAATTATCACCTACAAGCATACCTAATTTGGCATTATAGTGAAAGCTAGACTGAGCCAAGCCATGTTTGTTGCACAGGGAAGTTTGTGCATATTAATTTAAATATTTATAAGAGTTTCTGCTGATGAGAGACAGAAAATTTGTTCACTGATTGGTGGAAAAACATCTTTGAATAATCTTTCATTAAAATTGTATGCCCATCTACAGAGCTGACTAAATAGTGGGAAAATTTATTCATGAATAATTATTCTCTGAAAGTTGGCCAAAAGTGGCAATGCATATTCTTTGCAGCAGGCTGTCAGCCCTGCTCGACCCTGATCTGGTCTTCACTTTCTCTGTGCATAACTGCATGGTCCAACCTGGGAATTCTTTTTTGGCTCTCACGAAAGGTGCTAGAGTAATGACAACAGAGATTTTAAATTGATGCTTTTGCAAAAGGCTTTCCAGCTGTGTTTATAAATAGAAGGTATTGAAAGGTTATTTTTGTTTTTCTATTTTCCTCTTATGTTTAGGTTTTCATATTCAGGATGTTTCCCTAATGTGTCTTATTTTCAGCATAAATTTGCCTGTAATATGCAGTCTGTATGCAGAGCCAGCACTTGCAGTTTTGCAAAAGAGCTTGACACCTTTGCAGAGATAGCAAGTTGCCTTTCTTTAGACCTGAGCAGAGTGGACAATGAACATGTAATAAGTAGGGTCTGATTTCTAGGACTTGCTGTGGAAAATAGCTACAAGTCTATTAGTTTTCATATCCTTTTCTTCTGGTCTGCCTCATTGGCCTCACTGTTATGCTTGCCAATCATGGGGCTACTCTGCAGACTGAATAACAGTAGAACCTCAGGGAATGTTTATGCTGCGATTAAAGTTCAGAAGCAGCTAGTCTTGGAGCCTGGGTCAAGTGACTCAAGCCCATGATGCTTGGGCAAGGGATTAAAACCAAGAATATTGGTGTTGGGGGTCAGGTTACAGCCCAGCCTCTGAGATCCTCCTATGGCTCTGGCTTTTAGAGCTTGGACTCTGGCCTAGTGCGAATGTCCACACTCTTATTTTTAGTGCTGTAGTGTGAGCCCCACAAGCTGAATCACTTGACCCAGGTTCTCAGACTTACTTCCATATGTTTTAGGGGGGTTATTTCTGTGTACAGACATACCCACAGAGAAATTCCCAGACAAATTAGATTAATAGGATAGGCAAGTGGAGAAAAACTTTTAAAATGCACTTTCTTCACTGTCCTCCTGCTTGCTAACTGCTAGCTGGCAGTTTCTTGTAGGCATCATGGTAGAATAGGTCTTGAGCAGGATTTAGAGAATTCTGACTGCAGAGGAGGGCATTCCCTGGATAAAACATTTTCTGGAAGAAAGCTCAGATAGTTGTAGGGATTGCCAGAATTTTGCATGAAAAAATATGGTGGGTGAATTGGTGTTTTTAAACTTGTATAACTTGATTATTGTAATTTATATCAGCTGAGGTTTTAGTGCATTTGTAACCTGCTAGGGTGGGCTCAAATTCATTCAATTGCCCCTCTCCAGTGCCTCACAGAGAAAACCCCTGATGAAAGCAACTGGAGAACCAGGATCCAGTTGTTAAAAGGACTCACAGCGAAGACTGCTCAGAGTTTCCATCCCACATTAAACTATCACTCAGCATAAACATACAATGAACTTTATTAACTAACTAAACACACCTTATCCTAAGAAATCATAATACTTTTAAACAAAACAGTAAGAAACCCAAGAGTCCCAAAGTTCAGGTGGAGTCACCCTTATCTCAGTTGCAGTCTTTTAAGTCCTTGGGGCTTGAATGCAGAATGAAAGCAATCCTCATCCTCTCTAGCTGCAGGAATCTTCAGGCAGATGCCATGCAGTCCTTTCTTCCTCCTGTGCAGCCAGCACCATGCAATCAAGTCACTGGCCGTCCAACTCTCAGTTCCACTGCAGACAACTCCCCTGCAAAGCAGTCGAAAGCTGGGAGAAAACATCCTGCAGTCCACTCCTGCTCAGCTCCTTTCACCGAGTCCCTTAGCCAATGTCCTCTGCAGCTCCTCTCCAGGCTTCTCTTCTCAGGCTTCTCCCTGGGTATGCAATTCCAGCTCAACAATAAAACTTGTGGGGCATGCTCAGTGTGCTCCCTCATCCTCTTACCAGAAGGTTCTGGTTTCTGGGCTGCAAAATCTGCCCAGCAACGTAACCCAGCCATAAGGGTCCCTAAAAGAGATTGCACCTATTTAGGCACATGGGTTACACATTGACTTTTTACAAAATGGATATGCATTGTGAGATGTGTAGTTAGGTTCACTGCATAAATTAAAAAATAAAATAATATTCAGATGTTATGGATTCTTACCTAGAACTCTAAAACTAGTTTTTCTAGTACTAGTTATTTGCATCTTTTGTTCCCAAGAAGCAATTTAAAAGCCCTGTGTTATTGGGCCAGTCATTTCTGCAGTCATTTTATCTGCAATTTTATTTTTGTTTTGTTCATTTTTACCATTATTTTAGTTTCTCTAACACTTCAGAACACTGTATGATACACAATTCCTCATCACCCACAGTATTGTGACACAAAATCACTTAAAATCTCTAGTCTATTTGTAGAATTGCACAGATGCACATATTTTGAGCTGATGTCAAAAACATTACTCACTCTACATGTTTATTTTCCAGGTCTTTAATGCTTGAAAAATTACATTAGTGTTTTAGCTGAAATATAGTTCAACATGTGCTCAGAGGAATTCCTCCCAAAGTCTGAAATCAAATATGATGTATTGGAGATGGTTTAAATAAGCTCTTAGCTATGGGGAGAATCTAAAAATCAATATTCCCTAACATTTGTAATATGGCTGTTTCTTAAATGGTCATTTATAAAGAATGTTATCCTATTAAACACTGTAGAAAGCTATGGAATCTGATACAATTTATAGAAGAAAGGGGCACCTATTTTGCATAGCACAGTACTGTAAAATTACACAACACAGTAGGAGAAACTGTATGCTCGGTTTGCTTAAGGCACTGGACTGGGACTATAGTTGTCTGTGTTAAATTCCTATATCTGACATAGACTGTCTTAGGCAAGTCATTTAGTTTCTCTGTGCCCTATTTCCTCATCTGTGAAATGGGGTTATCAGTGCTTCCTTTCCCCCAGCACTTTGTCTTGCGTATTTAAATTATAAGCTCTTTGGGACACAGACAGACTTCTTTCTGTGTTTTGTATAGTGTCTAGCTCAGTGGTTCCCAATCCTTTAGACTTGAGGGCTATATATATTACTTTTTACAACCATGAAGGACCAACCATCTGCTGGCAGCCCCTCCCCTGCCCACTGCAGCCAGATGGAAGGAGTTCAGTGAGGATGGTGCCTCCTTACTGATTTCCAGGCTCTCTGGCTGCAGCAATGAGTCCTGTAGCCCTGTGCGCATCCAGCTGGGTGCCTGGACAGTGGCTCCACGGTTGCAGAAGCGAGATGGAACGTGAGTGCTCCCCTTCTGGCTTCAGCAGAGGGCCCAGCACCCGGGGGAGGAAAGCTCTGATTTCTCCTTCCTCTGGCTCCAGAATGGATGGTAACACCTGTGAATCTAGCTGGAGTACTTTGCCATGCTCCGTTTTACAGCCGGGGGATGAGAGCGCTGATCTCCTCTCTCCTTGGCTGCAGCAAGGACCCTGAACTGGCCTGGTAACTCCTTGGAAGCATGCTTCGCCTGAGTCCTCGGGCATCAGCTCCCTTCTTCATGCAGCAGGAGTGGAATCACAGGCCACTTCGAAAGCCCCCACAGGTCACTTTTGGCTTCCTGGGCCAGAAGTTGGGAGCCACTGGTCTTCCCCAGTGAGGGCCCCAGCCTTGATTTGGGGCCTTCAGGTATGGCTGCAATAAAGATAAATAATCCAGAAGCAGCAGCATCATTTTTTTGCTAAGTATATCCTATGAAATCAGCTTTAATATTGTTCTGACAAAGTGGACATGACTTCGTAGTCCTTGACATTTGCTACGCTTGTCTACTACGTTGAGACTGCCATTAAAAATGAACTTTGCCAACAACTACCACACTGTGGTATCTCAAACTCCTGCTGAGAGTGTGATTTACAGCTCAGGAAGGCACACATGCTAGCTGTCATTGTGCTAGTGCTAAAAGTAGTAGCATAGTTGCTGTTGCATGGGCAGCAGCAAGGGATAGCGGTTAACTGCACCAAGTATATACTCCCAGAGTTTGGGTAAGTCTGTATTTGAGGCAGATAGCCTGTGCTGCAACTCACTGTTTCCTGAGCTACACTGGTTAGACTAGTCTTTTGGTATGCCAGCTTGATGAGAGTAAGTATGTTTGCTTGAGTTGGGAATCATAGCCTCAGCCCCAAGTGCAGATGTAATCTGAGATTACCAGTTTGCCATCTCCTCCCCATCCCTCCATACTTACAATGGGAGGTTATCTGTGGTGCCTGCATACCTACTGTTGATAAATGGTGTCTTTTTTTAATGGCTTCTAGAATACCTTGTGCTATTGTGACACTCCTCCCTCTTCTTCTCTAACTTCCTTACTTTAATACTTCATAGGATTGCAATGAACTATTTACAAAGTCGTGTGCTAGATTTTCAACCCAATTGATAGAGAAACATCTTACTCAACTCATGGAACTCTAATCACTGTGGAGACCTAGCTTGACCTTTCTGCTTGACCAAGTTAGGTAACTACTGCTGAGTTGCTTGAACATTGTTGGAGGCCTTGCCTCAGCAGCCTGAAGACTTTTTCCAGTTGGCAGAGAGCAAAGGAGTGTTGAATAACCTGGTGGTCAGTTTCTTCACACCCCAGTAAATAATAGCTAGTGTGGGTTGCCACAACACAGCACATAGTTTTAGTATGCAGATGTATATACATAAAGATAAACAAGGACAAGAGTTCATGTGTTTTACATTAAGGGGTGAGTCCCTCTTCTCCCCCCCACCCCCACCTCTCCCACTAGCAGATGTTGTTTAGCTTCAGTTTATCATGATCAGACCATAACTATGTAGCTCTTATAGACAATGAAGAGATTGAAGGACATGGGAATGTCACCCAAGTTAAGCAAGTGAAAGGATGCTGTGTAGAAAAGAGTATAAGGAGGCCACCACCCAGGCAAGGAGACACAATTTATTGACAGCTGGTTCTGCAGGAGATGCTGTCAGTCTGATCCATCTGGCAGGGTTCCTGAAGACAGCTGTTCCAGCCTTTTGGGTGAACATATAATTCTTTGGCTCTGGTAAGTATGGTAAGTTGTAGTTTATTATTGACTTCATCTTGAGCTAGCTATCTAAGAAATCCTTGCACATGAAACCTTACTGATCTGCAAATAGGGCATACTGTGTCTTACTGGTAACTTCATGCTGATTAGAGTGTTTGCGGCGATCACTATTATGTTGAAAGGCAGAACTGTCTTTGAACAGATGCAAATGAGTTAGAGAATAGGACTTGCATTATAAATATTATGGCATTTCCTGTCTCATTGAAGCTTCTTCTGAAATGGTTCCTAAAATAATATTGACAAAATATAAACAAAATAAATATTTTAATCAGATATAATATATGGAATGAATGATTTGTCAAAATGCTAAGATCTGTATGTACCAAGACACTCCTGCACCACTTAAACTGGGAAGGAGAACTTAACAACAATTTGTCAAGACCTTAGTGAGATAGTTCAGTCAGTAATATTCCAGCTAGCTCTATTTAACTTGGACTGGGATGAGTGTATTTCTTAATCTGTTATTTTCCAGAAAAGAGAGTGGCACTGATTAAGAGGAAGTGAAGGCATTAGAACCAAACATATTACAAATATCAGATGAAGGTTTAAATTAACTTATTTTCCTTATAGTAAAAATTTTGTTGTCAACAAAGTTGCTTATGTAACATCTTTCTTCTCACTGTACTGTAGACCTTGTGTACTTTAAGATTCCTGTGCCCCTGAGTGATATACTTTGGGTACATAAAGATAATTTTATCCATCACTTACAATAGGAATTTGTTGAAATGCAAAGAGAATTAATATAGGTAAGAAGTAGATATTATACCTGAGCTGGAATTTGTACAGGATTCTCAACTTGATAACCCAACTTTTACGAAACATGCCAGGACTATTTTAACTACTATAAGTGATCTGGATCACAGTGTACCTTCATCTGCGTAGTGCCCACTGACACTTAGGAAAAGGATTGGCTCAGTACTATCTCGGAGATGTCCGCCTAGTGAATCACCTAGACCACTTCCTAAAACCCATGTGTTTTTTGCAAAGATCTCCATTCAAGGACTGAATGGCATGTCTCTATTTAGAGGTCTGGCAGAATAATAACAAGACTTTTATGGCTATGGGTAGAGCCCTGCAAATCCACAGATATCCGCATCTGCGGATACAACATGGATATCCGCGGACCATTTCTTGTGGATGCAGATCAGATACAGATCCACATATTTTTATCTGCACAGAGCTAGAGCCCTGCAAATATGCGGATATCCGTTGGATACATATCCACTTATTTGTATCCGTGCAGGGCTCTAGCTATGGGACAACTGTCCTATTGAAAGGGACCATAGATTTCAGCACTTTCTCTTTCACAGTATATAGCATGTACAGTAAATGACAGATCCTGATACCATGTGTCCTGAGTGTGCTCCTTTTTAGGGCTCATCCCCATTCATATTACCATTATATTTCTTATTGTCGGTCATATTTTAAAATGGAGAAGGGTGCAGCTTTCTTCATGGGACTATAGCTGAGTTTGGAACTAACTGAAAGTTTCTAGCTTTTTGCTGCTGTCAGATTTAGGACATGGAATGATCTGTCGTAGGAGCTGTGAAAAGAAGAGAAACTTAAAACCAAATAAAACCACCATAAATCAAATTACAGTTTGCTAGAACCAGACACCTCAAGCACAGCTCACACTAAGTCAGCAAAGGTAAGACAAATATCTTGGGATCACAGTTTGCCAGTAACATGAGTCCTCTATTCAGAAACAAACATCTGCACCATGTTAGTAGGAATCTCCATAGTCCTCTCACCAAATTAAAACATGTAAATAACAGTAAAGATATTTAACAGTGAAATTAAAATTGTTGAATATATTTCCAGTTAACCTCAGCTATGTTTCAGTTGATATTCAAATGCACACAGAGCCCAAATTTGAAAATTATGGATCAGTTGGAAAACAAATTGATCTCCCAGTTGTCAAACTTCTGGAGGGATCAGAGACAAACCACAATGACTAAAAGACTGGAAAACATGCCTGACACCAGGGCTTAACAAATCCCAGGTGCGAGGTTGCCCTGGTGCCTAGGATTGTCCCCCTGGTGCCCAGCTATGGCATAGCAGTCAGGGAGGCAAA
The DNA here is from genome assembly GCA_007922195.1 of Podocnemis expansa. Lineage (NCBI taxonomy): Eukaryota > Metazoa > Chordata > Testudines > Podocnemididae > Podocnemis > Podocnemis expansa. The sequence continues at coordinate 26,294,328 of ML681996.1, forward strand.
CGCCGCCCCAGTGCAACAAAAACAACAACCAACCAACCCGCCACTGCTGCTAAAAGCAGATTTTTTTGTGGTGGTGAGGTCTTATGCACACCACACCACCACTGAAAGTGTCAGCAGTTTTTTCAGCAGCAGGGGGCCCTCTTCATCCTGCAGCACTTCCAAAAGAAGTGGAGGTGGTGGTGGTTTTCAGTGGAGGGTGTCTTTTCATTGCTGCACACCTAGGCACTTCAGTTTTTGCATTGTACCCTAGATATGCAGCACATTTGTCGAGGTCTGTTTTTAGACAGAAAGATTCAAGGAGCTCTGTTTGGTTTATCAAAGAGAAAGTTAAGGGATGACTTCATGGTTGTCTTATAAGAACCTTCATGGGAAACAGAATTTGGTGGTAGAGTGCTCATCAGGCTGTCAGACAAAGGTAGAATCAAGACTGCCTGTATTTTGAAGAGACATGCTGTAGTTTAGCCATGATTATTTGACTTGAATCAGGAATTAATTCAGAATAGTCCTATATTATATTGAAGAGGAGATTAGGTTAAATAATCACAGTGGAACCTTCTGGCCTTAAAATCTATGATGTTATCAATTTATTATGTCAAAGTATTTCAAGAGGCTATTATTTTCAGACTTTTGGTGGGTTCCACTCATTTGCTTAGAGTCAAGTTGGAAAGGGATTGTATCAGTTTCTTTACTTTTTTTCCTTGACATTTCTTGCTATTTTTTTTCAGCCAGTAGGGACAAGTAGGGATGTGGCATACCTGCCTGCACCCGCAAAGTGGATTTCTTATGATATCCTCATATATCCATATCATGTGCAAGTAAATTACTGGTTATCCATGTACTGTAGTTAAGGTATGAATGTTCTCAATCTTTGAAGATATAATTTTAGCATATGTTGTTATTTTCCATACATGCCAAACAGTGAGGATGGATTGTGGTCAAATGGTCACTAGCCTGATAGTCAAGAGGTTTTGGTTTTTTTCCAGGTCTGTCATTGACATACTGTGTGTTCAAGCAGGTCACTGTGTATTTCCATTTCCCCATCTGTAAAATAGGGCTAATAGCACTTACCTGCCTTTGTAAAGTGCTTTGAAATCTATTGTTAAAATGTGCTGAGTACTACAAAAGGAACTATTGGGATTTGTGATTGCATTGCCTCCTAGACCATTTATTCTGTAGCAGGAGATGACCACCAGATGGAGAGAGCATTTCCCTTTCAATCAGTGGACTCAGACACTCTTTCTTCAATTGTTGAGAATTAGGAACAACCCTTTCTTCAGACAGACAATCAAAAAGAGAGTATTTCTTATGAGCAAAAGCATGGGAAAATGCCAAGCAAATGGTATGAATGAATATTTTAAAATGGAATTTTAGGTCTTAAATCTAAAATGCCATATATTAGAGAATCATTAACATCATTCTGCCTGTGCCATCAAGTATATAAGTCACAAGCTAGTGCCATTCATCCCAATCTGGGCTCTGTTTCCAGGTCTTTTATATTCTGATGTAGTCATACTGCTTAGGGCAAGCCATTACTGTGCTATGGAGTGTGACTGTATATCAGCTTGTGCATCTCTTGCCCCAAGGTCACCATATACATCCTTGTTTAGATAGCCTATCAGGCATACTCTATTCCGGGTGGGGGGGGAACAACCCAAAAAACCAAGGAGTCGTGTGGCACTTAAAGACTAGCAGATTTATTTTTCATATGAGCTTTCATGGGAGAAAATCCCACTTTTTTTTGCTGGACTAGACTAACACGGCTATCCCTTTGGAAAAATACTCTATTCCAGTATACTCCTTGTATTTTCACGGGTAGTTGAGCCCATTCTTCATTTGTTCTGTCAGTCAATTTTACTTAGACATGCGTATTGAAAGCTATTCTATTTATATTGACTGGACTTGCTATTTTTCCAGGACTCTGTTTCATATAGGAGGACACTTAGGTCATTACCGAATAACTCGAGTGAAAATGCAGCTATTTTGCTACACATACTGATATTATTTTTCAGTGTGCATTATGCACAGTTTAATATAAATCATTCAACAGAGAAATCACAATCATTGCAGTTTTTCACAAACTAGAAAGAGAAATTTATTTCCAAAAACTATCAAGCGTCTCTTACTCTGTTTTTTCCCTAGCTTTACTTTTCTTCTTCAATTTCCTTTACATTCCCCATATGTAATTAGGAGAGGGAGATGATGACAAAGCTGACTGCTTTATGAGTTTAGCAGCAAACTCTTCCTATGTCAGCCACTCATCAATCTACATGACAGGAGAAGGTCCAAAAACTCATTATTTGCAGAGTTTATGATTACCTTTGTAATCACTAGCTTCAAGAATTGAACTGTGGTTGCCTGAATACCATCTAATATATGAGAGAGTTTGTTAATTTAAACTCTGTATTGCCAAGAGCCATGAAAAATAGGCATATGCTAACAGAACAGTTTTGTCATTGATTATTCCATTAAGAATCACTTCAATTATTCAGGCATTTATATAATATTGAGCACTTAATACAGTGATGGATGGTAATCTTTATATAAGTTAAAAATGTGGTATAGTGTGTATCTTGACTCTATAGCATTTTCTGAAGCATATTGTAGAAATGCAGCAGACTAGTAGCTGAGATCTAAAAATGAATTTCTGTGGAATTATTTTTTTTTTAAATTGTGAAACTTTATATTTCAAGTATAGTTAAACCCTCATGTATTTTGGAATTTCCTGTGGAATCCACACCGGCTCTTGCTGCAGAATTGTGCTCCAGAATTCACTTTTAAAAATTACTTCTGGCCTTCATGACTGCGAAAATGACACTGAAAACACAGATGGCAAGGAAAACAATGTAGGGTTGTTCCTTGAGACTGCTGAAAACTGTTTCTCTGTAAGGTGTGAACTGTGCCACTCACCAGTATGCAATGTTAACTTTGTATCAGAGTGAGTTAGCAAAATTTCCAGCTTTCAAATCTGATCTTTGTCCTTATACAATATCAGGGATAAGTGTTGTACATATAAAATTAAAAACATCAGGATCTTAGGAGATAAGGCAATATGCCACATCTATTGTGAATATTGAAAAAGAATTTTAATAGAAAAAGCAGCTGCAGTACTTATTCTTAAAAAAAATAGTTTCTAAACATTTGTTACCCATTCACACATACACCCAGGATCCTGAAAACAGAATACGGTTACTAGCCTCAGTTGCTCGTGCTAGTCTACTGGCCAGGCAGCCTAGACGGGAGGATGGGAGCTGGTCTTTCCGGTGCACAATGATGCTCCTACAGGATGACTGCAGATCTGAAAACCCAAAGCTAAGCAGTCTCGCCCATCTTTTATACCTTTTAGTCCATAAATATTGTCATGCTGCCTCAGGACATCAGTTGATTGCAGACAGGACTTTCATCTCATCCTTAGTTGGGCTGCAACTGGACTTTTGTTCTTTTCTCTTTTGGGTGGACTCCTCTTGCTTTTCCTGAGGTTTGTCTCCATTTTTCTTTATTCTGGAGCCAATTAAGGTGGTGCTAGCACCTTGCATCAGGACAGCTGGCGCCTGGACTAATCTCATCACACACAACACTCACGTGCACACATCTAAATCTCAATGAAATTTCATCAAATATCATTGAACATAAAGTACAAGATTCAAGATAGAGTTACAAAGTTAAAATGGAGTTTCATCAAACATAAGAGTTACAAAGTATAAGAGACAAAATGAGGTTTCAATTACAATATAAAGTTACAATATGAGTCACACAGCTTTTGATTACAGTACTGTTCTGTAGTTACTTTAGCTACAATGTAGAAGTTTTACAGAGGTAGTTCTTGGTAAACAAACAGAACTAATGGTGATAGCTGAATGACAGCAGACCTATCCAGTATTTTGTATTTTGGTCAGCAAAACAAGGAGTCTCTTTGTCCATGTTACAAGTTCATTAATAGTAGCATTCTTCAATCCACTTCATTATAAGGATGACACACACAATCTCAAGTTCACATAATAATTATGACATAATAAGACATACATCAAATAATAATAAGGCATAAGACATTCTTCAGTCCTAAATAAATAGTCTGGAGCTGTGCCACATCCATCAGTGGGACATAACTACACAGGACTCACTCCTCCTTTCTCATTTTCTATCCCATATTAGTAGAATCTACCTTCAGTTTCACTTCACTGAAGAAAATAATTAAGTATAAATAATGTTAGAGTATGGCTTGTCCAAATTTATGTTCTGATTGGCTAGTTTGGGCCACTTTGAAATCACAGCTGTCTTCACTTACTAAGAGTTCTCTGTTAGAACCTTCTTGACAGAAAAAAATTAAAAAATATATCCTTATTGAGTCAAACTCATCCCTGGAGGAGGTGGCTACAGCTCCAGTTATGAAATACAGCTCCATTAAACAATTATATTTAACGAGCGAGAAGATCATTTTTAACTGTTCTCACTAGGAAGGTATTCAAAGCATATAACCATCCTCTATCTCTCTCTCCTTTCTGCCCCACTCTGCATGTCTGTCCTCTCAGTTTACCTGTATAGTTTGTCTGCTTGGAAGGATGACTCCTGATCGTAAGCATCTGAGAAACAAACTGTTATTTCCTACATAAAATCTGCTAATTGTGAGAATGTTTGTTTGTTTTATGGCTCTCAGTTTGGTCTTTTAAATTAGGTAAGTAACTGCTTCTAAGTGAGAATCTTGCATACTGATGCATCAGAGTGAAAGAGCTTTACATTATCCCTTCCATGCCTTCCACAATCCACATCTTTTACGGCCCAATGGGAATTTTCAACTCTAATTTTCCATTATGACAGCTACTGGTGGACCAGTCCTTGCTATCCTTGTCATCCCTGCAGTACAGGTGTTGTCAGTTGTTGGATGTGTGTGTTCCCTCTCTGTATTGCACTGGGTCTGGCCTGTTAGCCTGTACATCAGGTTCCAACTGAATTGCTCAAGGTTACCACAGACTCAATTTCCTTAGCAAAGGTACTTGGCCAGGTTTCTTCTTGATGAAGGTTGTGCCTAGCTCCCCAGTTCAATGTGTACAATGACATTAGCACGTGTGCCCATGACAATGGACTTGGCTCAGTGAATGGGAGCGGGGGGACTTCCATTACCTTGTTGGCAGAAGAGAGACCTCCTCGAAAGTCCCACTTTTGCTATGGTACTGACAAGTTACGTATTGGCACACTGATGTGATTAGTTACCACCTTAGCACTGTACATTTGTTTGATCAAAACATCTCTATCCATCAGCCTATCATCCTGACCTTATCTTTAGGGGAGGTCAGCACAGGGCTGCCCTTAGGGTAGGGTGACTAGGGCAGCCACCTGGTGCCCTGTGGGGCCGCACGCACCACTGCCCCCCCCCCCCGTGCCAGGGACCAGACCAGTGGCTAAAAGGGTGGCCTGGTTCAGCGCTGCCAGTCCACACCCCTCCTCTGGCCATGTACGCTGCTCTCGGCCCTGTGCCAGAGCAGCAGGGAGGAGGTGAGAGGCAATGCGGCTGGGGCGGGGAGACAGTGCAGGGCCCGAATCCCTGCCCCCCCGCCCCCGGCTGCACTGTCTCCTGCTCCTTCCCTGCTGCGCTGGCATGGAGGGGCAGACTGGCAGCGCTGAACTGGGCCGCCCTTTTGGCTGCTTGCCCGGTCCCCGGCATGGGATGGCTGACGTAGGAGCCTGCTTTCGAATATTAAATGCAAAAGGCCTGAATTCATGGAGTGCTAAATCTGCAAATCTAAACGCCAAAATACCAGCAAACACCATTACATCATGAAGAATCTACAGCCTTGGGGGACAGACCTCTCGTCGCTTACAGACAGCCCTTCAAACTTAGGCCTATAGCTGCTGGTAAGTATCTGCTTAACAACAGAGCCATCAAAGCAGGCACATATCCCTACAACGAACCACACTGCCAACTTTGCCCATATATCTGCACAAAAGACACTATTAAAGGACCTAATCAAACCAGCTGCCCCATCAAGGGCTCATTCACCTGCTCATCCACTAATGTGATTTATGCCGTCATATGCCAGAAATGCCCCTTTGCCTTATATATTGGACAAACAGGACAGTCTCTGCACAAAAAATTAAATGGGCACAAATCTGACATCAGAAATCACAACATTCAAAAAAGAGTTGCTGAGTGCTTCAATCTTCCTGATCACTCCGTTGATGAGTTGTTGATTGCTGTGCTCAGACAACTGAGTAACAGCTCAAGGCTTCAAAGAGAAACTAGAGAATTGGAATTTATTTGCAAATGTGACTGCGTTTCTTCAGGGATAAATGAGGACTTTGGATTTTTTCCTCATTATAAAAGGTGATTTGATCTCGTGTTCCTATATATGCTGTTTCCCAGTGTTTGAATCTTTACAGCAGCTTTGATTTGCTGTTACAGCGTGATCTGATCCTATGACTTAACTTTCTTGCATTTATTTTCCTCCCATTTTGTAAGTTCACCCATTTTCAAAATGTCTGACGAAGTGGGATTTTCTCCCACAGAAGCTCATGCACTAAATAAATTTGTCCATCTTTAAAAGTGGCACAGGACTGCTTGTTTGTTTTGCTGAACTATACTGACATGGCTATCCTTTGGAACTTAAGAATTCTTGTGGTTTTTTTTTTTGCAATACTTATTCGTGCTAGGTTCTGTAAACGTACAACATGTTTTGTATCAGAGCTTGACTTTTGCTCACTGACTGACTCTTGCTAACTTTGCTTTAACTCAACAGAACCTGATTTTAGTTTAGAGCCTGAACCAGGCCTCATATCTGTCTCTTTCTTTCTGCTACAAGAGATTGTATTCCCTGTCAATGCTATTCTGTACTGTACTGGAGGTGCTATTCCCTGTTGGTGTCTCGAATGTAAAACATCTCAAATGGGCCAAAAAGGAGACCAGGCTATGTCCTTGGCCTCCTTCCACATTAGTCTGTGGAGCTGGCCAGAAGTTGAGACAAATGTCAACTTTTTAATAGTGACCAATGGTTACATTTTTATAAATGATAGGAAAACTTAAAGGGCAGCGTTAGATTATGTAGTTAGCACATACTTAAAAATGTTACTTGCACAGATAGGAGGAGCAGAGCATAAGATAAATTCTGCATCTAGAAGTGCTGCGACATTTACAGTATTTGTACTGAAATGGGCTTGTCCTGGTTATTTTGAGGGCAAGTGACCAACCCAAAAGTAGATTGGTCAGTAAATATATCCTTTAATTCTAAAAGCCTGAGGGAGGGGCTCTTTAATATAGTGACTTAGCCACTATTATTCAGTGACAGTACAGAATACAAACCCTTGTGGTCTTGTTGCTTAATGCTCCAAGAACTTCACATTCATATGACCGCAGAATTGATTCTTTGAATCTGGATGAAACATCAATATTGTGCAAGAGATACTGATATCTTTGCAGTGAAACAATATTTTGTTGAAACAGCAATGAATTTGTGAGGTTTCCAAAGTGTCTTAGATTTTGCAAAGTTGCAAAATCTGATATATTGTTGATGAGATTTTTTCCATAGACTTCCAGTGTAGCAGGTCCTGTATCGTTCTTTTTAATGGCATCACAGCAAAAAAACTAAACCTTAGAATTTCACAAGACTTCTTATTTGTTTTGCTCAAATAACCTGTTCTCACTATCTTGACAGGCACTTAATATGAACTGAATATACATAATATGTTTTGAGCTTCAAGTGTTAATGTACAAAGCCATATGTCACAAGGTTTAATTTTCAGAGAAAGCACAATATTCTTCAAAAATCGACAACCAACACGTCAGGGAAACTATTTTTTTCTAGTGATGCTATACTGAACATTTCCTATGTGCTATAAGTAAATGTCTCATTTCCTTCTATATAACAAGACCTGCTTTGGGATTCAACGTTCCATATATACACCTGTTTTAACACAATAAGTTTACATGGGAAAGATGTCAGCTGCCCCAAGGACTGGCTTTGAGATATATCTACTGATCCAGAGTACATCCTACACTAAACAGTGGCTTTCTGCTGCAACTTTAAAGTAAAATACATATCTAAGTTAAGGGTAGTTGAAACTATGGGGTTGGTATCAGGGTAAAAGTGAGTGGTTTCTCAGGTCTAGGGTGGCAGTCTGGCAGCTTTAGGTTGGTAGTGGCTGAGTAATGGCATTATAGTGATTGTAATTAAAAACTAATATCCTTTCATATACAGAATGCAGGAATTAAGATCACCTGGTTTAAATACAGTGGAAACTGTGTGGTGTTGCAGACACAGCTGTGTGATAACCACTGGGAAATACTGACTCTTTAATAATGACCACTGCATGAAATATCTAATCAATGTTAGTGACCTACTTTGTGAAGTCAGTCCATTTCCCAAGGGGCAGATTTTTCCCATGATCAGAGTAACTACCGGAGCTGGCATCTTTGCAGTTAGGCCAAAGACTGAATGAGAATGAAAATACTGCCACCAAAAGTGATCATTCCATTGCAAAATAAACAGTACACTAGTACACAGCATGTGCTGCCTACTTGTTACCTGTTCTGTGGCTAAATAGAAGTAGGGTGACCAGATAGCAAGTGTGAAACACTGGGGCAGAGAAGGGAGGTAAGAGATGCCTATGCAAGAGAGAGCCTTCAATGTCAGGTCTGTCTCTGTAGAATCAGGACATCTGGTCACCCTAAAAAGAAGACATTTGCTCCCCAATAAGGCATATTCACAACAAGCAGAGAATATTTGTATAAAAAGCAGTAAGTGGGGGCTTGAGGGCATGGGTAACTAGCCACAATGTAGTAGCAGTTAGTTGTTATCATGTGAGGCTATGTCCACACGTAGCCAGTTATTTCAAAATAAGTTATTCCGAAATAACTTACTTTGAAATAAAATCCTTATTTTGAAATGAAATAAAAAAATTTTAGTTCAAAATAAAGGAACTCCTAAAAGTAAAATAGCATGCCATGCGTGTGGACAAGCTATTTTGTTTCAGGAGAGGGGCAGCCTGGGAGGTCTGGCAACATGGAGAGTCAGGCAGGGGAACACTGCCCCCAGGGCAGGAATCCCCCTGCCCTGACTCCCTCGCTGTTCTTCCCACAGCAGGGGAGGGACTGTGGGACACCCGCAGGCCCGGAGCTGGGCACATTTCCCCCCTGGTGGCAGGGGCTGCCACGCTGGCTCTGTCCCCTGTTGAACCCCAGGTTTGCAATGTGACTGGGATGGACCAGCGACACCCACCAATGAGACAGACACCAGTTCAAGTAAACAAAAAAACCCTACTTTTATAGTGACACCTTAAACACCTTTAACCACTTAACAGTGTAAAACAAGGAGATCTATACAAAAACACTTGTAATCAACTAACAATATGAAGCAAAAATCTATATAGGACACTTATAACCAACTAATAGCATAAAGCAAAATCTAAATGAACACTTATAACTAAATGACAATATAAAGCTAAAAACTTATGCAAAGCACTTATAACCAAGTAACAGTGTGGAGCAAGAGTTTATATAAAACACCTGTAAAACACCTCCAGCCAAACAACAGGATAAAGTATGAGAGTCTATGCAAAACACTTACAACCTACAAAAGTACTTGTAGTTAAATAACAGTATGGATTAATGACCTACAAGAGGGTGGCCATAATAAGTCAAGGACTTTTCTGGCCTTTTACTGCCTCAACATCAGTATAGGCACTGACCAGCCCACCCGACGCGTATTTACCAATGGCTGGAAGCCATTCCTCCTTGCTAGCCAAGAAGGGTGGGCGGCAGAATGAAAAAAAGTCAGATGAGAGAAAAATAAACCCCCACACTCCCTCCGTGTACACTGGGGAAGTTTGGGGCCAGCAGTTTAGAGCAGAAGCAGAGTAATGAACAATTATACAGTAAGAAGGATGCAAAATACAAATGGCTAACAAAACACCTGGCAAATTAGCAACACAAAACTATGCTAGACCTTAAACAACGATACCATAAAGAGATTATGCAGGATACAGAGAAAATAACAACTACACAAACTATGCAAAACTCAGGTGAAGAAGCTACAAACACAGGCTATATATAAATGGTACCAAGTAGAATGATTAAGAGAAGGTAGGAGGCCTATATCGATTTATAATACCTGTCCCAGGACCGCAGTAGAACCCAAAGCGAGGAGGCAGACCAGCTGCAGCATCTCAGCACTTAATTGTTCGGCTGGCAATCCGTGTACACCCCAAAAAAAAAAGAAGGTCTCGGGGGTGGGTACTCCCTGTCTCAGTCGGGGGATTAGTCCGACCGGGTCACGACGTGCCCTTTAGCATCCGAGGGTGGGAGAACAACAAGCTAGCTGAGACAGGGGGTTTTAATAGAATTTTGCCCAGCCAGAGTAAAAATAGCCAATTAGGAGAGGGATCCTGGTCAGGACCAATGATAAAACTGGGACCCCAGACAATGACCCCTCCTTCGTGGTGACGGGGGTGCCAAGAAACTGTTCAGGGGGGATAGGAACTCACCCCCCTCCTTGTTGACACAAAGCTAGGGAGGAAGAAACTCACGCAGGAGATTGAGGCCCATCAGGGAAGATCGAACCTTAACACTCTTCCCCTTGAGCTGGATAGCCCGGAGATGAGACCCATCAGGGGAGATAGATACTTAACACTCCTCCCTGTGAGCTCCATAGTCTAGAGGGCTATGTTGGGGGGCGGGGTGACCATTATGTCTGCCATCTCCGTTGATATCCCCCCCATGCCCCCTGGCTGGGGCTGGGCGCATACCACTGGGGCCGGCAGGGGCTGTGGGCACCAGCTCTGCCCCCCACCCGGGCTGGGTGGAACCACAGGCTGGTTAATTTCACCTTTGTGAAATTGATGGGAGGCTATAGAGCCTGCCAGGGGCTGGGGGAACCGGCACCCCCCCCACCACTTACAAGTGGCCAGGGGATCCCCAGCTGGCATCTTCCCTGGCCGCTTCCAGGTTGCAAGAGGCTGGGAGAGCAGGCCCCCCCACCACCGTGCTACCAAGTGGAGCAGCCGGCCAAGCTGGTTGGGGTGCCTGCCGTCTCCCCTGCACCCAGCAAGGGGGAGCAGGGGGTGAAGCTGGCTCAGTCGCCCCCTCCCCCCTGCAGCTCCCCTCAGCACCCTGGCCAGGGTGCTGATCGGCTCCCTGGGCAGGGTGCTGGGGGGTGGGACTTTTGGTCCAGTGTTATATCAATATGGTGACATATCGATATAACACAGCTAGATGGGGTGATTTTAAAACCATAGTTTCAAAATAACCCTCATTTTGATACAAAACTAGGTTTTATTGTATCGAAATGATTTTCCTTATTTCAAAATAAGGGAGCTCCTAATGAGGAAATGGCTGTTTCGAAATAAAGCTCTCATGTGGACACAGCCTGATAGTCCTTTAAAAAAAAAAAAAAAAAGACCTTGTAACTTCTCCTCTGTGTCTTAGTGGACAAATATCCACATCTTTCACAATAAACTGTTCATGACTGGCAATTGTATTTGCAAACATGGCAGAAGTGAATCATGTATTCTAGAGACAGAACAAGCTGTTAGGTTATCTACTATTTTCCTACAGGTGTAGGTTTATTCCATATTGCAAAACCACTTTGTCCCATCTAGTTTTAAAAGAGCTGACGAAAGGGTTTTCAACCATTCCCTGAGGCACTTAAATCACAGATTAATAGAGTTGATATCTATCATAATTTAGGAAGTCTTCCTGATAAGTAGCATATTTCCGCTTTTGCTAATTTGTACCTCATATTCCTAGTTATGTTCTGTTTTACTGTGCTAAATATTTTTCCCCTGCTTGGTATGTAATATAGTCTCTAAATATCTGTGCACTCTTATCATGCTTAGTTGTTGAGCTAAATTTTGTATATACAATATATATAAATTAATCTCATCAGCACTGTAACTATTCTTGTTGTTCCCAGTCAATAACTTTCCATTAATGAACCTCCCAGAACAAACACATTATGTCAAAGGCAATCATATCAAACTTTAATAGAGAAGAGAATATTGCCACTCTGTTAAATAACAAAATGCCTTTTTGTTTGCAAGTGTTTCTCTCTTCAGCTGTTCATATTTTCAACAACATTCTGTTTATGCCCTCTCCTGGATCATTAATGAAGAAATTAAACAAGACCAGCACTAAAACTGATCCTACTGATCAGGAGCCTGATCCTGCCAAGTGCTGTCTGAGCACTATAAACTTTAATTGTCTTCATTGAAAAATGTAAGTGCTCAGTGGTTCTTAGGATCAGGCCTGAGTTACCTCCTCCAAACACAATACCTTGATGTTTATTTCTTTTTTCTCAATAATTTTTAATCTTTACGCTACTGATAGCTAAGAAAAATAAAAATTATTGTGGTAAAATTTCATGCCAGTGATAAAAGGTTACAAAGTCAAGCATTCTCATGTTAGGAAATGCCAGAACAAACATCGCTCATACAACCTTGATTTGGGCTCTTTATGCTTACACATTGGTATACACTCTCTAACTGCATGCAGAAGTGACCGCTCATGAAAGCAGGGCCAGCTTGACCAATAACCAAATAAGGCCCTGGCTCAGGGTGTCATTTACTTAGGGGCGGCCAGGGCACTGCACCAGGGGTGGGGCGGGCTGGCCCTAAAGGCAGACCTCCCACCCCTCCCCAAACCAGTTGATCTCCCCCAGAGGTGGAGTGGGCTGGCCCATGGGGTAGGCTCCGCTTCCTCGCCCCACCTCTGGGCCAGCCCACCCTGGCCCTAGGGAGGAACAGCCGGCCTGGGGGGGGGGGGGGTGAGAGAGCAGAGCCCAGCCTTTGGGCTGGCTATCCTCTGCCCTGGCGGGGGACAAAGTTGGCCTGGAGCGGAGGCTGGGTTCTGTCCGCCGCCACCCTGTCCCATGCTGTGCGGGGGGGGCACAAAATTGAAAGCCAGCTTGGGATGCCAAAGCCCCTTGAGCCAGCCCTGATGAAAAATTCAATACGACTTGCCAAGTATTACATAGGACCTTTAATGATATAAACAGAAATAGAACCCAAGTCTTTAGGGCAGCATTCAGTTGCCATAGCCATAACAGCATCCCTTCTCTTCCTGCAAATCTCCTGTTTTGTTCACAACAAAACTTCTAACTTCTGTAACAAATAAGTCAGGGGTCCTAAAGACAGCAGACTTCTTCACTATAAACCACTGATTCATTCCTAGAGTAGATTCATCCTGTGTACTGAATAAAACCAAGGGGATTCTGTGTTAAACTACTGTGGGGATCATGTAAGTGTAGACCCTTTCATAATTAATATGCATAAAGGGCCTGAATGGGCAATGATTGTCCTGGCATTTTCTAACTTGTATGTTTGATGGTTCAACTTGTTAAATCCTTAACTTTGAATTTCCCTTTTATTTTTAATGGTTTAGTTCATTGATGGCAGCAACCTTAATTAACATGTAATAAAGTTTTTTGTTTGTCAGTTTATCCAGTTATAGCCAAATTGCTGATACAGTACAGCTGGTAAAAAGAAATGAGATGAAACTTTCTCATATTTGGAAGAGTTCTACTTGTAAAGTAGCACCAGTTTCCAGCACCTTCTAGAGCATGCTCAGTGGTACACAATCTACTATGTAGATGGAGCTATAGGATTTCCCCCTTCCTATAACATCATTATGTACCATTTTTCTCTGTGATGAAAGGCTGAACTAGAAGATGCAGCCACCAGAAAAATAAACTCGTGGCAGTAACAGGAAGTTTATTCATTTTGTTTTGTCAACCTGATTTTGTGACAGACTACACCCTTTGATTGTTTAATTAGTTGTTGATAATCAACTGGTGAACCTCATGGGAATATTGAGCTTGATTTTTATCTCAGTTATACTGCACTAAGCCCTTGACTTTAGTAGATTTACTCCTTTTTACACAAAATGGGATATCAAACTTGAGCCCATTTTCTGTATGCAATACTTAATTTTCTTTGAATTCATTGGATTCACCAATATGCTGCAAAAGGGGAAAAAATATTTGAAAAAAATTTGCTGGTGACCAAGTGTAATCCTTACACATGTGAAAATCATAGATGGCAAAATAGATTACCTGTTAGAAGATATAACTGGTTCCATAATTCATTTGTTTAAATTACGTACAGATCGTAAGACCATGTCAAATAGGGGATATTATACTAGTTAAGAGCCTTATCTAAAGCAATGGAAAGATTTTCTGATTTAAGAGGATTTAAGATCAATCCCTAGATGTTTGGTTTTTTTAAGAATCTCAGACCTTGTAATTTTGAGAGCGGTAAGAAGTAAATATTCCTCCTGATGAAGTGATGAGATATACATGGTACCCCCATCATCTGGAAGGCATTCAGAATTGGACATCCTTAAAATAGCTTAAACATTTCCTGGGAAAAAAAAATGAAATTTATTTTTCCCTAGAATTCTTGTGATGACTGAGTGAAGGACAAAACAATTCACAACGCTACATTATACTTGAATGTTTTCTTTAGAAGTTGCTGACAAGTCCATAGGTTTACAGCAATTAGTTAGAAAAGCCAGTTGTGGGGATTTGGTTTGTTTTGTTTTTGTTTTGTTTTTTTGTTTCCTCCACTTGTTGTTCTTCACAAAATTAATCTGATTCACTGTCTATAGAAGTGCTGGATCTTTAAAATGCCATCTATTTAAAAGGTGTTCCTTTCAACCATTTATTATTCAGCCAGGTTGACACAAATGTCATGAACTTACACAAATCATTCGGGCCCAGATTTTCACATTCTGGTCTATGCTGAGCAGGATCTTGAAACATCAGTAATCCCACAGATTTCAGTAAAGGTGAAGAAGTGAAAGTTGTAGGGTTTTTTTTGGAGGCATTTTAGTTTTCCAGCTGCGAAGGAATTAGCAGGTGGTAGTGGGAGGCTGATGGCAACTTTCCACCAAATGTAGCGCAAGTTACTACTGGATCGAATTTGGATGAGGTAAATTAATACAGTTGTAACCTAATTAAATCACATACCTTGCCTCTTGTTGTCCTACTGCAACCTCAAGAGGTGGGGGCATACTTCTGAAGTGTCCTGCATACTGCAGGATATCCCATGTCTGGGCCCAATTTTTAGGGCTGTCCTACATTGCCATTACACTGTCATTCCATGGGAAACAAATGAGAAGGCAGTTTGAGGCCCCTCCCTTCCTAGGCAGGGTAGCCAATCAAGAGGGACTAACTCAACTTCAGCCATTAGTTGCTGGACAGAATCTTTGGAGCAGGTTGAGGAGCCAACTATAACTTGTAAAAAGGGCAGAGATGGACCCAACTGGAGAGAAGGTGGAGAAGGGGAATGATGCGGCGAGAGGATCAGGGACAGAGCAGATAAAAATGTGGAGGCAGGCAGGGAAAGAGAAAGGAATGAGGAGACAGAAAACAGGATAATTGGTTGGGGTAGAAATCTATGGGATTAGAATAGAAAGAGGATGGGAGAAGGGATAAAAGAGGACAGGCAGAGGATAGAGAAAATGTAAAATTCTCTTGAGGCTTGCTTTTGGGATTTCAGGTGACATTTTTATTTTTCTGTAAAGGCTAAGAATAATCTCTGAATGGTTGATCTCGTGCATGCTTGTTCAGTTATCTTATAATAAAGTGTATATTTAAATTTGATGTCACTCATTTCAAAGTGTTGTCTCTTAATTTGAGGGTTGCTGTCCCTTATTTTGGTCCTGGGTATAAGTATGGGCAGGGGAACAGTGTATCTCATTCTAGAAGATTTTTTTGGCCTTCAGTGGTCCAGGTACTAGACCACTTTTTTGGGATGAGGAAAGAATTTTCCCTTATGACCATATTGGGCTGGGTGGGTTTTTAAACCTTTCCCATGGTAGCTCAGGAACTCAGTGGGAAGATCAAAATATAAAGTTCAGGTTGTTTCAGTTTAGGACGCGGCACATGCCAGTGCAGGTACCTTCCCCCAGATAAATCAGAGTTGGAAATGGATTTTGCCTTGAAGAAGAGTCCTTGGTAAACTGAGTTGGGGCTCCTAATGTTTGGTGCAGTGATGAAACAGCTACCTTTTACCAGCTTCTTAAACCTCATATGCGGTGTGAGTGGTGCTGTCCCAGCAATAGACTGAAGGCTGACTCTGGAGACATCAGAGACAGGGTGGTCAAACTGACTGGAGCCCTTCACCTATTGGAAACCATTAAAGAAGAAATCATGACTACACTGTATGAGTTATTGCTGGGTGGATCTCAGATGAGTTAAATTGATAAAGTCGTGGCCTAATTAATTTATATCCCTTGAAACTTTGTCTTCCTTCCCAGCACAATGTACAGGTCTTCCATCAGAGCCAGTAATAATCCTTTGAAGGATGTCTCATGCAGACCTAAAGCACTATTTAAAAAAAAAAAAAAAAAAGAGAGAGAGAGAAATAGTCAAGATGTGTGCCTTCAGAAACCATCTTTCTTCATTCCATGCCCAGCTGGCCACTGTGATCTTTCAGAATTGAGGCATTCCCCACGTGGACCTCTTCGCTTCCAGTCTGAACAAGACACGCACCCAGTTTTTCTTGATCCATGAGCTTGCCAAGGAATAATTATCTGATTCCTTCCTCCTCTCACAGGCAGGGGCTCCTATGTACACCTTTCTGCCAACACTTCTGATCCACAAGGTCTAGCTGAAGATCACCAGGGACAAGGTGGATGTTATCCTAATAGTTCCTGCATGGCCATGACAGAATTGGTTCAGCACATTTCTGGAAATCTCAGCTGTCCCTGTCTGTAGCTACCACGCTGGCTATATCTGCAGTTGAAGAACAACATACAACTCCTATCTGGACATAGTATCCTTGCACTTGATGGTGTGAAGGGTAAGTGGTTGAATATAGATGACCAGATGTTTGTCTCAGGTCCTGATTGGCAGCAGGAAACCCTTGATCAGAGTGTCTTATGTGGCCAAATGGAAAATATTTTCCTGTTGGGCAACAAGCTAGAAGATCTTGCTTCTCCAGGCCTCAATACAGTTAATACTGTAGTGCTTGTTATGCCTTAAATGACAAGGCTTACCAATTTCATCAATAACGGGTCCACCAGACAACCATTTTGGCATTTTAATTATACCAAAAAGGGCACCCAGGAGAGCACCCCTCAATAAAAAGAAAAGACCTGCAGGATCTTATTCAGGGGGACAAGGCAATATGCCACATTTATTGTAAATAAGTAAGGATAGCAAAAAGCAGTCACTCGCACTCGCACTCGCACTCGCACACTCTCTCTCTCTCTCTCTCTCTCTCTCTTCTGCAACCTGGGCAGAAGGAGGGAGCCAGGCCTCTGTCGGTCACAATCCGATGCTCCAAGATGACGGTTGCAGAATGAGACCCCAGAGTTTTCATGTTCTTACTCATCTTTTATACTTGCTGGCTGCCATGTAAGTCTATGGGATTTGCTGTGTCATGTAGCCTCAGGGTTCCTGTGAGATCATTGGTCACTAGTCACTTTCAGACTTGATTTGTATTTTGTTCTTTTCTTTCTGGGGTGGCTCCTTTTGTTGGCTTTAATCAGAGGTGTCTGCATTGTTCAGCCAGCTAGATGCTACTAGTGCTTCATCAGGACAGGCTGGCAGTTGAGACTGGCCCCTTTGTTCACATGCTTTGTTCACACATTTAAAAGAACATATACGGCATATGCCTAAATCAGGTTTCATTAAGTATACAAAATGGAATATAATGTTTAAGCGGGAGTTCCAAATTGACAATATGGAGTCTTGTTGGACATTGGTTATAATGTCTAATACACAGGGTTAATTATTTTACTTATGACACTGAAGGACAGATACACAACATTAACTAACATATATTTTAAAGGTAAATGTAATTCATTATCTGTTTGTCCCCCTACATTATCTGTCTGTGCCCAACAATTTCACCCCCCAGTCCAGGCAAAATGAGCGTTTTACTATTACATAATGCTCAGATTCCTTAAAGGACTTGAGAGCCTTTACTTCCATGTTTGTGATCCACTACTTCCCTGGGACCTAAACTTAGCTCAGTCAAGGCTTACAGTCCCCCACTTCAAGTTTCTAGTGATTTGCGGCTTATCATGCCTCTCCTGGAGCAGCCTCCTGGTAGCTATCAGAGTGCAGTGTTTCTGCGACATGAGCACTCACCTCAGAACTGCCATACATAGTTTTCTATAAAACAAGGTCCAGCTGTGGCCACATTCAGCCTTCCTCTCTAAGGTAGTATCTTAGTTGTTATGAAACTGCGACACATTCCTGCTGGTGTTCTATCCTCAGCCACATGGTTCTAGTGAGGAGCATAAATGGCACATCATTGATGTTAGGTGGACGTTAGTCTTCTACATTGAAGGACCAGACCTTTTTGTAGACCAAGGAAGGTGGTTGTTGGTGGTGGTGGTAGAAAGCATGAAAGGTCTGCCTGTTTCCTCTCAAAGAGTCTCCTCATGGATATCTTCTTATATTAGACTCCGTTGGAGAATGTCATGACCCATTCCACCAGAGTGCAAGCCTTGCCTGCATACTTCCTAGCACAGGTACCAATACAAGACATTTGTAAAAGCTGCTGCCTAGTCATTGGTCCATATTTTCATGTACCACTAAACCATCATACAGTATGCGTAGGATAATGTCAGCTTCAAGACAGGTGTGCTGCAGACAGTACATCTGAGAACTCTGAGACCTCCCCAATGGTATTGCTAGTAAGTCACCTAGAATGGAAGTGACATATGCAAGCACTTGAAAAAGAAGAGATGGTTGCTTTCCTGTTATAACTATTGTACTTCAAGAAGTGTTGCTCATGTCTATTCCATGGCCCACCCTTTGTCCCTGTCTTCAGAGTTAATGACAAGAATAAACTGGGAGGGAGCAGGGCTGACAGTGTTTCATAGGCCATGGAATGACTGCAGGGCCCCAGAGAGTGCTGGAGCCTTCCTATGATTCCTGCTAAGGGGGGGAGGGGAACAGTAACATGCATGTGGACGTACATAAACATAGAATGGAATGGACACAAACAACACATTTTGGAGAACAATAGTTACAAAAGACAAGTAACTGTCTTTACAGTAAATCATGGTTCTTTTAACTGTTCCTTTCAAAGATATTGATGTAGCATGAAAATTATTTTGTAATTTTCTTAAGCTGGAGATACTTTTCCAATGCATATGTTAAAATTATGGAAGTGCTAAGGGTCATCAGTTTAAAATTTAGCCTGCTTTGATAATGACTCATTTCTGGAATAGTGTCTCATATAGCAGACTAGTAGGCAGTTGCTTCTAGAAATGGCTATTAAAATTCATTATATTCAAGGTTTGTTCAGCTTTTAATAGAGGTGAGCTTGAAATACAATTCCAGACATGAACTCAAATCGGAATTCTTCTTTCCTCTGGTTATCGAAAATGCACACGTCTTTGCTGGTGGGTGTAGAGGTTTAATATGGAAACTTTCACCTCAGCCTAACATGGTGCATGTGTGTTTGACCATGTATGTGTTACATGTGCTTGACTCCATATGTGTAATTTTTCTCCACAACCCAAAATTGCAAGATAGTTTGCATGAAATTTTAAATTCACAGGTTTGAAAATGTTTATGTAATTTTGATTTGGGATAAATTTTGCAAGCTGATCAGTTAAAATACCTGGAATTCTGGAGCCAATAAAACATGCAGTTGAGTATTTAAAAATGCACAATGAATTGCTAAAATTTTTTATGTAGAAAAATGTGCTGTGCCTAAGGGGCAGGGGCCCTCAATCCCCAGGCCAGTGGCCCTAGTCACGAGCCAAGCTGGCAGCAGGAATTGCCCTGACCTCGAGTGGAGACCTGGGACTGGGCTGTCAGCTGGCAATGGCAGGATGTGGCCTGGCCCAGCGCCAGCTGCCAGCCAGCTGGTGGCGGGAGCTTGATACAGCTCTGGCCTCTGGCTGGAGACCTGGGGCTGGTGGTAGAAAGAGCTCAATCTGGCCCTGGCCCCTCGAGCCAGTGGCAGCACTGGATCAGGTCTGGGGTTTGGATTGGGATCCCAGGGCTGGGAGTATGATAGGTGGGGGTGAGGACTTGGCCCTCATCCAGGCCCTGAACATTTTTTTTTGGGACAGCAATGCCCCTGGCTATAGCAGCATGTACTGTTTATGGCCCTGACTCCTTCCTTGACACAGTCTTTACACTGGGGCTTGCTGAAGGGCCAGCATAAGAGATTCTGTTGATGACTTCTATATGCCACTGGCACAATGTCAAAGGACCAATCCAGTGGTCAGAATCCTTTATCTGGTTTTATGGCCTCTTAACATGGGAGTTAGGTCATAGCTGGAGTTGTCACTAATGTGTTGTCAATTGCTCAAAAGTGGCAGTCAGTCAGGAAAAATGATATCAAACGGGAGTTTATTGGTCTTCCTAAGTGAATGGGAAGGCAGTGTGGAAGAAAGATTCCCCAGCATGCAGCTGGCTTTAAGTAGCTTCAGCTGCTTTTCTGCATTGAGAGACAATGGTATTAAGACAGCGCACAAGCCCAATTATTCATCTTTTTGGAGTAGAGCTACTGCCCTTCAATAAAAGAGAGATAACTCTCCTTAAGACACTAATCTAAAGAACAGCTAGGATAGGAAGGGTAACAGGTACATCCATAAAGGATGAAAAGCATTTTCTTTTACCTAAGCAGCAAATCAAGGTAAGAAGCAATAATTCATTTATAATCAAAAGAGGTTGTGGAATTATTCATGTCATTTTAAGCATCATAGACAAAGGTAATAGATAAAACCTAGGGAGTTATTCCGTATGTATTGATTTCTATGCATGTTACAAATAATTTGATTAGTGTAGCAGGTAAGTAACTCCAATTAAAAGTATGTGAATAAAATAATAATTCCATTTAAGTTATTTAATATGAAAGATAATGTCAACTAATCCACATTGTTGGTGAGATCTTAAAGCTTACTTAAAAAATCCTTCTTAATTTTGGCTACATGCATATGTTTTGGCAAAATCTAAATAGATACTAAAGGTTAAATTGTTGCTTACGATAGAAGTAATAATTTCCAAGAAGAGAAATTAAGGAAGAATGGAGGATCTGCCATAATATCTGCAGCAAACTGCTGGGTTTCCTGTGTTGGGTCTCGTGCTTGTCTTAGGAAAAGTGGGTCAAGGCAACCCCAGTCTCCTGAATCCTGCCCCTATAGGGCGCTTGCACTGGTGTAACTGTAGGGAGGTATGAGTGGGTTTGGGACCTGGGCCCACCCTCTACACTGGGTCCCAGCCCAGGGCCCTATGAAGTGCAGCTATACGCTCCTGACAGTGTCCCAGTTTACACTTCTTTCCCCTGGGCTGTCTTCCTCCTTTGCCCTTCCAGGTCCTTGTGCATGGTCTCCCCTTAGGCCAGGTTTCCTTTCTCAGGTCTTAGTCACTCTGCTTTTCCTTCTCTTCTTAAGCTCAGTTATCTTCCACATCTCTTCTGCTCCTTTGTCTCTGCACAGCACCACCCTCCGGCTCCTCTTCTAGCTTGTGGCCCCTCTGTTTGGAGCAGGGAGACTTTTTTCAGGCATCTGGCTACTTCTTAATTGATATCGGATGCCTCTAATCAATCCACAGTAACCATGGTTAGCAACTGGGGAACAAAACCTCCAGCATTCTGAGGCTCACATATCTCTTTCTGCCTGCTGCCTTTGACCATTAAACAAAAAAAACTGATTAAAAATGTACATGAACTCTTGCTTGACAAACCAACTTATTGCCTAGACAGACACAAGAGGTAAAGATAGCTTTTCTCCTAAACTGGTGAGGCAACTGGAGTATTTCTTGAAAAGTAGAGGTTTTTGAGAATATGGTAATATTGTTTTTGAGCACATTCAACTTACATATTTAGGACCTGGTTATTCACTGTACCTTTTGTGCAAAATGACTGTAAAACATTCTAATTGAGTCATGGTTCTGCTCCAGTGTTGCAAAATAAATCCACAAGTTGAGCATTGATATTTCAAGACCTTTGACCTCAATCCTGCAATCCATCCTGAGGCAAAACTGCCACTGAACATAGTGGGATTTTGCCCTTATCGGATCTGACCCTTTAAACAGAAACAGGAGAAAAGGCACCCCTGTAAATATCCATTAAAATTATATATAAATATATAACAGGAAACTTTTTCAGGAGTTCTGTTTTCTAACTAGAACTGGTTAACTTCTTGAAACACCTATAACATATACAGGTTACTGTAATGACTAATAAATCAAATCAAATATTCCGGCAAAGTCAGTGACAAAATTCTTATTGACTTCAACAGAAGCAGAATTATCTGCTTCACATTATTTACCAAAGATGCATTTTGACTGAGCAACACAACATTTAGGCTCTGATTCTGCATCTTGTTTAGTCACATAACCTATACAATGTGACGTAACCCACTATCATTCTGATTTGACAACATTTTACTTTCATGTCTCACAGATGTAAATTATTACCCAAGGTGTAAGGCTGTGAAACGTACAGGTAAGTCTCCAAGTACCTTGAATGTGTACCTAAGTGGATAAAATAGTGATCTTTAAAATCAGCAGCTATGTCTACATTGCCCTGCAATTTCGGAAAAAAAACTTTTTTTGAGATAAGTATTTTGAAATAATTATCTCAAAAACTTTTTTTTCAAAAATGCTGTTTTGGGACAACAGTCGGGGGACTGCTCATTGTCCTGAAATACTGCTGATTTTCTTATGTTTGAAAAAGAAAGTCTACACCAGACTTTCTTTTTCAAAAAAAAAAAAGGCAAGGCAATGGAAGAGAGAGGGAGGGTTTTTCAGAAAAAAAGCCTTTTCCATGTCCAGGACGGCTTTTTTCGAAAAAGCTACATCAAAAAAGGCCTTTTTTCGAAATAAAATGAAGTTTAGAGATCCTGAAAAAGTGCTCCAGTATTTCGAGATACCGGAACGCTTTTTCGAAAAAGCTAAACCCGCCAGCTTTTTCAAAATAAAAAGCCCTTTTTGAGGTAGCTTTCTGGAAAAAAGCCATCCCAGGACACCACAGGCTTTTTTTCGAAAAAGAGAGTCCGGCGTAGACTTTGTTTTTCAAAATAAAAAAAGCCACGGTATTTCGGGACAACGGACTGTTGTCTCAAAATAGCATTTTTGGAAGGAAAAAAAAGGTTTTTTTGAGATAATTATTTCAAAATACTTATCTCAAAAAAAATTTTTTGAAATTGCAGGGCAGCGTAGACATGCCCAGCATGTTGTTCTTTTGCTTCTTGTAAGGAGACAACAATGCTACCATGACAGCAATGAACTTTGTTTATATATGAATTTATATATGAATTGTAGAGAAAAATCCTCTAATAGTTTACCTTCAGAAGTCTGAAAAATGAGACGGATGCAATCAGCTGTGTAAATAGTCCTCTTCACTGTACTGTCCATTTATCTGAACAATGGCAAGCAAATACGCTTTTTAAGCTAAGCTGAATTGTTTAATTTTCCTTGACCAGCTCATTTTTAATGCTTCACAGGAATATCTCCCATCAATGGCTCCTTTAATCACCACAAAATATGCTTTGCTAAAGATAAAATGTTTGATTTGTGATTATTATCTCAATTTGAACCTAAAGCTCAAACTAGGTTGTGAAGCGTGCACTTAAATTTATTTTCCTACTTATTATTGGAGTTAATGAAGCAAAAAACAAAGTTGCTGTAATGCTTTCAACACACTCTATCCTTTTTCTTTATTTAAAGGAATTTTAGGATTTGTTTGCTTGTTGTCAATTAGGCATATTCATGCCACAAGTGGAGAAACAATCAGACTTGTCTAATCAGAATGTAAATCCAGCGCTATGCTGGCATCTTGAAGATACTCGAGCATTACAAACCCACTGCAACCCTTTTGGGGGCCACGGGTGTGAGATGGGAAGAGCAGGGGTGGGTCTGGTCCCACCCCAAAATGTCATTTGTGGTTTACAGAGTAAGCCTGCTCCTCACTCAGATCATAACAACAGTCCCTATCCGGGAGGGCTGGACCTCACTCCCCAATGCGGCCCATCGGCTCTCATCACAACGTCATGTCACATGCACATCTTCTAAGATGCCTCTCCCCGCCCCCATCATGGTCCTGGCTCCTCTGGACTACGTGCCTCAGATTGGGCTATGGCAGGGGAAATAAAATTATTTGGCTGGCTGCTATGACCCCTGACCACCAACTGCCATCTCAGATCTAGAGCAACTCCACTGCAGTTAATGGGCTTCATTCTTCACTGTGTTTCAACTTATCTAGTCACTGGCATCTGTGCAAACTCGGTATAAAATGCCACTAATGACTGTGCGAAGTGCCGCAAACTGGGTAATTAGGCTCTGTGAAGTCACTCTGGATTTATTCCAGTGTGACTAAGATGAATCTGGCTTAATATTATTATAATGGTTTGCAATCTAAAGGTTTGAATGATCTCAAACACATTCTGATATGGATATATTTACAAGAACCCACTGTGCACTCATAGGTCATAAAAATAAACAAGAGTGACTTATTGTCTTCCTAAGGATTTTTCCCTCTAGTGCTATTAGTAGGGTGACCACACATCCTGTTTTGGCTAGGATAGTCCCTTTTTTTTTTTTTTTTTTTTTTTAAATCCCTATCCTGGCCATTCTGACTTTTTCTGGCAAAAAGGAGCATTTGCGCCATTTGCTGCCCTGCGCAGGGGATGATCTAAAAATTCAAACAAACCAAATGACCTTTTGTTTAAATATTATTAGTTGAAAAATTAGCTGAGATTCAGAAACTCAAGAAATGTTATTTTCTTGTTAATTTACCAATAAATAAATGCATTTACTGTGTAGCCTAAGGCATGTTTGGGTTTTCATAAAGAAAGAATTAGAGAGCACTTCAGCCCTATAAGTTTTATTTTCTTTTACATTTGTGATCATTTGTCACCAAATTCCTATTTTGTTGGACTGATTATATTCTTAATATGGAGTAAGCAATACATATGGCACCCTGTAGGTCAGTGGTCCACAACCAGTAGATCATGATCTACTTCTGAAGGGCATTTGGCATTGAAACCTATATTCATTGCACCATCTGCTGGTGAAAGGTTGGAGATCACTGTCATAGACTTTAAGCACAGAAGGGACCATTGTAATCATCTGACCACCTGCACATCAGAGACTACAGAACCTCACCCACCCTCTCCTCTTGTAGACCCATAACCTCTATATGAGTTAAGAAATCCTCAAATCATAATTTAAAGATTTCAAGTTAGAGACCACACCATTTACTCTGCGGAGGAAGGTGGAAAAAAATGGGTTCTTTGCCAGTTGGACCTGGAGGAAAATTCCTTGCAATGTTTGGGGTCAGAAATAATTTGTACCCTGAGCATGTCATCAAGCCCTGCCAGGCAGACCCTTGGGAAAGAATTTTCTGATTTGTTATAGCATTTAGATGATTTAACCATGGGATCAGAATACATAAACTTTAACCTTTCTAATAAAACCTTATGAGGTTCTGATCTTCAGATAGAATTAATTCTGTTCGGCATTTCCAGCACTGGAACTGGAAAAGAGTTTGACAGCCTGAATAATGGCTGTTAAATTCTTAGCCCTTTTTCTTTAGAGTATTTAAATAACATGGAGCAGACAATGTTTAAGAAAGAGCTTGGAAATAAAATATGGCTTGTGGTGGTTAAGGGTGGTGAGAAGTGGAATGTTGTCCAGGGGAAGCAAGTTGCATTCCAGCACATCCCCTGTCAGCCAAGGCACAATTAGTCTGCTACCTAAGTACAGTCCTGGAATCCCTAAAAGGCAGAAGGGGTTCAGACACCAGATTATAAAACTTTGACTTGACGAGCATATTCTGAATAATGCCAGGATGTGTGGTATTAAGACCCATGTCCTGCAATGACCTTACCTGAAGGATTGCACCTCTATAGAGTTCTTTTCAAACTGGGGTCTTTAAACTTCTAAAAATTAAATGTGTTGAATTAATTTTCTCATCTGGCAACACATTTAAAATATATAAAATAGTGGTAGTACTATCATGGTTACTTAAATCTTCTGCTGCATATTTAACAAGCTGCAAGTGGTAGAGATGTTGAGAGTCACAGATGTTCTACAATATATATGCCTTCTTAGAATTACATGGCCCACAGTTTTTGTAATTGAACCTACTAATACCAGCTTTGAATACGATCCCACTGACTATACCATATGGTAATTGGCATATGAATTTTTGGGATTTCAAAAACTTTTCATGTTCTACCTCTAGTTGAAATTGAGGCTTTTTTGTAATATTACATGGAAAACAAGACAGACTGATCCCAGAATAGCCAATAGTTCAATGGTTAGGACGCTCACTGAGTGGTGGGAGACCCATGTTCAAGATTTGGAGCAATGTCTTCAACCTAAATCTTCCTATCACAGGTCAGTAGCATCACCATTGATCTATGGAGTTTCTCTCTTGCTGGACTAATGAATATTTATTTATAGAAAGTGGAGCAACTCCATTGAAGAAAGATTGAAAAAGGTCTATGTCAGAACAGCCAGTAGCCCAGCAGTCAGGAGTTCAGACTCCTGCTCTATATCAGGCATTGGTTTATTCTTTTCATAGATCTTTATGGCTCCCAGACCCAACTGGAGATGTCTTTGTAGGCTCTACTCTCATTCTGGTTTTCATTCTAACAAATGTTGTATCTCTTTTACTCTTGGTCAGGGCTTTCTGTATTTTAGAGTTGTAGGAAGTAATTTGAGATTTGCACCTGGCAGAGGGATTAAAACCTCCTCCAACTTGATGGATGTCATATGGGCACTGACTAGGTTCTCAAATAAAGGAAAATTTGCCTTCTGCCTCAACAGAACTAGAGCCTCATCTGCACAATCCTGGCTGCCTCAAGGTTGCAATCTTTTCAGAAGATTTTGAAGAGAGATTTCCTCCTGCCAGAATAGTTGCCAGACCCCTTGATGTCTCTGTGCTGGGCTCCTGGCACCTGCAGAGAAAGGTGGAGCTAAGACTAACCTTACCATTCTCTCCTTCAAAGGACTAAACTTCTTTGGGGAGGATTTAGACAACTTTAGGTGTCCTGATAGGTCTCCCTGCCTTATATGCGCTCCTCCTACTTGTCTTTCTGCAGATCTCACGGGAGGTGTTTCACCAGTTCTCTGCTCCATTAATTTCCATGTCTTTTGTGTTGTGGGGGCTGCTGTTGCCCAGGTAAATTCCATGCCAACAGGATTCATCCTCCTGATGTTGATGGTGCAGGTCATGTCTCCTTCCTTTGCTGCCCCTGCTGCATGTTTGGGCTCCCATGGTTCATGAGAGTTGCCTTTCCCCTGTGCTGCAGGTAGTGACTCAACAACAGGATGCTGTGTCCTAGTGTCCCCTTTCCTGTATAATGATGAGTCCCTGGGGCAGAGGGGGAGGTGAGAAGGGGTTGGGCTATGGGAGAACATGAGGAATAGTGTAGTGGCTAACACCTCTGCTTAACATGCAGAAGGTCCTGGGTTCAATTCCCAGGGGGTTGGACTCGATGATCTCACGAGGTCCCTTCCAGCCCTATGATTTGATTTGGCACCACTGATTTGGCAGAAAAGGAGACAATGGAAAGGGGAAGGGGTAGAGAAGGAGATATGGGAATAGGTCGGAGGGGACGTAGGAGCCTGACATGTGTTGTGCCATTGGTGGTGGTGGCAGGAGTTGCAGTGCCAGAGCAGCAACATTGTGGCAGCTGCCAGTGCCCGAATGGTCACCAGCAGCAGCTGGGGCTCCCTGTATAGCTGCCCCAGCACCAGCATTCCCCAGGTATCACTTTAGGCAGGGGATGAGAGATCAGGTGAAGCAAGGGAACTGGCTTAGGCATGCCTTTGTGTATATATATGTGTGCTCCTTCCCACCCCAAATATAGCTGTCGAACTATGCCTGTGGTTAAACTGTAGCAGCACAACCTACAATTCTAAACTCGTAAAGAATGTGGTGGGTGTACCATGGCTCCAGGCAATAGGTGAGCCTTTATTTATTTTTTGAAAGGAAGAAGCTTATCTGCAGGAAATCTGGAGATATTTTAGTCACAAACGGGTATCATGAACTCCAGAGTAAGAAAAGGAGACAGTCACAAGTCAGATTACTTTATTATTATTTATTATTATTCCACTTTTTGGATGAAATAGTGGCTCCAGTGAAGTCAGTGGCAAAATCCCTATTGAACTCAAAGAAGGAAAGACTTTGTGTCTAAGTTATGGTATTTATGAATGTGATTTATGTTTGGCTTTTTACTAATGTGTTTTGCGTATGTTGGCTCTAAGCCACCATAAAACACCAAGGACTGGAAAAGAAACAGTTATATTAAGTACAACTATAGATTCTTGTACTCTTAGTACCTGTATTACATCTGTTAATAGTTCTCTCCAGAGAAAATAGCATTAATCTAGGTCTTTGTCTCTTGTGTCTCTACAAGCTTGTTTGCTTGAATATGATTTTAATAAAACCTTGGAGAAAAGTAAGTTCTTGCCTGAGATTACTTTTGTATAAATTGGTGAATTCACTAGAATACTGTGTGAATGTATTTTGTGAATTTTAGCTGTATTATTTATCAAGCTCTGGCTAATAAAGCAAGAAGCTTTGGATAGTATCAAAATACTATTAAATGTTCCATTTTTAATTGAAGATTAAATGTAATAAAACATGGTTATGCAGTTATTGGACAGGTCATATTTTAATTGACTGAGGTTATGTATCAGGTGAAAATTCTGATGAAGTGGATTTATTCATAAGGATGATGCTATTAAATGTCTGCTTTTTTTTCTTTTAGATTTTATTTTCAAGGTAAGTGTTAGGACTCTATTTTTAGCCAATACATCTTCAGTATTAAATTGATTTATTTGAATCCGTTAAGTTTGCCTGTCAAATATATCATTTAAAAACACAAACGGTACTCAGACAAGGACTTGTTTACATGAGGAATTATTCCGGAATGGCTGTTCTTGATTAAAAAAAAAAAAAAAAGTCGTGTGGCACTTTAACAGATTTATTTTTCGCATGAGCTTTCGTGGGAGAAAATCCCACTTCATCAGATGCTTCGAAGACGGGTGAACTTACAGAATGGAATGAAAATAAATGCAAGTTCACCCGTCTTCGAAGCATCTGACGAAGTGGGATTTTCTCCCATGAAAGCTCATGCGAAAAATAAATCTGTTGGTCTTAAAGTGCCACACAGCTCCTTGGTCTTTTTGCTGGACTAAACTAACATGGCTATCCCTTTGGAAATTGTTCTTTATTAATTCTCTGTGTGGATGCATTACACATGAGTGTCTCTGTCAGTTTAGCCCTCAGTTGCACCTGCTCAGTACTTCTGATGTCCTAAAGAGACAGCTAGGCTGCTTGAAGGACCACCCTATTTGATTGGCTGAGGAAGCCAGCGGGTTGGTTCTTAAACCTAGCTGCAGCAATAGCTCATTGGCTGCTCAATGTCCAGGCCCACAGATTCCCTGCCAACCCTAAACCTAACCCTTATGCTTGTTTCTCCATGCTTTGCCCCTTCTCTGATTCAGTACAAACCTTGCCGTACACCCAGACTTGTTTCCATCCTGTTCCAGCCTTGCCCCTGCCCTCCCTGACTCCTGGTAATCTGGTTCTGAATTTCAGTTCAGGTATGGCTGCCTATGACCTGGCTGGCTGATAGCATTCCTCTATATTAGCTTAATCCACACCAAAATATCATAGAATGTGGTGCTTTTACAGAAATGCCTACGCTGGGGTTAACTATTCCAGATTTACTTTACTTTAAATTTACACATTATGCCAAATTAAGTGTCATCTGCAGCCAAAACCTTAATCATAGTTTCAGAATAAAAAGTAGTCCTTCATCCACCCCGTAACCTGAGTCAACTGTTCTCCCAGTAAATGACTTGAAAAACAGATGAGTCTTGCAATGAGCCTACCAAACCTGGGCTCTGGCAAACAAAGCAGGGAAATAAATTCCTGAGTTAAGTGCTGCTATGGAGAACTCTCTTCAGTGTTAGATATACTGTATTTAATAAGATGTTGCTTTTTCACTTGTAAGTGCTATCATTTCAATGAGACGCTAGTGTTCTCCCTACAGGATAGCAGTGAACATAAATGACAATTTAACAAGAAAGGATTATGTACAGTTGTGTCTTCCAGGTTATTAAGAGTGCAATCCAAAAAAAAAAAAAAAAAGCCCTCCAAAACCATGCATTCTCCTCATTTAGATTATTCCAAAATGATTTATGTTTTAAAAGGTACTTTTAACATTTAAAATGGACTGGGCAAAAAGAGAAGTGTATGTAGGTGCTGAGAATCTGAGCAGTTGCAGGCACTTTCAAAATTAATGTAGCATCATTCTCCGGATGGAACTAGTTTGCCAGATCACCTTCCCCATATAAGTCTGTGCAAGAACATTAAAACATCTTTGATACTTTTTCCTCCCTGATATTTTATACTTGTTAATATAGAAACAATAATATAATAATCAGAGATCATGATCAGGGCAAAGGTCTCATTGTGTTAGATCCAACACAAAAAAACATGAAGATTCTGAATAAACTTTACATTTAAAGAGCTAGCAGAAAGGCAACTTGATATCACTATTGTTTTTAAAGCATAGGGATA
The DNA here is from genome assembly GCA_007922195.1 of Podocnemis expansa. NCBI lineage: Eukaryota > Metazoa > Chordata > Testudines > Podocnemididae > Podocnemis > Podocnemis expansa. The sequence continues at coordinate 26,324,826 of ML681996.1, forward strand.
ACTGTCACATGAGTCTTCAAACCACTTTAATTAGAAAAGTGCTTTAATAAAAACATTATTGCCTCAAAATGATATATCACAAATAATTGTGTACTTTAAAATGTGCATACTACAAGGGCAACAGCTCAGGAAATGCAACTGGGAGCTCAGATCACCTTCAATTTAAAATACAAGGAGCGGGAAAGACAATTCATGGGAATTAGGCTCTCCCAGAGAGAGACATTGTCTGAAGAATTTGGGATTTTCTCCAACGAAAACTCATGCAATAAATAAATGTGTTAGTCTTTAAGTGCCACAGGACTCCTTATTTGTTTTATTGAAGAATTAAATGTTACCAACAGAGCATTTTTGGGAAAGATGGCTCAGAAAAGACCTGTCTGCAGAAACTCAGAGTTTCTGCCTTGTTCTTACTTGGTTAAGAGGGCCTCATGCAGATCTCTACCTCTTTGCATTTCTCTGAATCTTCAGTGCTTACGGATTTCCCCAGCAGCCTTCTGCCATTGTCTCCTTAGCCATGCTTGCATCTCTCTGAAGGAGATTTGGATGTTGGAAGAAGCAGCATTAACGTTCATGCAGGTTGCTGCTGGAGTGACCAGATGTCCCAATTTTATAGGGACAGTCCTAATACTTGGGCTTTGTTTTATGTAGACATTATTACTCCCCACTCGATTTTTCACTTATCTGATTACCTTGGTTGCTGCCTGGAAATCTGTCCATTTTGGAGGAGAGTATTCTGTGCAGTGCAGCTAACAACTCTACGTTCTGACCTGACTCTCCCCCTTGCACCATTCAGTAGTGTTAGCAAGAAGCAACTTTCTTGAGTTTCTTGGGAGGCAGAGAGTATTATTCAGCTAACTGTAATCTAGAGCTACATATAGAACCTCTCAACAGCCATTTAGCTTCTGACAGGCTTTTATTTCAGAGTGTATGTGTTTGTTTTTCCTTGTAATCTGGAAGGTGAGCAAGGTGAAGAACCATTGCCTTAGACCAGAGGTTCTCAACACCCTCACTGCCGTGACACAGCTGGGAGGGTTTATGCAACACACTGGACTGCTACCGCTGTCCCTGCCACTGAAGGTCTGGTGGCAGGTCAAGCTTCAATAGCTCCCACCACCAAAGAAGTCTCCCTCTGAAGGGATTTTTCGGTGGTGGAAGTCTAGACCAATAGTCTTCTCCCACTATGAAACTGCTGATTCTATGGAAGCTCTTGAAGAAAGCCACTGCCTCTTTGCCTCTTAAACAGCCAGCTGCTCTCCTCAGGCTGTCGGCAACAGGCTGATTTCACTCAACACACTCGGCCACTGAGCTGCGATGACACAGTGGTTGAGAACTGCTAGCTTAGAGTATGTAAGGTATGCATGTCTTTTGGTCTCTCCCAATCTATAGTGATACCAATCTATCATATTCCTGTGATGTCCTGAGTCTGTCTTGTGAACTTTGCTAACCTCTACTTCCAGCAATTTATACTGGAGTTAAAAGAACTTGGCAACTTCCAGGATTAGGTCCAAAATGCAGACCTAAAAAGAAGAGCTGCTCATTTAGGGAAAAAATTATCTCCATCTCCATGGTATGTATTGGGTGTAGAGTGGTCAGCAGCTTTACTGTGGTGCAGATACTCAGAAAAACTTATCTTTTTGGGGTGAGGTTAAAAATATACACCCTGAGCATTAAAACAAAATTGCAAAGAGGCAAACAGAGACAAAGAAAGGTGTCTGGTCTCTTATGAATCTGACTCCCAGTGTTGGCTCACTTTGTTTTCTGTTGCTCAGTAGTTTCTCACAGAGTAAGTGGCTACTGCACATGATTTCTTCGATTGACTTCTTGAAGGTCTGTTACTGAGAACTCTCAAGTATCTTTGTGAGGATCACTTATTTGTAACAAGTAGAGAGGATTACTGCTTCTAGCAAACTGGGGAGGAGATGAGACCAAAATAGACAGCTATTTTGTCTTTATACTCACAGTATCTTTCACTTTTATGTCCAAGTGCTGCTGCTGCTGCTGCTGCTCCTGCTCCTTTTTAAAAAGATATCAGTCAAAAAGTAATAAGCTTACTTAAAGTATTGTATTAGGTGGAGGGATCTTTTATTCATGGGACATTTAGCAAATGCAGTCATTCTTTACACATCTTGCCACTTTCGGTCTGGGCATTACTCCAGCAATTTAAACTGCTAAATAAATTGAGTGTATTCAAAATTAAATGCTGTCTTTGTATGTCTGTTTGTAAATGGTATAATAACTTATGATATTTTTAATGATACCTGTATTTTGTTTACTGACATATTTAGAACATAGACTAGTAGTAAATTATAATACTATTGTATTTGCAAATTCCTTGTGCCATAGAAATTGATGATGGTTAGAAGGACTGGTTCTATAACCACTGAAGAGAACCCGGCAGAAACAGTTTGAATAAGGAAGGCAAAGGCTACCCAAGTTTTATCTGTTAGTAGGAGAGACAGACTAGAGTGGGAGACTTTATATTTTTTTTTCTTTAAGCAACTTGACTTATAAGCGAAGAAAAAAAGCTTGAGAAACTAGTAATATTCAAATAAAGAATTGCTGTCTCTTTTGTTTTGGGGGGTTAGATCTATTTTTTCTGTCTTAATTTGCTTTTCTTCTTGTCTTCCCTGAATAGTCTCTTCCATCTGTCTGCATCCTAGGCCTAATGGGTCTTGAAGCAGGAAAGCCACCTCTGGGTAGAATTCTCTTAAAACTATTAAGTCAGAAACTTGGAAACTGTGAGGACTCAGTGCTCTTTGTTCCATGCAAGTGTAGAAAGCTTAGTTTGGCAGTGTTGTTTTGTTGGGACCTCCCTGCTGTTCCTGTGAGCAGTATCTTCTTGGCAAGAAAATCTGTTCTCTGCATTCCAAGGTGTTCTCTGATTTCTTTCACTTGCCCTGAGTGTGAGGGGGAAAAAGATTATGTGGAGATGGAACCCTTCATTCTGTGGTATAAAGCTTTTGTGGGCATGAATTCAGAATGACAGTATTACTCATAAGTAGCAAAGCTTCAAATTTAATTATGCAACTGAACCCAACCAAATGGCGGTTAAAACTTTTATTTTACAGCAAACCGGCAAGTATCCTGTGTGTGACATGTATGTCACAGCAAATGACCCTAGAAATACTTCAGGTGATTTCAGTAGTTTCCAGTATGTTCTTCATATCCCTCCACCTGTAAAGTCAATGTATTCTTAGGATAGGCCCAAATGTTCAGGCTACAGAGAGAAAAAATAAAACTATTGTGTATGTGAAACCCCTAATGATTACTGAAAATTGCCTTTTCATGCATAAAAATATTGCTACTTTTAATGTCTGATCATGGAAGCTAACAAGGCTAGAAACAAGTTCTGCGCATCCCGTAGGAAAGCGGGGCTCTCAAGGACATAGCAAATGCTTCTAGCCGTAGATGAAGATTCTTTCGTATAGATTCACTAAGGGCAGAAGAGTGAGAGTGCAGTCAGGGATCTGGTTATAACTCACTGATTCTCTGCCTGGTTCACCTGGATGCAGGATAGGTAGCCTCGTTGCTTTAACCCATGCCAGATGGCAACACGTCCCACGGGACCAAATGAAGCAACGAAAGCAACTAATAGTCAGATGGAAGAATGCGTAGGTTAAAATAGGCTTTTTGTGATGTTAGTTTACACCTTTGTACACTATCTAGATCTTTAGTACATAAGTAATGTCAATACCATTTGACGTATTACATCAGGCCTTGACAAATCAATGTTTCTGGTTGCTACAGCAACCAGTTTTAGTAGTCTGTCACCTAGCTCCACTGCAGAAATGTAATGGAGGAATGTTCTTTGGTGACCAAAAGTAAAATTGATGTTGCCTACCCGTGAGCCAATGTTGGCCCCCATGTATTACATACACATACGGTGTATCTTCACTGCAGACACAGGTGTAATTGCAGCTTAGTGAGGAATAAGCCTGCTACCTTTAAACTAGCTATCATGGCTAAATATAGCAGTGAAGACACATTAGCATTGGCTTTTTTGCTGTTAATTTTCATGGGGCTGAGATTTCACCTGTAACTTGCTTTTTGAAAATATTGTAGAGGGATAAAGCAAACCTTAGAAGTTATCTTGTAAATAGAAGATTGCTGTCCTGTTAAGTTTAACTTTCTCTAATGAAGTTTCAGGATGGAATGGAAACATAAGTAGATTCTGCTTCTGCTGTTTGGGATCTGCCAATGTTTGCTAACACCAGATAGTACCTTAATCTGTAAGCAATTCCAGTGCTTTCAATGAGACTAGTTGTGAAGTAAGTAGAGGTCCTATTGCTTTTGTACACAGCAAAGCATGAATCCTCTCAATAATGTCAAAAATAAGAAATTTTGTGAGTTTTCATTATCAAAATCAACTCAAACTAAATAGTAAAATGGGTTTTTATGTTTATAATTCAGTTAAGCTACAATTGATTTTGTACTAAAAACTAATCAGTATACTATAATTGAAGGGAGATTTTTGGAGCATCGTACCAGCTGGCAGTACAGATGGTACAGATGGCATACAACACTCTAATGGGATAAAGATAATGTGCTGGCACAAAGAGATTTCAGTGTTAGTTTTCAGTGTTCAGTGAACATGTGAACTTTTTTCCATTTCAAACTAGCTAATCATTTTTACTGTAATCGATACATAATCAACACATTTGTGAACTGAATATTTAGATAAATATTAGCAGCAATACTGTGGAAAAAAGACAAAGGTAGCATCAGTTCACTCTGGAAAAAGGTCTTGCAAAAGCATGGTGCTGCTCATGTATTAATATTTAATATAACCACAAAACAATCTAAGGTATTGTTTTGTAGTTTAAGAGGAAACATTGCAGGTTGATTAGTATTAACTTAAATACTATTGCCATCATTTTTAGAGAAGATTAAGATTATGGTGACAGTTAGAGAAACCCGAACTCTGATCCTGATTCATGCGTGGGTATGGAAAAGAGACTATGCTGGTTTTATTGGTCACTGAGTCTCTTCTTGTGGTGGATGATCAGCTATCCATGTTAATTTGTCTTTAGTTCTGTTGGCTGGACTTGCTACCTTTTGACTATTCATTGTTGTTGATCCTCCTGCAGACCTTAATGGGAGTAACATGAATCCTTGCGTTTGTTGTTTTTCCTTATCAGCATACGCTGTAACTCAGCTTTATAGCTCCATATCTTCTGGCTACACATTGTGGTTTGTCAAGTGACTGAAAGAGATTATATTTTAGATGAGGGCTAGGTAACTAAAACTCATACCTGAAAAGACTGAAGGTAGCAGTTGTAGTTTGGGGAGCAAGATGTGGCCAGAAGAGGGTATTTTTGCTCCCTTTGTTGGGGCATGCCTGCTATTTACAATATTTTCCTCCTGGAGTTCTTGCTGAATCCTTAGATGAACCTGGGTACCTAGGCAATGGCTTCTGGATGCCCATCTTCTTGGGAGCCCAAGACTGATTCATTCTATCAGAGCTGAGTTCAAAGGTTGCAGCCTTTTAATGTGGATGAAGTCTTTGCTAAATATTCTATGCTTTTGTTACATTTAGTTGGATAACCGCAGAGCACTTTATATGATACTTTACCCAAAGACCGTGGAGGGATACATACTACAGAATTTGTACTGTCTTCCAAATCACCTACAAATGCCATTCAGGAAGCTAGTTTTGAATTACAACATGCTGAATGCTCTGGGTTTGAGCATTCTCATCTTGGAGTCCATCTCTCTCCACCCATGATACCATCAGAGGTAAGATCACCTGAGATACTCAAACAGATTTAAGCATGGGGAGGAGAAGTGTACTTTTGAGATATTCTCAGTGAATGTCTCTTGATTCTTGAATTCACATCTCATCATGATCCAGAGCCTAAGTCTAACTGTCAGAGAGTGATGCAAAGATCACCTTTTCCCATTCTCTTTCTAAGAAGAGTTAAGAGGTAGTGGCTTCTTCTTTAAGGCCTGGAGGGCCTGAGGCCAGCCAATTCTGATTACTAAAGAGACCCATCTGGGCTGGATCAGGTATTTCCCTACGAAGGCTGCAGTGAATGGGGCAGCCTAGGAAATGTCAGGAAGGGATTTGGAAGCTCCAGGGTGTGGCTGACAGGAGAAGAAAAGCGTAGTCAGAGGGCTGAGCTCCAGCCAGAAAAGCTTTGGGTGGAGCAGGCTGGGACAGAGGTAGAATTTTGTGTGGGGTTATTTAAACTATTTCTGTTGTTAAACCAGCCCTGATAGGGATGCTGGTATCCACAAGAGAAACTGTGTGGAGTGTATAAGGGGCCTCAAGAGGGAGCTAGTGTGCCTGCAAAGTGATCCCAGCCATGAAGGGCTGCTCAGTAAACAGCAACCCTTTTGCAGTTATGAAGAAGTGTCTGAGTTTGGGGGATGCTGAGTGGTGATGGTTATTTCATCTTACTAAGTTAGTTGCCTATTTTATTTCTTTTTGTGTAATGTTCATAACTCATTTCATATTTGTGCCTGTACTACTGCTATTTGACTTGGTAAAATGCAACATACTCTTAATCGATCAATATAAAAACATGGAACATATATTTTTCAGCTTTCAGATGGTTGGTGGTGGATTCTTTTTTCTTTTTTTTTTTTAAACAAATAAAAATCTTTCTATACAGCTTATAGATGCTGTAAGCCCTGATAAATTTAAATGAAAAAAAGCCTAGCAGATCTTTTGTAGCTGTGCATTAGGGGACAAATAGTGACTTGTAACCACTGACCCAAAGACAATTCTTCCTCCGTGAAGATCTGTCAAGGGAAAATGGTACTTTTGAGAGGCACAATGCCTGAGCAGATTGCACCACCCTTTCAAATGCATAGGGGTTTAGCTCTTCTGAGGGAAAAGGCCCAGGTGCGCACACCCTAGAGATGAAAGCCTCATTGGCCACGTCTACATCTAACTGCTTAGTTCAGACTTTCTTAGTCTGAACTAAGCAGTTCAAAGTTAGTTCAAAGTAACTGTGTTTTTGTTTTTTAGTTCAAACTAGTTTTTGTAACTTTTAGAAAAAACACGGTTAGTCTGAGCTAGCATGACTACATTGTGCTAGTTCGAGCTAAAGTTTGAAATAAGTTTTTAGTTTGAACCAGGCAAAGCCTAGTGTAGACAGGGATCAAATTAGTATGGATTAAGCCTCCTAATCTGGACTAATTTGCTAGTGTATACATAGCCACTGTGTTTCACAGATGATATTGGTGGGAGGGCTTTGGCTTTCTTAAGGATGTTGTTCTGGGAACAAGGATTCTTGGAAGAAGTGGGATTCCCTTGATGTAGAAGAAGGAGAGTCTTTAAGAGAAGAGATGTTGTTAGTCTTTAAAGGTGTCACAGGACTTTTGTTGTTTTTGGTATATACAGACTAACATGACTACCCCTCTGCAAAAATCATAAAGTATCTTTAATGCATTATAACAACATTGTACAGTCTGGCTTATTTATTTATTTGGATGTTACTAGCTGAGAAACAATGAACTGAGGTCATTGGCAGCAAATAGCTAATATTGACATTTTTGGGGTTGGGTTATAGTTTTAAAGTAAATACTGCATTTACTTTACTTGACTTCAACTTTCTCTTCTGAATTTCAGGCCTCAGGTTCACACTGGTGCTTTTCCATTTATAAACAATCTCATCACTTGAAATAATCATACCTATTCCACCTTTGCAGCCCTAAACAATTACAAGAAAAAATAATAGCCTATTAGGGCCTTTTGTGGCAAACACTATTCAGTCTCAAGTTAGTAATCATAAACTGAAGATAGAATTGCCAACCGAAGGATTTCCCATGCTAGTTTTCACTTTATTTTCCTGATATGAAAAGAGGGGGTGGGGGAAAGAAAAGAAAGCCTGGCCATTACTTCTCTTTCTTTCTTCCGTGTTTGATATATGATGACCGAGGAAGTGATTTCTCTCTTTGACTCACAGGATCAATTATCTTCATGGCCATTATTAAGAGGTGCTGCACACTTTTTCCACTCCTCTCAGTGGGAACACAGCATTCAGCTTCTGCATATTCATGACAATCACCTTTAGGTAATTTTGTGGTAATTCAGTGCAAGTATCCCTGGTCAGTATGAGTTACTGCAGTCTGCAGTAGAAACCAATGAATTCTATTTAATATGTTAGGAAGTAAGTCACAATGGCATTGTCTACACAAATGGAGGGAAAAGAACAATCTCTAGGACATTTCTGAATGATATTGATCAGCAGGCAAATGTGCTGTTATTCTGTATTCACTTTTCCTCATGTTGTTGATAGGATTCTGTAGCGTACAACCTGGTAGGATGCCTGCATTTTTGAACATGCAAAATGTGAAGTTAGCTTGAGTCCTTGCACCTCACTTCCTCTTCATTTGCCATTTCCTTTAGTACATTCTGTATCCTTAGTTAGTTAACTAAAGGTTTCAATCTCCTCTTATAGGCCTTGTTCTCTCTTCACTATTCTAAAAGCTGCTTGATCCACTTTTCACACTGTTTCTTTTAGCTTTAAAGTGTCAGCTCTATATTCCAAGTCTCTGTATAAGAACAGTCCAGTTTTTAGTTTATTAAATAAGTGAGAACAAGCAGCTGTTAATTTTCTCTTCTTTGGAAAGCTGGTAATACAGGTGAATTGAACAAGTTAGTCCATTCCAGACTTGATAGAGGCACCAAAATACATTGAAAAGTTGATTCTCAAATAGCTGTGAAGCTTTTACAAATGAATATAAAGAAGTTGCTGCTTCTTCTCAACTTATTGCCTATGGCGTTAATAGCTGCATAATGGCCTCTGGCCATACCATCTCCGACTGTGGTCTCCTCAAAACTCAGACAACACAAGGTAAGGCCTGGTTAGTAGAATGTAATGCTTAGCAGAGACCAGGGATTTCCTTAACACCCCCCCCACCACCACCACTTCTGATTTTTCTAATTCCCCTTCCCCCCCACCCAGTTCTCAGTTAGCTAGTAACAGCGTTATACCAATTTAGTCTGTGGTTGGAAATGACTGGACTGAACTGAACTCGCTAAGAAGTAAGACAAGCCAACAAGGAGTCTGTTGGCACTTAAAAGACTAACAGATTTAAGCCATATCAGATTGATTCTCAGTTGGGGGGAAATGGGATGTTGATATTGCTGTGAGCTCTCCCTTACAAGCAGTGTCTGACTAGCAATCAGCAATATTTTTTAACAATTATTGGGCTGGTCAAATAGTGCTTGATTCTTAGTCAGGCTCTGTACCAAGTCTTTTGTTATTTTAAGTGACCATCATACCTGAAATCACAGAAAATCAGGTGGTCTAAGTACTAGTGCTTAGACTTGGAGTGTGGAAAAGTAACTGTGTTTTGTGGAGACTAGAGACTTCCAGCCTGCGTCAGCATAAGTTCCCCCACTGAGACATAAAGTCAAAGAAGTCAAGCCACACGAAGTGTGGCGGAGACAATATGCACAACAAAAGTGATTGAGTGAAATAGTGAAGAACAACTGACCAACCATTGGAGGAACAACCAAGGTGCTCTTTGTTTCCCTGTCCCCTGGAAGGTGAATTCTTGTGAACGCACCTCTGAACTGTGGGTCTGCCTCCAGTACGGACAAGGAGCACAACAAAGTGAGTGAGGTATGGAGAAGAGATACAAGCACATTAAAGAAATATTTGTTTGTTGAACAAACAAGGAGTCTAGTAGCACTTTTAAAGACTAACAAATTTATCACCTCACTGTGCTTTCATGACTTTGCTCCAGAATGCTAGATTTGTGACTGGGAAACATATGCAAATATTTCCTAGTAGGCCAAGATTTTTAAAATGCTTTATTGCCAAGGTCATTATCTCACATCATCACAACCTTGAGAGGTAATTATCTTGGATATTTTTGTACTAATTTTTTTTTATGTTTCAATTTTTTTTACATAAGAGCATTAGAATAGCCATACTGGATCTCACCAGTGGCCATCTAGCCCAGTAACCTGTTTTCTGACAGTGGCCAATGCCAGGTGCTTCAGAGAGAATGAACTAAACAGGTGGTCATGGAGCTGTCCATCTCTTGAGATTTAGTCCCACCTCCTGGCAAAAGAAGACTAGGATCATTTCAGAGCATGGTGTTGCCTCCATCCTTGCCCATCCCGGTATTATGGGAAGAAATACTTCCTTTTGTTTGTTTTACACCTAGTGCCTGTTAATCTCACTGGGGGACACCTAATTCTTGTGTTACAAGAAATATTAAATAGCATTTCCTTATCCACCTTCTCCGTATCAGTCACAATTTTATAGACCTTTATTTCCACCCTTAATAGTTTCTTTTCCAAACTGAAAAGTCCCAGTCTGAATAAGCTCTTCTCAGAGGGAAGCTGTGCAATACCCCTAATCATTTTAATTGCCTTTTTCTGTATATTTTCCAATTCAAACATATATATACCTAAGGACTTAAATAATTCAGTCAAGGGTTAGAGATTTATTACAGGAGTGAGTGGGTGAGGTTTTGTGTCCTGCATTGTGCAGGAGGCCAGGCCATCATAATCGTCCTTTCTGACCTCAGAGTGTATGAGTCTCATCCTTTCTTGAGTAGTAACAGCTAAGTTAGACCCCATTATTTTATATGTATCATTGGGTATCTGTTTTTAAATATGCATTACTTTGTCCTTATCAACAGTGAATTTCAGCTGCCGTTTTGTTGTCCAGTCATCCACTTCTGTAAGATCCCTTTGTAAAACTCTTCACAGTCTAGTTTAGAGTTAATAATCCAATTTATTCTTGAGTAATTTTGTGCCATCTGCAAAACTTGCCACCTCAGTGTTCACCTCTTTTACCTGATCATTTATGAATATGTTGAATGGTACTGGTCCCAGACCAGTAGCCAACTTTGTATGATAATCTAAGAAAATGGTCATTCATGAATAGGGTTACCAAACACCAAAGCATGGAAAGGAAAACAGGGAGGTACAAAAAAGAGGACATGGAAGGAAATAGAGAAAATGTATTATTAATATTACTGTCATTACCATATTATGTGATGGAGAATGGGTAATGATCAATGAATGCAGCATTAAAACTGCAATATCATGTGTTTTTTAAAATATTTTAAAGTAAAAATCAAAGTTTTCTTTTAGTGAAAATTGGATTTTTTCAGTAAATGAAAGCTTTTCATGACTCTTTCATTAATGCTCATAAGACTTAAAAGAGTTAAACTAAATTTGCAAACATAAACTTGAAAAGCACCTAAAAGAAGGCAGTTAGCTTACCTCTCATTTTTCATTTTCCACAGCAACCCATTTTACAATAAAAAAAATTGTCCTAAGTTGTTTCTATTTCATTCAGATGTGCCCCTTTATTTGTTTTACTTCATTAGTCCCTGTTAGTAATTTTATTTACAGTATACTTTATTTTCTTTCATTTTATTAGTGTTGCTATATTTTTTCCTGATTTAGCCCTTTCATAGGGAGCAACAGGCCAAAAATTGGCTCAAACCCACAACCTTGAGCTTAAGAGTCACCTTTTATACCAACTGAGCTAGCTGGACTCATGTTAAAAGGGCCAGCTGCTAGAGGAAGGTCCGTCTGCTGGGCTCAGGAATTTGGCTGTCATAGGGTTTTTCTAACATGCTACTCATCATAAGTAAAAAGCCAGACAAAATCACCTATTTTTAAAATGCCTGCTGGATCGAGGACGTGAAGGTAGAAAGGAGGACACGTTTCTTGCCAGATGTTTGGTAACCCTATTCAAGAATCACAGTTTTTTCCATGGTGCCATATGGCCCCTCTTCACCACCAGCCTCACACCTCATTGGCCCTTACATCCCCCCTAAAAATTCCAACACCCCCCAATCTCAGTTCCTGGGGAGACCACACCTCCACCTCACATACCACCTTGGATACCTCCTAGGGAGCCTGATTCACAGGCCCCAACACAAAAAGCAAGGAGGGAGGATGCGGATGGGGAACATATGGCCAGGAGGTCCAGCTAAGGTATGAGCCAGAGCCTACTCTGAGACTTCACTACAGTCCAGTCAGTCCCAGTTGAACTCAGCCAAGCCCCTTGCAGGCGTTAAGTGTGTGAATGTATTTTTTATTAGTGTTTACGTATACTGACGGAATCCAGCCCCAGTGCCATAGGACAGAGATAGCATTGTCCTCTGCTTTTCATTCTCTTGCAGGCTTTGTTGGGGTATATGTAAAGAATTTCCTTTATGTGCGCAGGGATGTCCCTAGAATCCCCCTGAGAACGCTAGATAAAATTCCTATGAAGGTGCTCTGTAGTCCTCTCCCAAAAGTTTCTAAGAGTGGAAGTCTTATTTCTTTCCTGTAGTAGGGCACTTTCCCATGTCACTCTGTGACAACTTTGACAGGCAATGTTGCAGTTAACAGGACTTCAGTTAACAGCATACAGACCTGGGTGCCTTCAAGATGACAGCAACAGTGTGCTTTCTGTGCCTTGTTACCATCAGAACTGATGCAGCAGGTAAGATCACCACCACCTACAATAACAGTGCTTGCATTCAGTGCCATTGCTCTGTATTCATTGTTTCATGCTATCAAACCAAACACTTCTCTCTCTTTTCCCCACACTAGACTAACACGGCTATCCCTTTGGAAACCTAAAAACTAAAGCATTCTCACCAGGCTGGGACTGGTGAGCCATGCTGAACTTTGGAGTACCTGTGTTAGTGTTAATAAGCATATCTTGATTTAAAATTGTAGGAGAGAGAAGGAAAGGAGGTCTGAAGCTTAACTTTTACCTTCCATTGTGACTGTGCTACAGACACTTCTATGTTTCATCTGTAACTGCTGCCATTGCAGCCTGCAGTGGTCCTTTCCTCACATGTGCAAAATGCTTGAGCTAGATCAGAAGGAGGGGGGAATACTTGCTATGACATGCTTCCAGGAGTTCTTTGAACCAGTGCTGTATCAGATGGTAAACAGACAGCCTGGATGGAGGGTGACTATTTCAGACTATTGAGGGAGCGTCAGAAGAAAAGGGAGAGAGATGTGTTAGAACATAATAGAGCTTTTCTGCGTGCAAACAATTGTTGCAGTCTTCTGTCTGTCTGCAGGTCCAACAAGCCAACTTCTCAGTGAGAGGTTGTCATTATTTGTCCTGCTACCCTGAGTGCTCCACAAGGCTCTGCTGCTGTGGCTCTCAACCTGGGACGCTCACAAACACTGTGTGTGTCTGATGAGGAATCCTGGTTCAGTAGCTCTGATTTCAGCAGCCTGTTTACAGCCCCTTTTTGGCTTGTATTAGCCTTGACTACAACCAATACAGTGACCCCCACCACACTCCCAGTTCTGAATTTCCCTGAAATTGTGCAGTCTTCACTGTCCAGACCTGGACATTTCAGAGAAATAATATGGTGGGTTTGTTTATCCAAACAGGTACACCGATCTACTTGGAACATATTAACTTAACTGAGGTAAATATGCCCTTCCATTTAAACACAACATTGACTTGGTTAATAATCAGAATTAAAAAAAAATATTTAGACTAAGGCATAGGTTAAGTGATGCCAAGTAAATTAAACAAAATAAGAAGAGATTACAAGTAAAACGTAAGTGAAAACCTGCCCTTACAAGTCTAAAGCTTAATATAGCAAGATACAATCTTTGCAAAAGCAGGTTTCTCACCTGTCTTCAGTTTCCAGAGTCTTCAACTCCCCTGACCCCAACCCTTGTTTGAAGGTCCCAGCCTTCCCAGTTTGCAAAAGCTCTGGCCTCTTACGTCTATCTAGTGATGGATGGCAGAAATGACATCTATCTTGGCTTATAGATTCCAGAGTTTGATGGCTTTGCTTCAAGAGCCAGGATGACTACATGCTCTTCCTTCCTTCCTGTGGACTTTCTATTGCTCTCTACATCTTTGAGTCCTTGCTGTTTTCATTCCACTATGTTTACTTTACAGAGATAGGAAAACAGCTGCTTTCTTGACTGTTTGGGAGGGGACCTGTTTCTCGCTGTTTGGCCACAGACTCTGAAACATATCATTAAGTATCCGTATTTCCTAATGTAGCATTAACACATACAATTCCAAGTTATACTAATCACCAGGGTGTCATTAGCTTTCAGAAAAGACCTCACCCTGTATGTTTTTAGAATACAGTAATGTACCACATAGTCAGTTGAGTCGGTTGTATCACTTGAGGTTCAGGTCTTCTGTCTTTATAGACGAGAAAACCTTTGCAATGTATTCTTTCAGAAGAGTAGCCCAGGCCACGCATTTCTCTCTTGCTGGCTGCAGATGCCATGCTTTCTTCTTCCCCACCAGTTAGTGTGAGGTTTGCATCCACCTCTTTTTACATTGATGGGTCTGTTTGTGATATGTAAATATATTCTAATTGTCTTTCAGAGTACTTTGGAAATAGTTCCTAGATGGGGAAAACCATTCCCTTTGTCTGGTGAAGACTTGTTTACTAGCTCCCCAAGGCATGGTTTTAAAGACACTTCTGTTATAACTCTAGCATATAGCCCTAACTCTTAAAATTCATCACACATATCCATCATGCCAGAGTATTAATGATTAGTGCATTATTATTTTTCAAATGATACCTCATGAGGCATATTTGGACAAAGTTTATTACAGTAGTACTAGTGTATACAAGGGATTCAGATTGGCTTTAAGCAAAGGTTGCTTAACAGTAGCTAGATTAGACAGTTAATGGAGAGGTAATCAGCTGCCGATCCTGAGAGCAGGTCAGCTTTCTACTCTGACATTCATTGAAATGCTGTGATGTATTGTAGGATTCTCTATAGAAAAATCCTTCCTGCACTCTGTGACTGGATGGTGGGGGTCCTGCACACAGGACCTACAGTCTGTCAGTAGCACTGAGTGCCACAGCTTCAAAGAAACAGATGTTGTAAGTGATACCATTGGATACTCAACTACATGGGTCTTACAGCCCTTATTCCATACGGGAATGGTGCAAAAATTATGGACACCAGTACAGCCCCGAGTCTGTAACAGCAGATGCTATGTAGCCCAGGGGAAGATTAGGTGCTCTCCTCTACTAAACCCCTTGTACCATGCCTCAATACACACTTTGCTTTCTCCAAATTTTTTGTTCCCAAACTACTCTCCATTCATCACTTTTGGAAAAAGGTGCTCATGACTTGGGAGTGGTCAGAAAGCTTTGGAAAGAAATAAATGGAAAGAGGCCTATGATTAATAACTTAGCTTTGTGTGCTGTCATTTACAGCATGTGCCACCCATATACTAAACATACTACAAAGTCAATAATTAATAATATATACAGTTCTTACAGAATGCTGCTTTGAACTAAGATAAATGCTAACTAGCAAGAAAGCACAGTGAAGATTTCCTTACTGAAACATGCAGGAAGTCTGTTAAACAGAGGTGGAATTTGGAATTTTGGGGTGGAATTGTGATTCCACTGAAGTCCAAAGCTAACGGGGCCCAGATTTCACCCTTTATTCTCCTAATTAGCATGAATTTGCAGATTCTAAATGTCAGTCTTCTTCAATTGCACTCCACTGTATATTTTTCCCATTTACTGTTACAAATGTGCTATGCTTCTGATGCATTTTTAAAAAATACTTTTGTTCTTGTTGTTTTTGTGCTGCAGGTGTAACTCATGTTAGGGTACTTGGGTATGTTAGTACCACTGGATCTCAACTTTTCTTGGTGTCAAAATAAAAAAAAAAAAGGACACTTCTATTAGCTCAAGCACTTATTTTTAACTTACTTAATTGGCTGAAAGAACAAAGTCCGTGACTCAGTTGTACGGTTAACAGAAAACTGAGACTCGTATTCATGGAGACAAAAGAAAATATTCTAGTAAATATCCCACTAAAATGCACTTTCATCTCACATCAGCAATGCTAATTTCACATCTTAGCCTGCACTAATTATCAATTATCAGATGATGTCCAGATGATGCTAACAAACCTGTAGTCATAAAGGGCCTCCAGGTCAGATGTCACCCTGCTCACTGTGGACAGGTTGTTATGTTAGCAAGATTTTTTTTTTTTTTAAATCATTATTGTCATCTCCTGAGGAATGCAATCTGCTTTGTTCTGACCCACAGCTCTGTGGAGATAACTTGAGTGTCTTAGTGAAAAATGCACACATTTCTCCCCTCCTCCTTCTTCCTGGTTTGCAATAGGGGAAGGGGAAGAGAAGACAACTCTCTGCACTGAACCGCCCCTAGGGAGAGACCTAGCTGAATGATTTTGTAGGGGGCTGGTTTTATGTAAACTACCCCTGCTGATTAACAGCTCCATTCCATTTGAAATGGTTCAGAAAGTGCATGCTTGAAATCTGAGCCAGATGTCCCATCAGACCTTGCTCCCTTAATAAAGAGCTTGTTGGCTGTTGTGCTATGTGAAACGTCAACATCTTGGCCCTAAGTTAAAGCCACTGTATTAGTATAAAGTTAATAGTTTAGCATTCCTGTTACCAAGAAAAAAGTTAAGCCAAACACACCTTCCTATCCTGGGAAGGAAAAGAGGAGCTTCTCACTCTCCTGTTCCGGGAGGAATTGCCAGAAATTCAAAATAATGCCATAGCTACGTTTGTGAGCGAGTGCTCGGGCTACATGCAAATGAATATTAACTTTATTATTCAGATTAGGGAGGTAAAAAGAAGTGCTTGTCACAGTAACATCATCTTGAAGAATGTAGCCAATTTCTGCCACTTTTTGCAATCCCATTGATTTGGATCAGGCAGCAAACCTGTAATTGTGGATAGAATTACAATGATGATTATCAGTTGGTTTGAGTCACCTTTTCTTTAAGTTGGAACTGTCTGTGATGGTTTGAACTTTCTGTTTACAGAAAAATTCAATACAAAGATAGGAATTAATCATTATTAAAATGTATACAATTTGTTGTTTGTAACAGTATTCAAATGTGAGCTTGTTCATAGCAGAGCATTGGCATTTGCTCTTTAATTGAAATAGTGTAGAAGAAAGGAAAAGCATAACATGCAATTATTTGAGAAAGCTCTTCAACTTCTGACTAGAGATTATGTACTATTTATAAAAATGTTTTTAGACTGCTACAATTGGCTTGGTCAAGGGAACTTCAATGGATTAAAATTCTGCTGAATTCAAGATCAATTTTTATATAAAACAAAGACTGTAGCCTTAAAATCACCTGCTTGTTTTGTATTCATTTTATTTTTCTGGCTATAGAAAAGCTAAAGGAAAAAATTAAAGTAGAAGAAGAAGAAGAAGAAGAAGCTTTAAAAAATTCCCTAGAGCCTTTATTTTTGGCTCAGCTGCATGATATAACAACTTTTGCCCTGTCCTCAACAGTGCAATTTATACTTTGTGATTCGCTGAGGGTGCTATGCATCTTTCTCCCATTTCTGTTTTTTGAAGCATCAGTTTAGAACTTTATTCAGACCTTGATTTTATTGTTTGTACATAACCATAAAACTAACAGTTGTTTTCTTATTAATTCCATCAAGTGATGTTTGGTGTTTTGTTCAGTTCAATTTAAAATAAATCTGAGTGAAATAAGGTCCTTCTGATATAGGCACAGAAAGCCTTGTTATGAGGGATTGGGTGGATGTTAGGTAACAGGATCTTTATGACTATGAAGGAAGAATGGGAGTGTCATTCCCACCACATCGCTGTGAGTGTGTGGATGGAGTGGAAAATAATGCTTCCTTGGAGACATGGTGTGATGACTGCAAATGCATTGCATGCTTTGAAAAACCCCACAGGGACACGTAGCCCTTTGAAAGATAACGACAGAAACATGGGCAAAAGAATGATGAGATGTACAGAAAATTTTGCACATGAAGAGATATTGGGATGATTAGTACTAGTTGGTTTAGAAAAGAGACTAAAAGACAAGACATGATAAAGAGGAACAAAATACTGAATAGTACAAGAAAGTAATTCAGCCGCTTTTATTTATCCTTCCTCACAAAGGGCTTCATCGAATGTGCACTGCAGTCTTTTCTGAGATGTCACTGAACTCTGGATCAGGTCCAATTATACAAGATCAAGGGGGCAGCCAATGAATCAAAAAGCAAAGTGATAACAGGCAGTTATTTATTATACATATAATTAGCTTTTGGAACTCATTGCTGCAGGGTACAGTTGAAATCTAAAAGCTTAGGAGTGTTTGAAAAACAAGTCAGACATCTACTCTTGCATCAGATAAGTTTATGAATGTGTGAGGAACAGCTGTCAGGCAGTATTCAACTCATATGTTCAGCTCCTATAGACCTGCATAATACATACTCTCAAGCTGCACCCATTGAGGTGATTTTCTGATTGAGCACTGGGAGGATGAAATGGAAGAGAAAGGATTAAGGGCTAGCTGATGGTCACATGCTTCAGTGGGGGAGTTAAGGAAGGAGCATGTACTCTTTCCAGGACTGAAGATGGAAAGGGGACTGCAGCCTGCTTTATTCAAGGGAAATTGTGTGTGCGTGTGGGTGGGGAAGATGCCAGGAAGTTGCCACAACCTGAAGATAGAAATGGATCCAGAGGCCATATTGAAATGGATGCTTCAGTGGATATAAGAAAGCCAACAGTGTTTTCTGCTCCAAGTACTGGATTAGAATGGTTCAGACTCACAGATTGGTGTGACACAATGATAACTCCTAGAGTGGTGGAGGTTTCTCCCTATAATAGGGCCTGATTATGAGCCCAAGACCTTCCTCGCCACCTTTGAACAGTTGGCAGATGCTTAGCAATCCACCTGAGAGGTGTAGGCTATCAAGATCCCCCTCCATCAAACAGGGGGTTGTCTTAAATTCCATATTACACTATGGATGGGACCTCAGCAAAAGACTGAATTGCTGAAAGCATGTATCTTGAGCTTAGCAAGGAAGGATATCACCACTGGGTTAGATGGGCACAATTTATCCCAGACTCTTTGTCTTGAACAATGGCTTAATATCTTTGGGCTTTCTGCTATCACTGGTTAAAGCCAGAAATGCTGTCTCCAGAGGAAACTGTGATGGTAGTGGCACTAAAGGAGTTTTGTCAGGTTGTACCTGCAGTGCCCAAGGAGCAGGTCTGCCGCTGTTGAGTAATCTGTTTGGAGTAGGCTGTGTACCTCATGGTCTATGTCTACACTGCCAAATTAGTCTGGACTAATTTAGCCCTTGGCTGTATTAGGCTTTGCCTAGTCCGAACTAAGAAATTTCTTAATTTGGACTAGGGAAAGCTTAGTCTGAACTAGTTAGTACCAAGGGTTAGTTTGGACTTCCATGCTTAGTTCGAATTTTAGTTCAAACTAATGGCTAGTTCAAACTTTAAAAGTTCAAACTAAGCTATTAGCTCGAACTAGCCACACATTCTAGTTTGAACTAAATCTTTAAAAAGATGCAGTTAGTTCAGACTAACCTCGGACTTCTTTAGTTCAGACTAGCAAGTCTGAACTAATTTGGCAGTTGTAGACACAACAGTGGAGAGCTTCATGGAGTCAGGACTGTCCTGTGGTTCTACTGGCAGATCTTTGAAACAGGCCCACTCTATGAAGTGAAATTTTGAAATCTTAAATTATGTAGGGAAAGTGGAATACGAGTTTAATTTAGTATGTAAGTAACAAGGTTTGCAGATACTACATGTAAATCTACTGAAACTGTGGAAAGAATGTGAGGCTTTGTTCATCTGATGATGCAAGACATGGATTTACAGACTCACCATTGAAATCCATGGACTGACCCAGAGCAGCATCTGGGAGTGAGCCTTGCCAGAACCCAAAAAGCCTGGGAGTTGATCAAGAACTTCATGGACATCTTAACTATTGTTCTGGAGAACGCTCCCTTGGTGAAATACTGTACCCACCCTTATCCTGGGATCCTTGTTTAGATGGGCAAGTTTCAAATTCCTGAACGCATGAGGGAGGTAGTGATGAGGGAATTGGAGAATATGCTCTAGTTAGGAGTAACAGGCTATGTCTACATTCACAAATTAGTCTGGACTAAGCAAGCTTAGTCTGGACAAATTTAGCCATTGGCTACACTAGGCTTTGCTTAGTCCGAACTAAGAAATTTCTTAGTTTGAAGTAGCCAAAACTTAGTCTGAACTAGTAAGACCTGGCACTAGTCCGGACTTAGCTTGTTTAGTTCGAACTTTAGTTCAAACTGTGTGCATGCAGTACACAAACTAAGCCATTAGTTCAAACGAGCCTCACATTCTAGTTTGAACTAAAATATTAGTTCAAACTAGAATGCGTGGTTAGTTTGAACTAGCCCAAGATTAGTTAGGCCTAACCTAGGACTTCTTTAGTTCAGACTAGCAAGTCTGAACTAAAATTGCTGATGTAGACATAGCCACAGATATGTCCCACAGTGAGTGGTCAGAGTTTTTCCTAAACCCATGGCTCATTGGTCTTACACAGTTAAGACATGGCTATATCATAGCCAAAAGCATATAAAAGAGTAATGTATCCAGGACCACATCTGATTACTTTTGGATGCCCCAAACCAATGGATTAGGTAACCCTTTTGCACATGGGTGAACTGAAGGTAGCCTTTCAGCATGAGATCAAGTTGAGACCTACAGTCTTCAGGATTATAGGTAGGGGTGCTAGCCACTCAATTACCATACTTGCAAAACAAGTTGGGCAACTTGTTCAGAAGTCTTGAAGCATGGGGAAAGTCTAAAAAGGCTGGAAGAAAGCTAACAGACCAATATTTAAAAAGGTTAAAAGGGATGATTTGGGCAATTATAAGCCTGTCAATCTGAATTGATTACAGACAAGATAATGGAGCAGCTGATACAGGATTCAATTAATGAAGTACAAAAGAATAGTAATATATAATTAATGCCAATCAACATGAATTTTATGGAAAATAGATCCTATGAAGCCAACTTGATTTGTTTTTTAGAAAAGTTTACAAATTTGGTTGATAAAGGTAATAGAGTTGATGTAATAGGTTTAAACTTCTGTAAGGCATTTGACTTGGAACTCCATGATAATTTGATTAAAAAACTGAAAAGAGAGAAAAAGAAAATGGCACACAATACATTGATTAAAAGCTGGCTAACAGTTAGGTTTCAAAATGTAAGTGCGGAACCACCATTGAACAGATGTTGTTCTACTGGTGTCCCGCAATGATTGGTTCTTGGCCCTATGCTAGTTGTCATTTTTATTAATGATTTAGAAGGAAACATAAAATCCTTACTGATAACGTTTGCCCATTTTCCAAAGGATGGGAAAGTTATAAGTAATGAAAAGGACGGGTGTTGCCTTCTGGAGGGCTAGAATTAATTTAATTGCCCTTCTCCAGTGCCTTTAAAAAAAAAAAAAAAAAAAAAGTTAAAACCCAACTCCTACGGAGAGCAGCTGGAGACACAGGATTCAGTGTGCAAGGGACTCACAGCGAAAACTTGTCCAGTTACACATTCCACATTAAAATACTGCCTAAGAACAAGCATAATGAACTTTATTAATTACTAACATGATAAACCTTATCATAAAAAAAAACCACAAAATGAATTTTAAAAGAATGGTCCCCACAGAAACATTGTGCGAAGGAAACTTGGAAGTCCCAAAGTTTAGGTGGAGTTCACCCATATCTCAGTTGCAATCTCTATTGAAGTTCAAAGTCTTGAGTTGGAAGAAGCAGCAATTCTCTTCTTTGACTGCAAGGATCTTAGGCAGGAATCTATGCAGGCTTTTCTTTCTCTTCTGGAACCAGCACCATACAGTCATTTTACTGGTTAACCAGCAGTCAGTCACATGTGAGAAAATTCTGCTGCAAAATGCTCAAAAGCAGGGAGAAAACATCTTGCTGTCCACTCCTGGCTCAGCTTCTCTCAGTCACACACTGCACAGATGGGCTCCTCTCATTGCAATTCTCAGGTTGCTGCTCTCAAAGCATCTGACCACAGCACTAGCAGTAGAAAACCTAGTGGAGTATGCTCAGTGCAACCACTCACTTAATTTTCAGAAAGTTCTGGATCTGAGCAGACAAATCTGCCAAGCAACATAAACCAGCCTCAAGAGATCCCTAAAAGGGAGAGCTCCTTTTTAGGCGTATGGGTTACACAGGCACTGATACGTAGTGATCTGGATCACTTCATAAACTGGGCACAAGCAAACAATATGCACTGTAATGTGGCTAAATAGAGATATTTGCATCCAGGGACAAAGAAAGTAGGACCATACTTAAAAAATATAGGCCATACGTAAACAATGGGGGATCCGACTCTTGGAAGTAGTGACACTGAAAAAAAGATTTGGGGGTAGTGATGGATAATTAGCTGAATGTGAGCTTCTAGTATGATGCTGTGGTCAAAAGGTCTAATGCAATCCTTGGAAGCTTGAAGAGGGGAATCTCCAATAGGAGTAGAAAGTTATTTTACCTCATTGCGTTTGCACTGGTGAGAGCACAGATGGAATACAGTGTCTAGTTCCATTGTCATAATTCAAGAAGGATGGTGAAATTTAGAGAAGAGCCATGAAAACAGTTAAAGGATTAGAAAACAAATCTTATATATATAAGGAGCTCAATCTATTGTGTTTAACAAAGAGATGGCTAAGAGGTGACTTCATTACAGTCCAGAAGTACCTACACAATGAACAAATATTTCATAGTGGGTTCATCAATGTGGCAGAGAAAGGTAGGATTGGAAGGTGAATCTAGACAACTTCAGACTGGAAATAAGGTGTAAATTTTTAGCAGGGAGAGTAATTAACCATTGGAACAATTTACCAAGGTTTGTGGTGGTTTCTCTGTCACCAACAATTTTTAAATAAAGATGGACAAGCTTTAGGAATTACTTTGGGGGTAGTTTTATGGTCTCTTATACAGGAGTTCATAATAGATGACACAGTGCTCCTTTCTGGCCTTGGAATCTATGAACCCAATTATACTGGATCCCAAATCTAGAAAGGAGTATCTCGTTTTGTACTCATGTTTGGAAAGTGAATTTAGAATTGGAATTTGATGACTATCTCATTCATGCCTTTGTTGGGCAAGATGTTGGATAGACTAGGGAAGGGTATATACTTAATCACTCTGGATATCATCAACTGGTGTAGTAGTTACCTCTTGCTCTGGAGTTCTGGGACATCATGGCATTTGCTACTTTATTTAGATTTTTATGTAGACTTCTGCTTGGGCTCTGTGGAGTCCCAGCCACATTTCAGCAGTTGATGGTAATGTACTTTTGCTTGCCCAGCATATACTGGAGGTGTGATGATATATTCAGCTACTTGTCTGGAGCATCTAGAGGGGGCTGCAGCTGTATTACAGTCATTTAAGGCAGCAGGACTGACAGGCAATCTGACACTTGGCTAGGTTGGTGATGCAGAAACTAAATATGTGTGGAACATTCTGGGGAATAGGCAGATCAAGTCACTGGCAAGGAATATGAAGGTACAGCTGGAACCTGAATTTGAAACAGGCAGTAGGTATCAGAACTTTGTGTCCCCATTTTCCATAACTGTTCCCTTAACTGATCTCCTGCACAAGAACATGCCCCAGAAGGTGTTTTAGAACAGCTTGTACAGATGCTTTTGAGGAGATTAAATGGATCTTCTGCAGTGAATCAGTTCTGCATAGTCTGGGTTTCACCAAGGAGGTCTTCTAATGGATGGCTGCCTGTGAGCAGGGGATTGGAGCCATTCTGTCACAGGAGCTAGATGATAGGAACACCAAGTGTTAGACCTCAATGAAAGACTCCTTGCCAAAGGGCAACTAGTAGGTAATTGGGAAGAACTTGGCAATAAAATAGATAGTTGTGCTATTACCTGCTGGGGATGCCTCTGATATGTCCAACACCAGGCTGACACACTAATATCTGTCTTTGCAGTCCTGTGTTTTTCTGTTATGACCAGATTCAGTGCAGCTCATGTGAATGCAGATTTCTTCTCCTGAAAAGGGGGAAGGTTGTTATACTAGGAGTGTGTTTTGGACTTCACTAGGTGTGTGAGACAGGTCAAAGATGAGAGGCTTTAAGGGCCTTCTGTCTTGTGACTCAGCAAGGGATTTAAGAAGGGGGTATGAGAGACACAAGAGGAAGAGCCTAAGAACTGCAGTTTGTTTTGGTCAGGGGAATCACTTCATTTTGTATAACTTCATGACTGTTTGTCTTTACATGATTGTGTCTAGAAGTAAGGGCCTGAAATAGACTCATATATGGCACTTGTTTTTTCCAGGGATAGTGTGAGAGGCTTTCAGTTTATGGGTATTTTACTGATTTATTTCTCAGATTGCCTGTGTGACTTCTCATGCTGGGATTTACTCATGCTTCAAGTAGGTGGTGCCCCATGCTGTTCATTGATGTCCTTACTATAGGAATGGAAGAGAGGCATGTGTTAGGTATATTACACCATTTTAGGCCAAACTAAGTGTTGATATGCCATGGGATGTAAAATAAGATGCTAGCAAATGGGTGTGAATTTGAGAGTCAAGCAGAAAATAGGACAATTTAACATAACATACACACAAGGAGCCTGGAAAAGGATGGTCTAACCCTAGATTGAACCAGGCCTTATGCCTTTTCTTTCCCTTTATTTTCTCTCCAAAGTTTGTGTGTCTGACTCATTATCCCAACAGCTTTTATGTTCTCTGTACAACCTGCATTTTCTCCTTATCCCAGCCATACAATACCATCCAGAATTTCCTGTTTGACAGGACACTGAACTATCCTCAGTGTTGCTTCACAATGCAAGATACCTTAAGAGTCTCTCTCTCGGTACACTGCAGTGTGCTCATTCTGGAAATATAAAGAAACCGTTTTTCTGTTTGTTCTCATTTGGCTTTCACTTGGCTCATATTTGCATTTGAATACCTTCTGGTATCAGCTGTTTTCATAAATATTTAGTCAGTAAACTTCAGGCCAATTTTATGTCAATCAGCATAGTTTGCACAATCTTGTGGAGAGGTTTGTGGACAGTGTTGTAGGAAAAAAGAAGGCGGAAAGTCTTTTCATTAACTGGTTATGTCCATGCTCTTTAAATGTGGGGTTTATAAGACATGTCCTGATTCAATTTTAACTCATTGATTTTGATTGCTAATATATGAACTGAGTTTCCTGGGTTCTAGAATTCATTTGCAGTATGATTTATCAAGTTTTCATAAATATGAACAATTTAGAAAACTTTATGGCCCATTGTTGCACCACTTATTCAGAAACTATGATGTACATCCACAGATCAAGCAGAGGACTTTGGGCATATGTTTGCACAGCAAAGAAAAAACTGCCGCTGCTCCGTGCCAGCTGACTCAGGCTCACAGGGGTTGGACCATGTGGAGCTGTTTCATTGCTGTGCAGATTTACAGACTTGGGCTGGAGCTCAAGCTCTGGGACCCTTCCACCCAGGCTCCAGCCTGAGTCTGCAAGTCTACAGCAATGGAACAGCCCTGTGAGCCAAAGTTAGCTACCACAGGTCAGCCACAGCCACGCCATTGCTGCGTGCACATACTTTGGATTGCCTAGCTGATAACAGTCTAGCACAGCCATGATGGGCTGGTGACAGCAAAGTACAACTCTTGCTAGAGTGGAGTTGCTAGCTCTTCTCCTCTGCCCAGCACAGAAAGTTTTAGAACGAACCTCCCTCTAACCTGAATGGATAGTTCATGTTTCTTAGAATTATTCTTTCAGGTTGTTTTGCAAATCCTCTTTTGAGAGCCA
Organism: Podocnemis expansa; assembly: GCA_007922195.1. Classification (NCBI taxonomy): domain Eukaryota; kingdom Metazoa; phylum Chordata; order Testudines; family Podocnemididae; genus Podocnemis; species Podocnemis expansa. Next base: position 26,350,344 of record ML681996.1, read on the forward strand.
TGCAGTTTAAAAACTCTGAATCTACTTGCACCATAGGTTCTGAAATGGCTGGGTGTGATTTTACCTTTTTTGGGGGACTTCCCATTGGAGGGACTGATCAGTTTCAGTCAGTTTGTTAAAACAGTCTTGGACAGATCTATGCAAGATGAGCGTTCTCAGCACTTAACAGAAGCAGGCCATATGAGTTTTTGTGGGACAGTTCATGCAATGTAAGATATTTTTACAGTGTACAACATATAAAGGGAATTTTTGATGACAGAGTGGAAGAGCTCAGCATTATGGTTCCCCATCTGAGAGTATGGAACGGCACATCCTGTCTTACTAAAATCTGGAAATACAGTGGATACTCTTAACAAAATACATTGATGTGTGTTACTGGCCGCCACATTACACCAGTTTTAGGGCAGGGCCTTTGAGGGAATTGTTTTCAGTCTCACCTGTGCTTCATTTAACTAGCTCCCAGGTGATAGGACTCAAAGGCCAGTTGGTGATTGTGTAGTTAGATTACAAGTTATGAGAGTACAAGGTGTAAGGGGCATGCTGGGGATGAGATACAGAGGTGGGAGCAGTCTTAGAAGGAAAGTGGAGTGGAAATGGCTGTCCAGAACCATCATGTAAAACAGCCTAGGGGGAGAGACCTGCAGGAGTCTGTTGGGGGAGGGAATTCTTTCGACGCTTGTTAGGAGGCAAAAGCCTGCTGGGGATAAACGGACTGAACTAGAGTGTTACGTATAGTCCTAGAAGGAGGGCTGTGTGGAAGCCCTGTCCCACTGGTGGAAGGATGATTTAAGTCAAATACAGGGCTCTAATAGACTTTCAAATGCAACATTTAAAGCAGGACTGCAGAGTATTCTGCACCCAGGGTGGTGACCCAGCTGGTGCAGGGGTAATATTTGCTTTTTTTATGTTAATAAACTGGATTCAGGAAGGGAAAGTTAATGTGAAAGAACTTGCAGTGGCAGGCTGATAAGGAAGCAGACAAACCGAGGCAAGCAAAGTATTTTTTCTAATATACTTGGAGTGTGATTATTGTAAGCTATATTGCTAATTTTTCTGTTCGCATTGGAAGTCAAGAAGCTAATCTGTGTTGAGCTGTCACCACCTAGTGGTGAAACTTCTTGAAAAGGATTATGACAAAAATCCATTGTATTACAGTACTTTCAGTTATTTTGAGATAAAGTGAATGAGTTAATGTGTTCTATATGACCAGCTTCTGCTGGTAGAATGACAAGCTTTTGAGCTCCATAGGGCTCATCCTCAGGCCTGATGAAAGTATTCAATGACACTTTGAAGGAAATGCCACCCCCTCCCCTCTGGCTGCTCCTTTACACTTTATTTGAATGGCATAGGCAGCTCAATTCAATCAATGCCAGTCTTCAGAGAGCTTGTTATTTCTGTTAACTGTGCTGTTGAATAAAGCTGTCCCACTGTTAACGCTTCATAGAGTTAATGAAACTTTGCCCCTTCAAAATAAAATATTATTGGTTCTGTTTAAGAAAAAGATACTGCATATAGTGGGAAAAAATGTTTCTGGGGAAAAAAGTGGAAATTTTTTGCTGCATTTTTAATACATGGTAAAATTAATAGTGTATTTACAATTACTTTAAATTTTAAAGAATAAATGGTACAGAAGGCATGTTGCTGTTGTCAGGATGGACCCAAAGCAAGCAGTGAAGGGAAGGAGTTCATATTTAGAAGGGCAGCCTGCTACACAAACAGGGTAGTGCCAGAGCTGTTTTACCAGGGAATCCCAAAAGAAAATGAAGTCTTGTCTATACACTACTGGCAAAGTGCACTGGAGCGGTCTGATTTGCAATGGGCTGAAATGTGTTGTGCTCTAACTGCCCCATTTAGACACTGCTGATGTGCTCTATAAGGTAGCTAATTCATGTTAATATAGTCATTAAGAAAAACTAGATAACTCAGAGCATGCCAGCAAGGTCTTCGTGGAGCACTTGGAGCACAATACATTACAGATCTTTATCAAACCCCTCTAGTGCCCTTTGGTGGTACTGTGTAAATGAGTCCTCAGAAGAAACCGTTCCAAAACCAATTTTTTGGCACCTTCCATAATGCATGTGGCTTATTAAATTAAAAACAAACAAACAAAAAAAAAACAGACTGGCCATACAGGCACCAGGTTCAAGTGTAACTTGATATTGATATTTGGAAGGAGAGATGGTGGGGGATCAATCAGATTTTAGAAAGTACTAAGTCTTCTTCCATCAAATCAATCACCCAGATTTTTTCTTTCTTTTAGTCTGTGTTCAGTCAGTCTTCCACTGACCCTCGTGCTAGACACCACCTCAAATTGTAATACATTATAATGATTAAAAAAATTCCAAAAGGAGTTATGAGGATGAGTACTGTATTCCAGAATGCCTAAAACTGTTTCACTTAACTCCCTCTTGTTTTCTCCCTTTCCCTTTGTTGTCATCCCATGTTGTGTTAAAACTCATTTAGAGTGTAACTTCTGGGTAAGGGTCTGCCACTGTAATTTTCTGTAAGTCTCTATGTATGCTTACAGGTATAAATAAATAAAAACTAGTTCAGAGCTAGGGGCTGTCAATGGGAGCATCAGCCGGCCTCTGCTGTGCAGTAGAGACCAGTAAATAGCTAGTACTTTGACAATATTGGGATTTATCCCTTAAAACCAATAGAATGAATTGCATCCAGAAAAAAATGACTGCTTGGACAGGGTTGTTAATGAGTTAACTGTTCATACATGTTTATATTTCTCAAGACTAGGCTGGGACAGAAAAGTACTTGCAGAGATTTTATTTACATTTTCCTTCTAAAAATAAAAATAATCTTTAAAAGATTTTCCCTTTTGGTGGGCTACGGGAAGAGGAAGGAGTGAAACCAAAATCCAAAAGATTTTCAGTTTGGGTTTTTTAAATCTTGGTTTCTATCTTTCTACAAAAATCTATAGTGATCTTTGGCCAAGTGGAAGCATTGAAGACTATTTTCTGTTGCTTGTTTGTCAAAATACTTTCATCTAATTTCTTTAAAAGTCATCATCTAGTTGTACATAAAGCAAACATGTAACTGTGATCTCTCTCTTTCTCTCTCTATCGTCATCCTCCCTGTCACCTGCCTGTTGTCAGTTATACTAGCTGGTTGTGTCCTGTCTTCAGTTGGAATTCAAGCTTTTGAGAAGTGGGATCATGTCTTCTAATGTATCATTGTAGCCCCCAGGCTGATGAGGCTCTGCACCTCTCAGGCATTTCAGACTGCTGCCATGATGTAGTTGTAAGTAGTACAACACATAAAAAGTTAATAGAATGTGCTCAACACATCCTACTTCACTGTACAAATGAGCTTTCCTATTTTATACTAGTGGAAACTACTTAGTGGTCTTCAAACAAATTTAATACAGTTATTAACACATCCATTATACTCAGGCTGGATAAACACAGAAAGATCATTGAGGGATGAGGTTAGGCTGGGGCAGTAAGTGAGACTCAGACAAGTTATTTGTATTTTATATCCTTTTCTTCCACCATTCTTCTGTTTGTTGTGTAAAATCAGATCTTTTGAGCAGGGACTGTTCATATATGTTCATTGTTGATCTGTTACATAAGGTGCAGATACTTGAAAGGTTTTCTATATATCACATTGGCAGAAAGAGGAAGTTATGGAGCTCATGGAGTTAAATTATTGAGTTATGGAGCTTGGGCTATTTCCAGGACTAGTCTTGTGTTCTTACTTCACCAGAAACAGATGGCATTATCAAGGAGACACCAGCTACTGTAGGGATCCTACTTCAGGAAGATGGTGAAGGTGACAAGGGCAGCATCGCATCCCAGCACCATCCTGCAGTGATGTGACTGGTTCTCAGCTATAGGCAATGTGTTAATCAGGCCTTAATGTATGGATACCTAATCCAACAGAGGGGTTGCGCTGGCATTTTTCCAGGAGCTTGGAAATTGCACCTACTTGCATAAAATGAAGCACATCACAGCCACTCATATCACAGTTAGGAAAGTCTGGCCTACTGAGGTTGTAGATCCCAGAGTCTACCATCTATTGCACCAATTGTACACTTCTTGTGGATCCCCTAAGTACTGCTTGAAAGGACTTGAGTTTATTGAACACTCTTTTCATGCTATGTGACTGTAATAACATCCTGATGTGCTAATTTAAAAAATTATTTTAACTAATTTAAGTTGTAGTTTTCCAACTTTAAATTCATTAGTAACCAAACAATTTCTGGAAGCAGATGTGGCCAGTAGCTTTATTAAGCTCTGGTAACAACACAAATGTAGGTCAGCATATGACAAATGAAAGCCCTTCAGGTGGCTGCCAGTAGCACTGTGTACCATCTGGTAAATCACATATTTCTATTTGAAGCTGTTATAATTTCAGCTGATGTCTCGAGTGAAAATTTGTCTGTAGGGATAATTATCTGGCCTGAAGCTTCCATTTCTGACATTTATTACTTCTGGTTATTATGTGAGTTTCCCTAGACACATTGACCTGTGCAGTTTCTGGAAGGTCTGTCTACACAATGTTGCTTCTGTGTGATCGATATTCTAGCAGCTCAGATGTCAGTCTATCGAGATAGTTAGGACAGAGCTACCCACTACATGGCTAAAAAGGCTTTATCTGCACAAGTGTCACTGGTTTCTGTGTCACTGAGATTTTATAAAAACAACACAGTTGCCTTGGCACTCTAAAGTACCAGAGGTTTTGTTTTCTGGATATGGATCAAAAAATGTAGGCCTGTGTGGAGACTCTTTGATTCTAATCAGATCTCTGTAAGTGTACACTAAGGAGCTTTCAATAGTGATGTCTTTTCTACACTGGGCCCTGTAAGTGGAGCAAGCATGACAGGTGGAAGAGGATGAAGCATCCCGGGAGAACACTTGGCAAAGATTCAACTTTAAATCATAATGTGTGTCTACACTTACAATTTAATTCAAGTTAATGAGGATTAATTTGAATTAAATTAATGCACGGCTACACTGGCTTTCATTAACTTGAACTAAGGAATTCTTTGGTTCGAATTAATGAAAGCTTACTCCAAAGCTATAAAACTTCAGTTAACTTCAAAGTAAGGGTTAATTGGAACTTATTAGTTTGAATTAACCCAGTGTAGCTGTGTTAATTCCAACTAACCATTAATTCAAATTAACACTTTCTGACCTTCTTCCTCCCATGGTGCCTTTTTCTTTCTATATATTGGGTGGGGGCCTGGCCCTTCTTGGGGGCCATCTTGCCACACCTCCCATGGTGCCTCTCTCCTAATTCAAACTAGCAAGTCTTGTCCATGGACATGCTGGTTCAAATTGGGTTTCTAGTGGGGCCATGTTAGTTCTAATTAACTTAATTCAAACTAATCTTTATTAGTTCAAATTAAGTTAATTCGAACTAACCTTCTAAGTGTGGACATTGCCTTAATGCCGCTCTGTGCATTTATAGGGTGACCAGATGTCCTGAGTTTATAGGGACATTCCCAATGTCTTGGGCTTTGGCTTATATAGGTGCATATTGCCCTCTGCCACACAAGCCCATTGTGATTTTTCATACTTGCCATCTATTCACTCTAAGCACTGAGGACTGATCATTGCCATATACAGCAAAGTATTGCAGAACAAGTAGGGTAGGATGGACTCTGTCAGCCTGAAATGATCACAGGCTCAATAAAGACAGGTATGCAGAACACCCCAAACCAGACTCAGACTAAATATATATCCAAATTTTAAAAAAAGGGGGGAGGTAAAAAAAAGGGACTTTGAGACAAAAAGGTATCCTTTAAAAACTGGAAGTCAAATCCTAGTGAGGAAAATAAAAATCAGCATAAATTCTGCTAACTCAAGTATAAAGGTATAATTGGGCAGGCCAAGAAAGAATTTGAACAAGCTAAAGAGAAACAAATTAACAAAATTCATTTTAAGTGCATCAGTTGTAGGAAACCTACCAAAAAGTCAGTGGGGCAACTAGATGATGGAGGTGCTAATGGAGCACCTAAGGAGGACCAGGCCACTGTGGAGAAGCTAAAGAACAGAGCCCTGCGCGGATACAAGTAAGTGGACCCATATCCGACCTTCATCTGCAAAAAATGGTCTGCGGATATCCGTGTGATATAATGCAGATATCCACGGGTATCTGCATATTTGCAGGGCTCTAGCTCTGTGCAGATAAAAATATGTGGATCCATATCCGATCTGCATCTGCAAGAAATGGTCCACGGATATCCATGTTGTATCCGCGGATGCGGATATAAGGCGGATATCTGCGGATATCCGCGGATTTGCTGGGCTCTACTAAAGAATTCTTTGAATGGGTCTTCATGGCAAAGGATAGGAGGGAGAGCCTGCATCCTCAGCCGGTCTTTTTGAAGTGACAGATCTGAAGAATTCTTTGTCTGAAATGTCAGCAGAGGAGATTTTGGAGCTAATTGATATGTTAATAAAGATGCAATATTATAGCTGTGTTGATCTTAGGACAGTAGAGAGAGAAGGTGAGTGAGATAATATTTTTGATTGGACCAACATCTGATGAGCGAAACAAGCGATGAGGCTTACACAGAGCTTTTTTCAGGTCTGGAAAATGTACTGAGAGTGTCACAGCTAAATATAATGTGGAACAGATGATTCAGTATAAATAGTTAACATAATTAAGGGACCATTCAAAGTGAAGTGACCCCTTAACATCCATCCAGTCATGGGACATGGGGGACGGAGAATGAAGGGAGGATTAAAAAAGCAGCTTGGACTTGGGGAGTCCAAAGGGGAGGTTGTTAGTAGGTTACAGATTCTTGAAGTAGTCCATATATCCAGTGTCTCTATTCAGTCCATGATTATTAGTGTCTGGAAAACTTATGAATTTCCCAGGCTTATCTTTTGAAAGTTGTTTAGATTATATGTTATGTTAAGGGACGACTTCACCTGGAATGGTCCCTTACATCTGACCTCTCAAACTTCATTCTCACAGAGACTATGTCAAGTGCTTGTTCTGTGAAAAGTGTTCAACCACAAGTAATATGTTTCTGTCTTTTATCATTTTCTTGTGTGAGTTCATTCAGGGGTGTCAAGATTGCCTGTTTTACCCCACATTTGTTACTGGGACTTTTAGTGGACTGAATGTGATACCTGTATTCTGGAATGAACTTGCACAGGGAGATTATAAAAGACAAAACACCAGATTGTCTGTCTGTGGGTAAACACTTTCACAAAATGAACACTCTTTATTGGAGCCTCCAGTCTTTGCTCTGAAAAGAAATCTGCACAACACTTGCAAAATATGAAACTGTGAACTTAAATTCATAACTTTGCTAGACACTAAAATAATGGACTGAATAGAGGTACTGGATTTATGGCTTATTTTACAACAAACTATAAGCTACGAACAACCCATTCCTTTACCCCATGACTGGAGAGGTATTAAGGGACCACTTAGCTTGAATGACCCCTTGAAATAGGTGTAAATTATTTATGCTAAACAATTTTTTACACCTTGTATTTACTTGTGACACTGAGTCTGTTTCCTAGACCTGAAGAGTATCCCCATGCAGCTTGAAAGCTTCTCTCTCTCACCAACAGAAATTGGTCTAATAAAAGATATTAGTATTTAAAAAGAAACATGGGTACAATCAAAAGCATCTATCATGGAGACAGAAGAAAAATAATACTGTTCCAGGCGTTAGTGGTCAGCGGAAGTCAACAAACTGGAAAGAACAAAAAGACTTATGCAATAGACTCAATTAACTTACTGTAGAGAACCCAGTTTGTACTGAAAATTTTTCTGTTATTCATGCTAATTAAACAGATGTACACTTTTAGGGAAACTATTCAATATAGATTAGATAAACAGAGCTTTTCTGTTCTCTTAAGAACTTGTCTTGGGTAATGTTTAAAGCAATATATAGCCATCTAGAGCTAAATGAGGTTGGATGTAAATTATGACCCCTGAAGCCAAGAATACATTTTATAGCCAAAAGAAGAATATTACAGGATAGAGATTTTTTTCAAATGTCATTTCAGTATTTCTTTAGCTTTGTGCAAAAGAACAGAAAGTTCTTTTCTATCTGTAGCTTTCTTTTGAGAATGACATCTCAAAAATTTAGTGTATAGAAAGGTCAGCTTTAGACAGGTTTTCATAGTCTTAGTAATATTAGTCAAACATTGTGATGAAGGAATCTGAGTAGAGATTAAATGGGGAGAGACCTGCGGCACCTTAAAGACTAAAAAATATTTTCAGGCATAAAAGTTTGTGGGCCCCAGTTCCCTCCCTGCAAGAACCGACCTGTTCAAGCTGGGACAGTGCTGGCTGGGCCTGGAGGCACTGGGAGGAGACCCACTGGTACTGGGAGGGGGAGCCCTGGGGCCAGAGGTTGCAGTTCCTGGTGCTCCCACCCTACCACCGGGCTGGCTACTCTGCCCCAGGGGGTGGAGTGGGCCTGTGTGTTGCAGCTGTGCTCCGGGGACAGGGCCAGCTGGTGTATTCTGTGGTTTCCAGCAGTAGCACTGCAGGGCCAGGAGATCTGCTGAGCTGCTTTGCAGTGACCCCCACGTCTCGGGGTGGCCTGGCTATTTCCTCAGGGGCCCTAGCATGGCAGCCTGACAGTGCTCCAGGCCCTGTATTGCTGCCACCGGAGGCTGCCCCGCCCCAGAGCACCCTGGACCTGCTGAGACAAACTAGCCATCCTGGGGGCAGAGCAGGAGTGCTAGGCACCATGGCCTCGGGCCCCAGTGCCCTGGTCTCTCCCAGCACCAGCTGGCCAGGCCCCTTCCAGCTCTGAGTGCTAGCCCCACAGCTGATGGGTCTGGTGGGTGGTCCCAGGGATGGCAGGCTGGCCACTGCAGTGGGGGGATGAGGACCTGGGCCGGGGGGCAGGGGTGGGAGCACCAAAGTAGACAGTCTGGGGCTGTGTAATCCTGCTTTGACTATGTACTAAAACATACAGAGCAGCTGAAACTGCTTTTGCAGTGATTTCTATGTCACCAGAAATGACTGAGAGGGGCACTTTGTAGTTTGATGGTACTGTGTTTGCAGTCTGAGACTATGTTTTATGGGGATTGGGGGTGGGGAGTTTCATTTGCTTTTCTTGTGGATGCTGTATTGCTTCCTGGATATTTCATGTGCTTAGTTGTATGGTAGCCTACTCTCTCAAAGCTGCTTTTGCTTGAGGGGCTCTCCTTCCCTCACTTGCAGCTCCTTCCTCTGACCATCACTGAAGCTGCTTTTTCCTATCCCTGTAGCTCAGGCAAGGAAGGAGCCTTTTAAAATGATTGTGACAGGTTGCTCCCTGGTTCTGGTTCAGTGTGCCACCGTGACTCCCCACTCCCAGATCTCCACTCCTGAACCTCCATTCATGCCACTTTGCCAGGTGACCTCTCACTCCTGAGTCAGTCTACACCAGCCCCATGTGTGTAACAGTCCCAGGCCATGAGCGTTTGCCCTCTGGCTACTCAGGCGATGGTCCCCTAGCGAGCACCTCAAGCCCTACATACCACAGTGGGAACTTCTGTCCTACAGAAATTGGGATCCTCTCCAATCACCATGCATTCATGTCTGTCCATTTAACAAAGAAATGGATCATGCTGAGCCTCCCCCACTCATACCTTCTAAAATCCACACAGCTTAAGATAAAACTGCTACCAATTTATTAATCAGGATATCATGGAAGATGGGTGAAGTTTTGGAGGACTGGAAAAGGGCAAATATAGTGCTCATCTACAGAAAAAGGAAATAAGAGCAATCCAGGGAATTATAGACCAGTCAATTTAACTTCTGTGCTGGGAAAAATAATGGGACATGTAGGCACCCTGTGCTTTAGGGGCCTTTGAATTCAAGTAGGAGGTTAACATTTAAGCAGTTCCCGTGTGCTGCAAGTTCTTCCACTGAGAGACTACAACTCTCATGATCCCTTGGGAAAGGGATAGACACCCTCCCGGCCCCTCCAGGGAAGACAGAGGGACAAGGTAGTCTCCATTTGGAGAGAGAGAAACAAAATCTGAATCTGGAAGCTTCTGGTTACTGCTCCTGGGGTTCCTGAGACTCCTGGAGTCTGACTCAAGCAGGAGTCTTCAGAGGTTGGTGGCTTACTCAGCACAAAGCAGGGTCTGAGCCTAAAGCTGGCTGAGGTGGACTCCAGTGATGGTGTGAGTGTCTGTCTCCCCTCCAATTTGGAGCAGGGATTGTAAAGAAAGGGAGTCTGCTGAGAGATTGATGGCCTGACGGAGGCATCATGGCAGTCCCTTTGAACCAGGGCCAGGACTAGACAATTGGTTGGGCTCACTCCGGATCTTCAGTGTGGTTATGAGCAGATACAATTCCATCCTGTTAGCAGAAGTTTCTTTAAGTAAAGGCTTGTTACATTCAATTTAAGCACATTGAATATATTGGATATGTAATTAGTAAATTTGGATTAGTCCTGGAGGCTCCCAAGGCACGCCGCTGAGTGTGTACAGGATCCAGGCAGGTGGAGGCACTGCCAAGTTTAATTTCATGTAAAGCAAAGGGAGTGCAGCAAATGAGTGGATAGAGGATTCTTACAATCCCAACATCACCACTGGGACACTCAGGATCTCCTTGTCATCAAACTTAGGCTCCTGTGGACACGTGACTGTTGCCTTCTCCCAAGTAACCCAGGGACAAAAGGGAGGGGTTACAGATGGGTAATTAAGGAGTTGAGTTGATTTGCAAACATCTAGAAGAAACTAAGATGCGTAAGGCTAGTCAGCATGGATTTGTCAAAAATAAATTATGTCAAATCAACTTGATAGCTTTCTATGATGTGGTAATGGGCCTTGTGGATAGAGGGGAAGTGGTAGATGTGGTTATCTAGACCCTTAGTAAGGCATTTGATACCATCTCACATAAGTCTTATTAATAAACTGGGGAGGTACAAACTAGATGGAGCTACTATAAGATGGGTGAAAACCTGGTTGGATAACCACTCCCAGAGAGTAGTTATCCATGGTTCACATTCAGGCTGGAAAGACATAACGAGCAGGGTGCCACAGGGATGTGTCGTAGCTCCAGTTTTGTTCAACATTTTTATTGATGACTTAGGTGATGGCATAGAGAGCAAACTCGTAGTTTGCAGATGATACCAAGCTTGGTGGGATTGTGAGTGCTTTGAAGGATAGGATCACAATTCAAAATGATTTGGACAAACTGATGAAATGGTCAGAGATAAATAGAATGAAATTCAATAAAGGTAAGTGCCAAGTACTCCACTTAGGGTTGAACAACTGACTACACACACACAAAATAGGCAATGACTGCCTAGGAAGGAGTACTGCAGAACAGGATCTGGAGGTAATAGTGGATCACAAGCTAAATATGAGTCAGCAGAGTAATACTGTTGCAAAAAAGCAAATGCTATTCTGGGGTGTATTAACAGGAGTATTCTAAGACACACAAAGTGATTCTTCCACTCTACTCTGCGTTGATTAGGCCTCAACTTGAGCACTGTGTCGATTTTTGGGCCCCTCATTTCGAAAAGGATGTGGAGAAACTGGAGACAGTCCGGAGAGGGGCAACACAAATGATTAGAGGTCTGAAACATTTGACCTATGAGGGAAGATTGAAAGAGCTAGTTTTGTTTAGTTTAGAAAAAAAGGAGACTGAGAGGAGATATGATAACAGTTTTCAAATATCTAAAAGGCTGTTTTGAGGATGAAGGAGAAAAAATATTCTCCTTCATCACAGATGATAGTACAAGAAGCAATGGTCTTAAATTGCATCAAGGCCGGTTCAGTCTAGACCAACCGTGGCCAAACTGTGTCTCGTGAGCCGTGTGTGGCTCTTCCAAGAAAAATTGTGGTGCCCCGAAAAGCACAGCAGGGAAGGGTGGCATGGTGGGAGATGAGCGAGAAGTGTGCAAAGGTCAGGGACTACAGAGAGGTGGCAGCATGGTAAGAGCCAGCAGGGAACCATGGGATGGTCACTGCCAGCAGGGAAAGGCAGCGTGGTGAGAGCTGGCAGGGAAAAGCAGCATGGTCAGGGACTGCAGGGAAGGGGCAGTGTGGTGAGAGCTGGCAGGGAAAAGCAGTGTGGTGAGAGCTGGCAAAGAAGCAGGGGATGGTCACTGCCGGCAGGGAAAGGCAGCGTGGTCACAGACTGCAGGGAAGGGCAGCATGGTCAGAGATTGCAGGGAAGGGGCAGCATGATCAGAACTGGCAGGGAAGGGGTAGCGTGGTCAGAGCCGCCAGGGAAGGGATAGTGTGGTTAGAGCCGCCAGGGAAGGGCAGCATGGTCAGGGTCGGGTGGGTAGAAGCGTGGCATGGTCGGGGAGAGCAGAGAAGGAGCAGCATGGTCAGAGACTGCAGGGAAGTGGCAACAGGGGTGGGGGAGGGAAGCACAGTATGGTTGGAGAAGCCCCGGCATGTTTAGATTTTCTTTATAGGGCCTAATGCAGCTTACTCATTGTTAAAATAAAATCGTGTTTTGCAAGTCCTGAACATGATGTGGAATACTGAGAAATGAAAATACAAAGGAGAAAAGCTTAAAACTGAATGTAGATTACTTTCAATTTTTGGCACAACATACTGCTGTGAAGCATTGTTTTCCACAATGACATTCAAAATGTTGTGCAATACTTAGAGATCAGCATCTGAGAGAGCTTTTGCCTACTGCATTGACAAGTTACTGTACAGATTTTAAAAAACTTGCCACAAGCCTGCTGTGTTCTACATTTAGTTTTCATGGTAACCCTAAGTAATTCTTAGAATCTGATATTAGTAGGATCAATACGTGTCCTGTTTTTATGATAAAGTTAAAGTGTGCAATGAATTTTAAGCTTAGTAATTTTGGAGTAGGTAAACATATGTGGTTATACACCTCAGTGCGGCTCTCTAAGGTTTAATAATTGAGTTGTGCGGCTCTTGAGTTCCATAAGTTTGGCCACCCCTTGTCTAGACATTAGGAAAAAATTCCTAACTGTCAGGGTTGTGGAATCTCCTACACTGGAGGTTAAGAGCAGGTTAGGCAAACACCTGTCCAGGATGGTTTAGTAGTAGGGGTACTTGGCCCTGTCATGAGTGCAGGGAACTGGACTCAATGACTTGTCATGGTCCCTTCCAGTTTCTATGATTCTATATGATTTTAAGTGAATATATATAATATAGCAAATCAATACACAATCATTTAATGAAGTCAGGAGTTACCAAGAGAAAATAAAAGATAAAACACACATACTGCACTATAACACAACTTAGGATCATGCTTTAGCTTGTTTTCATCTTTCTTACCCCTGAATCTGGCTATTTGGTGGTTTTCAGCCAGACAAGGCCGCCTTGCATTGCGAGGTAGGCTGTGTATCTTGTAGTTATTTCTAAGATAGTGTTTCTCTGGCCCAAGGCAGCAGCTTCTCTCCTCAAACTGTCTGCATTCCTCCTCCTTTCCCCCTTGGTCCCCCTTCCTCTTACCTGAGCCAGGAAGGTCAATTTACATGACCTCTGTCATGTAACTCTCCAGGCTCCATGCTAGAGAGAGCCTGAGCTATATAACATTCTTTACATGGGCACACACACATCATGCTGCAGGAAACATCATAACCATAGTAGTCATTTGGCTATGTTATAAACATTCATAAAGGGACCTTGCATGGCATAATTGTCATCAAATTGTAAAATCACTCTGCAAAGGTGAACAGAAAAATCATACAGATCACAGCCCAAGGGTGCATGAATGTGCATCCTGTGACAATGATGTTACCTGAGGGACCATACATAAGACCTTGGTTCACAGTGGATTTTGGGACCTGAAAATAGATGGGTGCCAGTGGAGGGTTTGAGGGTGGGATGACAGTGATCAAGGGAACTGAGGAAGGGAGGAGAGACAGAAGGAGTTGGAGATAATATGTGACAAGAGGAAATAATCACAGAAAGAGTCATTTTCTTCTCAGGTGGAAGAAGACGAAGTAGCAAGCTGTATTCCTGAAAGGGACTCTATCTCTTTTTGTGGAAAATGAATGAGGTGATAATGAGTGATGAAGTATTATTTTGGCAATGGAGAATGGGTTGGGTCCCTAAGGGTATGTCTACACTTAAAATGTTAGTTTGCATTAACTTAGTTTGAATTAATTTGAACTAATAATGGTTAATTTCAACTAAGTTAATTCAAAGTAAGATGGCCCCACTAGGAACCCAAATTGAACTAGCATGTTCATGGACAAGACTTGCTAGTTTGATTTAGGAAGGGGGTCCCAAGGGAAATGTGGCAACATGGTACCCAAGAAAGGCCATGCCTGCACTCACTGAGCCAGGTGGCAGGGAAAGCATCCCCCAACTGACTCTGGATGCCTTCTCCCCCATGTGGCCGGGGCACCCCCTACCCAGCCCTTGCTGCACTCGGCGGGCGGTGGGAAACAATCTCCCATCTGGCCAGGGGACTGGGACCAGACTGGGGCCCAGGTGGAGGGAGTGCCTTTAGGGCTGCTTGCCCCAGGTGTCACACAATGAGGGTATGGCCCTGGGAAGGCACGCTGGGAGGAAGAAGGTCAAACTGTGGTAGTTTGAGCTAAGGGTTAGTCCAAATTAATGTCACTCGATTGGGTTAATTCAAACTAATAAGTTCACATTAACCTTTACTTTGAAGTTAATTGAGGTTTTATAACTTCAAAATAAGCGTTCATTACTTTTAACTAAGGAATTTCTTAGGTCGAAGTAGAGAGAGCCAGTGTAGCCATACATTAATTTAGTTTGAATTAATCCTCATTAATTCAAACTAAATTGTACCTGTGGACATAGCCTAAAATGTTCATTTCCAGGTATTTCGATTTTGAAATTGTTTAAAATGTACAGAATTTTTATAAAGGAAGTGTAACATACTTTGGATGTTAGCAGGACTCTGATGACATACAACCTTAATTGTCATTAACAAAGCTTTGCAAATATAGGTAACAGAAATGAATTTAAAAAAAAGTGTCCTGATCTTTTGTTTTGCTCTGCTCACTGAAAATAATCACTGGAGGAGAGAGAATTTTAAATGGAATTGGACTATAGCTCTAAGATGATTTAGTTAAAATATATTTATATAGAGCTTTTGCTTTGTGTATCTTTGGTTATCCATCTATTCACTTAGTCAAGAATCTGTAAGTTAAAATGTCTTTGGTTACATGATACTGCTATCTACATAACAGGGTAGGCTATCTTGTTAAAATCCATAACAGATTCAACTGGGAGAAATGTATATGTTAAATGGTTAATGATTGATTAATGATAATTAATAAGAGCTAATGGTTCATTTATTTGTTAATGATCCATGTATAATGGACTCCAGAAGTAGTCAATGACAGGTGTTATAATTTTCAGTAGGGGAAAAAAATGGACTTAGAACACCCTTTCCATATCAGCTGGTGCATAGCTTTTTAAAAATGTAGAATAAAATTTAGCTGTAAAATAAAAAAAAAATATGAAAGCAGATGTATTAAAATTAAATGTCTGACCAAGGAAAATAGGCAGATAGTTTTGGAGCAAGTTTTCAGTTTAAAAAATACCAACACAATTGAAATGTTTTCATAAAATTGCAAAAGATAAATCTTTGGTTGGATAGGAAGTTTTATTTCACATTTTGCTAGAGGGTTTGTAGCACAGCCAAGTGTTGCACTGTTTTGTTACAAAGTGCAACTGACTATAGGTGTCACAGGACTCCTTGTTTGGTTTCTAAAGACTAACAAACTTTTTTATTGCATGAACTTACATGGGAGAAAATCGTACTTTGTCATTTTCTCCCATGAAAGCTCCTGTGATAAATAAATTTGTTAGTCTTTAAAAGTGCCACAGGACTCCTTGTTTGTTTTGGTGAACTAGACGAACACGGCTACCCATTGGGTAATTTTTAACTAGAAACTAATATGTGAAAATTACTGGTCTAGTTTTGCTTTCCTAAATAAATGAAAAGTAAAAAATAATCTTATATAGGAGTAAATTAAATTTGGAACATTAATGCTTCCAGTATTGTTTGTGAGAGAGAGAAGGAATTTTTTAAAAATCAATGTAAGATTTGAAGTCCAACCTCAACCTGTCCCTTTATGTATGCTCAGGCCCTGCAAAGGTCTGTAAACAGAAGAATAATATATAATTATACAATATACTAGAAGGCTAAGAGACAATCAATAGGTATGATCATGTATTCCAGTGGAAACTTCGCCTGCACAGGAAGTGTGGGGCATAGACACAAGCAAACAGTGCCAATTTTAAAGGTTAATGTTGTGGTCCTTCAGATTTCTCCATTCAGATGGGCATCTAACCCCTGGCCCTTTCAGTGGATAGTGGGATTGGGGCTACAATTGTACCTCAGAATTCTCATGCTGACATTTATTCAAGTTAATATTGTGTTTTTATAATTTACTGGCTGGAAGATGTAATTATTGCCAGGTATCCCTTGAGATGCTTGATCTTCCACGCTACCTTGATGTTTCTCAGGTTTGAATTTGTTTCCTTCAGAAGTATCTGCACTTCACAAGAATTCATTTCATTTCAAAGAACGAATGCTCAGATATGCCACTTCAGGTTAAATTGACATGAAAAGTATTAATTATATACAATTTCTTACATATTAGTAAAAGAAATGGAAATCAAAAGAACTATAAGTTTATACATGTCTAAGTACTATGGTAATAAAGGCATCAAACTTAGTTCTTATAAATAGATTTTAAAAAATAAAAATCAGTGTCTAGATATGTTGTTAGTGGCCAGCAGATGGCATTATCAACAAGCATTATTTAAGCACAAAGAGAAACAGTAAAGGTTTACTTCTCTCTACAGTTTTATTATGAAGTTTTGAGTTTCATTCCCTCAGTTCTTGGCTCCCTTTTGATTCATGTCCAGTATTCATAAAATCTCACATTTCAGGTCTTTGGCCATCATCTGGAGTGGTCAGGAAGAGATTCCCACACCACACCCTGCTCACCTATGTGTTTTCTTCTTGGAGATGGAATGTTGGACAGGGTGGGCCAAGGCTCTGAGATGGCATTTATCATTCTCAGCTATCTGGTTCTTGCTCAGGTGCCTAGGATCTAACTGATTTCCAAGAATTTTCCTGATTGGCAATGACCCTAGTGGGTTTTTTCTGGGGGTGGGGGAGAGGCAAGGAGGGTGTTTGCCTGCTCTGCAGAAAGTGGTGTGGTTCACTGACAGAGATTATATATCTTACTTAATTTCCCATCATTGCAAGTGTGCCTCAGTCCCCCCTATTCTTTGCTTGTGGCATGTCATAATTTGGTCTCTTATGAGCTGTAACATTTTGGTTTAATTTCAGTGGTTGGGTTGAGTGTGCCAGTGCTGGGTAGTGTTGGTGTGGCCTAGGGTATGCATGAAGTCAGAGTAGATCAGGGGTCTCAAACTTGCAGCCCACAAGCTGCATGCAGCCCCTCTGTTTATTTCCTGTAGCCCACAAGGACACTATCATTACTGATACTTGCAATAGTGTTGTTTGATAAGGTTTGTGGTGTGGCCTTTAGGCTAACAGACTAGTCCTCATGCAGCTCTTGTGGTGATTTGAGTTTGAGACCCCTGGACTAGATCATCTGGTAGTCACTTCTGGCCTTAAAATCCATGATTGTAGTTTTTTCTTATGATGTGATATGTAGATATGTATGTGATAGACTTTTAAAATTAGATCATTAGTCAGATCATTATTTAGCTTTTCTTACTATAAGGAGTACTGTTTAAAAAAATGTGGAGGGCTCTTACTCAGAAAAGTATTACATGTTCTGCATCTGAAACCTGTAAAGTTACAGTAGAAAGCAGGGAATAAAATACAGCTGTTGGCCTGTCTTTTTTGTATTGGTTTCCGAGTTATATAGGAAATACTGTTCATTTTCGTCATAGTTACGTGTTTGAATATTTGTATACTGGGCTTGATATTTCAGGAAAACATTATAATGATATATGTAAATTTATATTATAGCATGAAAGCTAAAGTCTTAATTATTTCTGGATGCTTTTATTGTTTTTCAGCTTTGGTAAATGATTAAAACAGGCTTCATTTTTTGTGTATAAAGATGTTTAGCATTATGGCCCATGAGTTAACATTGTTATTATTCCATGGGCTGTTAGGACTATAGAAAGCACTATCAGTGTGTTAAAAAGCATACATTTTATACTCAGGGTGGGGTGAGGGGATTCTGTGCTGAATTTTTAAAAAAATTATCTGCACAGTATTTTAAAATTCTGCATATCTTATCTGTCAAAACAACACTATCTAATTATGACAGTTTCAGTTATTTTGATAATGTATTTCAAAATACCTGTCAGAAAGTATGTCCATAACAATACAGACAACAAAAAAAAAAATTCTGGATTTTTTTATTTTTATTTATTAATTTATTTATTTATTTTGGACAAATAGATTCCTTTGTAGGCATATTAGTGTTGAGCTTTCAAGAACAATTCACTTAACCGACTATATGGAAATTTATTTTCTGCATCTCTCAGAAACAGTGCAAAGGTTTGGGGGACTCTGGGGGAGTAGAGGAACTGAGGGTGAGAGAATTAGTTGATGGGCAGGAACCTGGGAGTAAACTTAGGGGATTGTTGGGAGTGCATAGAAGAAGTATATAACAGGGTTTTTCTCTGATTAGTGTCCCTGTGGGTCCTCCACCATTGGCATGTGCATGTCCTTGCATCACAGATCAGAGAATTTCCAGCAGTGCTCATCCAGGGTGTGCAAGCATGAGATGCCTGTCTCATGACTGTTTGGAGCCTTTTTGCACTCATGCCCTGGCCCCCTTCTGTTCCTTCTCAACCATCTGCGACTTCGGATGGAGTCCAGTGTTCCTCCTCAGCTTGTCCACGTCTTCATTTTCCTTTCGAATTTATCATCCAAATCCGCTTCTTTTTTGGTTCTCACTTACTCTTTTATTTTGTCTTCTCAACTCTTTAAAAACAAATGTTTTGTCATGCCTGGTTCCCCAGGCTTCAGGCATTGCAGGCTCTGCCATGACACCATACCCTCATCAGACAGCCATCCAGCCTGCATAAGATGTCTGGGTGAAGAACACATTACCAGCAGGTGTTCCCACTACAAAAATATAAGTGCAAGAGCAAGGTACAATTCAGACCTCCACCTAAAGCTTTTCCTCATGGAGAAATCCCTCAGGCCGGCTTTGGACCCAGGACAGGGAAAATCTAGCTCAGCCTTCAAACCAGCAAGGAGGCACTTAACTCGTCCACCAGCTTCTGAGAAAAAGAGAAGGTCTCCAACTTGTTCTCAAAAATCAGCCCATGATACGGAGGCTTCAGTCTCCTCCAGTAGGCACACAGATAAAACCATGAAACAGCAACCCTCTACTGGTACCGAATACAAGTCTTCTACCAAATCACTACCATCACATCATCCATTAGTGCCAAACACATTAAAATCAATGGCACTGACAATACAAGCCACAGTTCCGGCAGTGGCACCACACACCATGGTTCTGACCCATCAGATGGAACTGAGACTGACCATAAACAACATTTCAGCCAAGAAACTGATTATAGTTCCAACACCAACACCTACTTCAGCATTGGATCCATGGCCAACTCCAACAGTCTGTACAAATACAGTTCTAACCTTGGCACCATCAAAGCCAACTCCTGGAAGACAAACTGAAAAGAGAAAGCACCATGATCACGAAGTACAGGATCCTCTCATCTCACTGCCATCTTCACCATTCCACGGCACTGAAAGGTCTCCATATCCATCTAGAGGAATCTCAAGATCACCAATCCCATATTCCAGCAAAGAAGGGGAAATTCCACATGCAACCTTTTCTCCAGAACCAAGGTCTCCACAATATCAAATACAAAGACCTTACAGGCATAATTTACCACCATACTAATGGTATCCACCACCATGGTACAGACCTCCTTCCAATTATCCATAATGGCCAGGCTGGGATTCTTGGTCCCGTTACTCGGCATATAGCAGGCCCTTGACATCAAGGGGATATAGACCCACAAAACAATGCAAACAACAAAAAGACATACTTGATGAAGAACACCACCCAGGACAAATAGAAGATCCTGCACTACATAACTTATCTTCATCTCCAGATGAGGCTATAGTACTGTCTCCACTATCTACATTGGATGACCTTAAATGATTCCATGAATTGTTTGAGAGTGGCAGAGTCTGAAGAACTAGCCATGCAGTAAGTATCCAAATCTCAACACAAACTCCTATGTATTCTACAGACAAAATCACCAACAAGAGTAGTTTTTTCCATGGAAGATACAATATTAGAGCCTGCCACAAAGACATGACAGACTCCAGCCTCCATCCCACCTACTTTGAGGAGAGCTGGTAAGAAATATTTATGTACCCAGCAAAAATCTGGAGTACTTATTTACAGGTCCATCACCCAACTCCCTCATTGCGGAAGCCGCAAATCACAGAGGCAAACAACTTTATGGCAGAACCACACCACGTGATAAGGAAGACAAAAAACTCGATTTTTTGGGTAGGAAGGTATATACATCATCTACTCTGCAAATGAGAGTTTCTCAACATTACTGGCCAACTATGATCATGGCAACTACCTGAAACTAGAGATTTCCCTGAATCCATTCCACAGGAAAAATGACAGCAGTTCCATGCTATAATTAAAGAAGGTCAATTGATTTCAAGGACGGCTCTTCAGGCTGCTCTGGATGTCACTGATACATCAGCTCAACTCATTGCCACAGGCGTTGTCATGAGGAGAGCCTCCTGGCTTCATTCAGCTGATCTTCCAAAGCCACTCCAATCCACAATAGAAGACCTCCCATTTGACAAGTAGAAGCTTTTTGCAGGGGGGAAAAAAAAAGATGAGGTTATGCACACATCTAAAGGTTCCTGGGCCACATTATGTACCTTCAGTGTATATACCCCTGCCATCAGTCACAGATCATACAGGTATCAACCGTATAACCTTCAGTATCCCTCAACACCCCAGTACCATTATTGTCAACAATACAGATAAGTCCAGAAATGGACCATGTTCTCAGCATAAGAGACAAATACCTAACCAAAACCCCATGCCTCAAAACCCTACAACCAAGCCTCAATTTTGAGGATTTAGTCGGGGTCCGCAGAATGTCAAACCCACAGTAAAGACATCAATACCTGGCTGTGACCAGAACCGTCTCCACCCCTTCTACCAAACTTAGGCACAGATCACGACAGACAAATGGATGTTAGAAGCCATTCACTCAGGATATGTTATCCCATTGGCATCTATACCCCAAACTTTCCACCCTTCCTTGTCCATCTTCAGGGACACCAATCATGAACAAATACTTCAACAAGAGGCCCAACATCTCCTACATATCAGGGCCATAGAAAGAGTGCCTCACACCATACAGGAAAAGGTATGTATTTGCTATATTTCCTCACCCAGAAAAAAAAAACAGAGGGTAGAGACTAATTTTCAATCTCAGGAGACTGACCAAACATGTAAAACTGCAAAAATTCAAAATAGAAACATTGGCCACCATAATTCCTACTCTACAACAAAATGACTGGTTTGCGGCCCTTGACCTTCAGGATGCATATTTCCATATCTCTATCTATCTGGCCCATCGCCAATTTCTAGGATTCACGATTGGGAAAGAGCATTACCAATATGCAGTTCTACCATCTGGCCTTTCTGTGGCCCCCAGAGTGTTTTCCAAAATTCTGGCAGTAGTAGCTGCCCACTTACAAGAACACAGAATAACTATATTTCCATGCCTGGATGACTACCTTATAAGGGCACCGAACCAACTGCAAGCCTTCCAGGCAGTAATTGCTACCATGAAACTTTTTCACAGCCTCAGTTCATTGATAAACATGAAAAAGTCTATAATACAAGCAACACAAATAATAGAATTTATAGGCTCTCACATAGATTCCATACAAATGAAAGCCTTCCTACCAAATATAGACTATACAAAATAACTAACATAGGAAATTTGGTTCAGAACTCCCTTACAGTAACAGCCCTGTCCCATCTCCAGCTATTGGGCCATATGGCCTTAACTACTTTTGTGGTTCAACACTTGTGGCTGCACATGCGACCACTTCAACTTTACCTTGCAAAAGTATACAAACCAAATAAATATTCTGTAAACAAGATGGTCTCTCTCCCTGCAGAGATAAAATGATCTCTCCAGTGGTGGATAACACTCCAAAATTTGAACGAAGGAGTACCATTCACCCCAAAACCACCTTCAGTTATGATGTCCACAGATGCACCTCTCATTGGTTGGGGGGCACAGTTACAGAAACACATAGTGCAAGGGAAATGGTCTTACTGAGAGGCATCGTTGTATATAAATCTACTGGAACTTTGAGCTATACACAATGCCTGTGCTCATTTCCTGAATCATATAAGACACAAACATGTACAAATTATGATGGACAACATTGCCTGCATGTTTTATAGAAACAGGCACAGAGGAGCATGCTCCAACTCCCTCAGTATCAAAGCAATAAAATTATGGAATTGGTGCCTCAAAAACAACATCACGATATTGGCAGCTTATCTCCTAGGCATCCACAATACTATCACAAATTCACTCAGTAGAACTTTCACACAGGAACGTGAGCGGGAAATTCACAATGCCACTATAAACCTCATATTTGGACAATGGGGTTACCCATCCATAGACTTATTTGTGACCTACAACAATCACAAATGCATATACTTCTGTTCCAGAGCAGGCATAGGCAAAAATTCTGAGGGAGATGCTTTCCTCGTACAATGGAACCACAAACTATCATATGCCTTTTCTCCAGTCCCACTAATTCACAGATCTCTACTGAAGATTTGACAGGAGAGCGCAGCAGCCATAATGGTTGCCCCAGTGTGGCTGAGACAACCATGGTACACTCTGCTGATGCAAATGTCGACCAAACCACCCTTTCATCTCCCACTACGGCAGAACCTACTGACTCAGAGAAACAATAAAACTGTTTACCCGAACCTGAAACAAGTACACCTCATGGCATGGTACCTATTTGGTTCCAGCAAGATAAAATACTATGCTCTGAACAAATGAAACATGTACTTTTGAATAGCAGGAAACTATTGACACATAAAGCTTGCCCGCAATAATGGAACAGACTTATAAACTGGTGCTCCCAAAGGAACATCCCATCAACCACTGCAGCAATCCCCTCCACACTAGAATATCTTTTTCACCTGAAACAAACAGGTCTTACACTGAGTTTGAGTACACCTTGTGTCTATTGCTACACTTCATTCCCACATAGGTGACTCTGTTTTTTCCACATCCGATGGTTAAACACTTTCTAATGGGAACACAAAATATATACTCTGAAGTCTGCCCTCCTACACCTACACAGGACTTAACTGTAGTACTAAAGAGCCTAACAAACCACCATTTGAGCCTTTAGCTACTTGTTCCCTTACCACTTGACCATGCTATTACCTCTGCAAGATGGGTAAGTGAATTAGCAGCACTGACTCCAGACCCACCGTATACTATTTTCCACAAGGACAAAGTATTCTTGAGACCACATCCTAGATTTATTCCTAAAATATCTACACCATTTTATACCAATCAAACCATACACTTACCTGTTTGCTTACTGAAACCACATACGAATACAAATGATGCTCTGTTACACACTCTGGACGTCCATCATGCACTGGAATTTTACCTAAACAGAACAAAAACATTTCAGAATTATACCTAAGCTCTTTCTCTCAATAGCAGACAGAAATAAAGGTATGCCCATTTCAAAACAAAGACTGTCAAACATAATTTCAAACTGTATATGCACATGCTATGACTTATCTGGGGTACAACAACCACATTCAAGCCGCATTCTAGAAGAGTGGTGCCCACCTCCATAGCATTTCTTTAAAATATACTCCTCACAGAAATATGCAAAGCAGTGACTTGGGCATCCCATCACACCTTCATTAAACATTGCGTTATTGAGAGAGCCACAAGGGGCTGATGCCACCATTGGCCTATGAGTACTATGCAAACTAACTCCTCAGAAATCCCTCCTACCTCTGCGGGGGTACAGTTTGGGAGCCACCAATGGTGGAGCACCCATGGGTACACTACTTGGAGGAGAAAGTAGGGTTGCTCATCTTCAGTGTGGTAACTGGAGTTCTCTGAGATGTGTGTCCCCATGGATGCTCTACTGCCTGCCCTCCTCCCCTCCCTACTTTGGAGTTTATATCTCTTGCTCCCAGGTGGAGAAGGAACTGAAGGGGGGCCTGGAGCATGTGAGTGCAAAAAGGTACCAGGGAGCCACGAGACAGGTGCCTTGCACTTACATGCCCCTGGATGAGCACTGCTGGAAAATTCTCCAACCTGTGATGTGGGGATGCACACACACCAATGGTGGCGCACCCACAGGGGGACACATCTTGGAGAACTCCTGTTACTACAACAAAGGTGAGCAGCCCTACCTTTTTGGTTGGTTTGGTTTTTTTTTGTTTTTGTTTTTTGTTTTGCAGAGAGGGGATTGTTAGGGAGATGGGGAGCCACCCCCATGCAGACCCACACTGATCTCTAGCTTCTCCCATTGAGCCAGGGATTTCTGCTCCTGTCCCCGTGTGTCCCTGCACTCCCCCTCCCTGTTGTCCTCATGTGGCCCTGTATTCATTCTCATTTAGTCCTATCACCCCCTTAGCTTCTGTGTCCCCACCCTGTTCATCCCCCTTCTGAACTCCAGGCTGTATGCCCAGCTTTGTCCGTCGCCCCCATTTCTCATGCCTCTTCAGTTGGTCCCATGGGCAGGAAGCTTTGAGAAAGGCAGTCGCTGTCCCCCTCTTTCTCCGCCACTGGCTGCTGCAGTCCATGAGCCGGGGCCTTCTCTTTCGGTGCCACATCAGCCCCCGTTGGGAACAGTCATAATTGCAGCATGACTTCTCTCAATGGCTTCCCTTTGCTTCCCTGTCAGAATCAATTATTCTGTGGGTGAAAAATATCTGCAGGGTTCATTAAGTCTGTGCTTGCGCAGTTGTGCAGAACTCCCCCTGGAATAATTCTAGATACAGAATTTTCTAGCATTTTTGGCTCTTCTTCATGAGATACTGGCCCTGGGGTAGCTCCTCAGTCAATTTGTCATAGTTCCATTGAAGTCAACAATTTACACCTGCTGATTTTGGACTGGAGCATAAAATGGGTACTGTATCTGCACTTAGTGAATAAAAGAATTGTAAATTGATCTGGAGCATTCCTCTGAATCTCTAAAAGTCTTACAGTGCAGACTACTTGGGGGTATAATTGGGAACAACAAGGAGAATCCTGCATCGCTTAAAAAGTAACAAATGTATTAATCACATGAGCTTTCATAGGAGACTAGTGCCTAAAACGTGATATGGTCGTCTGCTACTCTTCTGAAGAGTACACAATGGGAGATACACTCAGAGATGGCAGAGTCACAGACCTAGCTTCTATTTCACCAATTCTTGAGGAACATACTGATCACCGAAGGGGGGAGAATAACCTTGATGTTCCCTGTATTAACTAGTAGGGGGTGTTAAACTGTACACAAACTGACACCTTAGTCTATGCAGAAGAAATAGATTTAATAAGTAATTGTATAGAATAGGGAAAGTCTATTTTCAGTAGCTAAACATTTTCATATTATCAGAGGGTCCCATTTCTTGTATAATGTAAAGCAGTTATGATCCTCAGGTATTTTGTCAAAGTTACTTATCATTTAATGTATGTTTCTTTTTATTGAAGGATTGCAAGGCTTTTAACTTATTTTTAAGTTTTAAAAACTTTTAAACTTAGGACTGCTGTGGTTTAAACAAGCTGTTTCTGGTAATCCATTGAAAGGTTGGTGCTGAGAAGTGGAACTGTGTAATTTATACACACCTACACCCCTCAGTGATAGTATTTGATGATGCAGTAATGCCTAGAAGTCTCAGTCAGGGGCATCTTGTGGTAAGTACCATCTACATGTAAAGACAGTCTGTGTCCCTAGGTGGCTCATAATCTAGGAGTGTGACAGAATCAGACTGGGAAATGGGGGATGTGATGGGTTTGTTTGCATGAAGCAGTGAAGCCAGCACATATAGGGTGCATCTGCACAGTAAAGAAAAGCTTTCAACTGCTCTGTACCACGCAACTCAGGCTCACAGATTCAGGCTGCTTTATTGCTGTGTTGACTTACAAGCTTGGGTTGTGGCTGTACCCTAAGACTCTAAGAAGATAAACATTCCTGCTTCTCAGTTTTGAAAGAGCCCATATAACTCCACTTTCACAACAAGTTTGCAATGTGTGCGGTCTCTGCACTTGGACTCAGTGTGTAATAGCTTTTTACTTCACTTTGCTCAAGTTTAATTGAGTACATAAGATTCAAGTCAGTGAAGAATTGGTTCCATTTCTTTCCCTGAGGCATTAAAGCCTTTGTTTAGACTTCACCTGTCAGATGCAGCTGTTTGTTTATTAACATTATTTTTAAAACTATGATTTTCCTGTTTCTTTCCTTCATTATCTATAACAGATTATTACTGTTAATCAGTTTGCATTTGGATCAAAATAAGAGATGTCTCGAACCATAAAGATTTTCTTAGATGGATATATTCAGAACCAGTTGAGGTATGACAGTTTCAGCCAAGGACAGGTATTGAACAATATCAGCTTGTCTTTGTGAATTTGTCTGACTTACTAAAAATGCTCTTTTTCTTAGAGATTTAGAAAGGGTACTTACTATAAAAGCAGATGTATTGAGACAGAGTTATTTGTTTACAAAGGCAATAGGTGTTGGGAGATTCCACTATTTTTTTCTCAATCTTTCATGATACTGTATGTTCCATCTAAATATGTTTTTATTTGTTATAAAATTTGCTGCAGCTCACCTTTTCTAATTTAATTTAATTTAACCTGTTGAACACATTCATCATAAAACAGGACATGATCAAAAGCCTGTTACTGTCTCTCTTACATTTGTGATTATTTATTGTTCAGTGACATTGAAACTTCCCTCCTAGGATTGTGACTCCACTGTGCTATGCACAGTATAAACCTGTAGAAAGGCAAAGGGCTTACAAATGAGTTTAACAACCATATGAGGGAAGACTTCTGCCACTTCCTCTCCTCTAACCCTGGATGTAATGTGCCATGCACTGACACCTCCTTGCCTGTTCTTTGCAATGAACACTAGCTCCCAGTGGATGAAGCACCTTGGTACTCCACTACACTTTCTCGGCACATAGGAATAAAAAAATTAATTGCAGTTATTTAAGATGCTCTCACTCCTCCATTCCATAAAATGTGGGTTTTGCTTTTCCTATAACTAGAAAATACACCCATCTATTCTCACCACATACAATTAGAACATAATAATTTGATTACCTGAAAGTGGTCAGAAATTGTGTTCCTGGAATGCAGACTCTTTGCTCGCATAGCCATTACAAGAGTCTTTTGGGATTAAAGTATTATTCTATGGGAGTGTAAACCCATGTGAGGCTGATGTTTGGTATAAAATCCTTGGTCTCCTTTGAAATCAGTGGAAGTTTTGCAACTGGTATCAGTGGAGCCAAGATTTCACCCTCCAAGTATTTAAAATTATTTCTAAGTATTTTGTTGTTTGCTTTCTCAGGATTTTCTCCTCATATGCAAGAGAACAAATCTTAATAGAAGAATGAAGTGATAGGTTTAAGAGGAAAAATGCTAAGCAACACAGTATTAATGGATAATATATCATAGGCTTTTTGACCAGAAAGTCTGGTAAAATATGGCACCGGAAGTGTCTCGTCAGATGTACTGACTGGACACCAAAAGTCTGGTTACCATGGGTTGGGGAGGGGCAGATCATCAATCCACAGCAGTCTCTGCTCAGCCAGGACCACTTCCTACCTGCATCTCCTGGTCAGGCAAGCAACAGGCTCCGTGTCAGACTACAGCTCCTGTCCCAGCCCTGAAGATGAGGGAGGGAGAATGGAGAGGACTGAGCAACAAGGAGGGAGTGGAGTGAGCAGAATAAGGCCTTCCTTGAAGGAAGAGGTGGGGCAGAGGAGTCCTGTTGTCAGAAGCTGGCCATTGAATCAGACAAGGTAAGCTAAAGTATAATAGCACCGCATACAATATTAATGGGTGTGAGGCAGAATTTCTGTCTGCTGCCATTTTTTATTTTCTTTCTGAGAAAATGACAAGGGTTGTGTTCTATCATCTTTCCGGTTCATGGGAAGAGAGAAAACATGTCAAGCTCAATACATAGAAAATTCAGAATGTTTATTGTCACTCTGAGATTTTGGTGTAGTAATCCATGGACATAAGTAAAGCTTATTTCAGGGGTAGGCAGATCCTGGCACCCATGCCAACAGTAGCACACAAACTCATCCAGACCAGCATGTGGCATCCTCTGCAGCACCACAGAAATTGCCACTCCTGCCACTGAAAACCACACCAGGTGGCTTTTTTAGGGCTGGCTGGAGCACAGGGTGGTGGCAGTGTGTGGTCCCCATCATGCCCATGTCCCAGGCATGCTGCAGCCAAAACGAGCCACTCCAGGCACCTTCTTTCTGAGGTGTGCCTGAAGATCCCCGTCCCCAGGCACGCTGCTGAGAGGAGCTGCTCCAGGCAGTTTCTTTTTGTGAGTGGCATGGCTGCAAAGTGCCCCCCCCCGCCCTGGCCATGGCTGCGCTGAATT
Source organism: Podocnemis expansa (assembly GCA_007922195.1). Classification (NCBI taxonomy): domain Eukaryota; kingdom Metazoa; phylum Chordata; order Testudines; family Podocnemididae; genus Podocnemis; species Podocnemis expansa. Next base: position 26,378,898 of record ML681996.1, read on the forward strand.
TTCAAGTGGCTGCTGCTTTTTGAGGGGGTGGGGTGGGGTTACTGGCACCAGCTGAGAGTTGGCATGGGGCATGGCAAAGGTTGCCAACTCCTGGCTTATTTCAACAATAGCAACAACAAAATCACACTTTTACATTCTTTTAACATTATGGGGTATGCTCTAGTGAGAACAGGTATATAGTACAAACACGTATAGTTATAACTTTGTCAGTAGTGAGAAAAATGCACACCACTGAGTTATATCGATCTAACTCCCCGTGTAGACAGTTCTGTGTTAATGGCAGAACATCTATCAATATAGCTACTGCCTTTCAAATTGGTGCATTAGCTACACCACATCATAGTGGCATCTTCACTCAGGTGCTACAGCAGGGTAGCTGCACCATATGTAGACAAGCCCTCAGTTTCTTACACTATGCCTTTACCATGACATCAGAGCACTTTCTAAGGATGCATTAAGTAGCCCTCTAATTCCCCTTTCAGAAAAATAAAAGATGAACTTTCAGTTTAGCATTTTGCCTGACAAGGTGTCAGATATGGATGCAAATTATTTCATTTAACACTTTTCATCCTCAAAGCACTTATAAGTGAACTAGCTGAGCCTTATAACTCTGTGTAAGGCAAATAAGTAATTTGCCAATGGTATTGTGGGGAAACTGACACAGAGACTTTAAGCGAATTTTAGTGCAAACTAAAACTTATTGCTGAGAAGGTGCTTCAAAATCCTCAAAAGAAGCTGCAGCAACTATGATGTAGGATTAATTTTGTACCCATAACTAAAATCTGATTTAATACAGGAAGTGACATTAAGTGTACTGGATATGTTGACACCAAACATTCCTGTAACCTTCTGGTACGCATCAGAGAAATCCAACCAACTGATACCTTAAAGTGCTGTGGAGAAAAAGCCAGATCAGCCACATCATTCATTTTATATTTTATTGTGTGAGTATAGGAAAGCTATTTCAAGAGAAAAATTACATCAGTGGTTCCTAACCTGTGGTCTGTAGACCCGTGGTGGGCCACAGAGTGGCTCCAGGGGGTCCACAGACAGGCTGGGAGCTGAGGCTGGATACCATGGCTTCCTGCTTCTCCCAGGTATGGAGTTTATAAAACTCCTGCCCTGCCTGATCATGCAGAACATGCAGCCTGGGGGGTGGCCAGGTAAGGGGAGGAAGGGGCCAGGGTGGGATTGGGGAATGGGGAACTGGGGGGGGTGTGAAGAACAGGCTGACAGGTGGGGAACAGGGGGAGGGAGCCATGGCTGTGGCAGCTTCCAGGTGGGGGCAGGAGACGATGCCTGCAGCAGCTCCAGCTCCCTGGGAGAAGAGTGGCATGGGCCTGATTCTGCCTTGTGCAGGCCTGATTTTGCCCTGTGCAGTGGCACGAAGCACCTTCCAGGGGGCTGCAAATTTTTTTTTACTACAAGGGGGTCCCCAGCCTCAAAAAGTTTGGGAACCCCTGAATTAGATCAATTCAAATGAGGGAGGTGGGAAGGTCCGGAACCCTACACACATAACAAGATAATTTCTCTTTCATTAATTTTTTGTGAACTTTCACATGGTTTTCTACACAAGCCACTTGTAACTCTCATTATCTCCTAAATGTCCTGCTAACAACTGCCTGTCAGCAAACTGAAAATAGAAAATATGATCCATCATTCAAAACTACATACAAACAAAACAACCTAGAACTCTGACAAGGCACCTAAACTTCCCTTCAGGCCATCTTGTCACTTAATGGAAGCTTTTTCTTTTAGTCGTTAGATTAGTATAAACTAAGAAGCTCTGCGGGTCCTACACCTATTGCTCTGGATGATTTGATCATCTCTGTGTTTAATACCTAATCTTTGTTAAGATAACAGAAGATAAAATTCTAGTGAAAGCAAGGCATTTGCAGTTTTACAGTGGGTCATGCTAAGACCTTGGATTCCCCCATAGTTTTACAGGGAGTGTTTAACACTTTAATTTAAACAGTTAAAGCTACAAATTACATCATCTTCACTAGTATTAGTTCTCATTAGCTAAGAAAATACCCTAAATCATAATTTAGTGGGAATATTTATGGAGACAACACAGTCTCTGGATAAGTTGTACATCATGTTGTTCTGAGATTTCATTGACCAAGCCATGGTCTTTTTCAAGGTCTGGGATATGATGTAGGAGCCCCTCTCAACCCTGTCCTATGGGCACTTCATACCACTCATGCTTGCTGTCTTTGCCTTTGTACTCCAGCCTGGAAGGTTAACAAGCAAGGCAGGAAACTGGAGCTGTTAAGAGGCATGCAGGGTAGTAGATACCTAGCAGGAGATTCTTCAGAGTTACAGAATACATTGTCTTGAGCTAAATGAGAGGGCTCAGCTCACCTTTCCTAGTCTGCCACTGAGTGAGGACTGGCATGTACCCCTGTGGAGCCACTGGCGAAAGAAGATTTAAGGAGCATGTTGGTGATTAGCTGTTGAAGTCAGTGTTGTTACCTCTTCAGATTTTTGTCATGAAACTTGTGCTATTTGATGTTTTGCTTAAAGACTATGTGAAAATATAGGCTTCCGTTTTTTTTAAAAAATGTCTTTATTTTTTATGGCTGTGGGACTTAAGTGGAAGAGGAAAGCTTGAAAACTTGGAATCATAGGAGTGTAAGGCTAGAAAGAAAGGATCATGAGAGGTTATTTAGTCCAGTCCTCTATTTTGACAAATGACCAAGTAAACTTGGATCATACTTGGTAGGTTTTTAGCTTCTTCTTAAAAACTTCAAAAGATTGGAGTGCAACAACCTTCTCATTCCAGTGCTTAACTATCCTTACAGTTAGAAAGTTTTTCCCTAAAATCTGATATATATATCTCCCTTGCTGTGCATTAAAGCCATTACATCCTCTTCTACCTTCAGTCAGCATTAAATACATGCCTTATGTATCCAGAGTTGGGGCTGTAGCCGCAAGGCATGAGCACCCTGTTTCCACACACTAAGTGGAGTACATTTGAAAGATAACCATTACAGTATGTTACCATTACTTATTATCTCTTCTTCCTCATTAAATAGAGGAATTACGCTTCCCTTCATCTTGCTCATACTCCTAATGTCTTTTAAAGAACCCCTTCTTGTTGTTTTTTTCGTCTCTTCTAGGTGTAACTCAATTTGTGCCTTACCTCTTCTGATTTTCTTATGTGCTTGGGTTATTCTTTTCTGTTCCTTAGCAATATGTAGTTCCTGCTTTTTTTTTTTTTCCTTAAGGCTTCCTTGTTAATTTTCAGTTCACTGAAGAAGTCCTGATGAAGTCGTATTAGCATCTTGTTATTCTTCCTGTCTTTCCTTTGCTTTGGGACATTTGCAGTTGTGCCTTTAATAATGTCGTCTTGAGAAACTGCCAGCTTGCCTGATCTCCTGTTTCCCTTAGATTTTCTTCCCAGAGACAGACTTATCAATTGTCTGAGATTATTAGTCTGGTTTTTTTGGGGGGTTAATCCATTGTCCTCATCCTACTGTTCTCATTTGCTCTTCTCCTTAGAATCATTAAATTTGTCATTTTAGGATCACAGTCACCCAGATTGCTTTCTACCTTCAGATATGCTATCCTCCCTGTTGACCAGAAAGAATCAAATCTAAAATGTCTGTTCCATTGTTGCATCCTCCAGTTTCTGAAACAAAAAGTTCATTACAAGAACTGACTAGAAATTACGTATTTTGGTATATTATTTTTCTAACATATGTCTGGGTATTTAAAAGTCCATATTCCTACTATTTTGGATGTTTCTGATATGGTGCTCCAATGTCACTAGGGTTTAGAACATTACAGTACTGTTACAGCTTCCAAAATTTCATCACCTTGTCCTCCCTGCTCTGCCTGCTCCTGTAATGTAAACAACAGCTGTTGCTTTATGCTGTGAAATCTTCTGGGGGTACAAAACTAAGGTAAAATTTAAGATAAAATAGCTTGAGCAAAGTGTTGAGGAAAGTGAAATGCCACTAGTAAAACCTGTCCACAGACCAGTAAACTGTGTGAGTGTAGTGAAAAACCCAAACAATCTGGAGAAATCTGTACCTCTTCTCTAGAGACTTTTTGCATCATTTGTGCACAGGGCCAGTCCGCCCACAAAGGCAACCTAGGCAGTCATCTAGGGCACCAGTCTGTAGGGTGCCAAGGGGCTGGGCTGAGGCTGGGGCCAGCAAGCCTCCTGCTGTGCTCCGCCGGCATCGGGCTTGGGTGGGGAGCTGGCCACAGCTGGAGGAGCCACGCCCCCACTGGTATGGGGCCGCAGGCAGGGACTGAAGCCATGGCCCACCAGCCCACACGGCCACCTGTCTAGTCCTGGGAGGGCTGGGGGCCACCATCTGGCTCATCCCAGGCCATGGGGCAGGGGTGCCAAAACCTCAGGTGCCTAGGGCAGCAATATACCTTGGCCCGAGCCTGCTTGTACAGCTTACTAAGCCTGGAACCTGCCTGTGGCATGGCGTGTTTTAGCAAAAAAAGAAAAAAAGAAAACAAGGAGTCCTGTGGCACTTAAAGACTAAGGGCATGTCCACATGCAGCTTTTAAATCAAAATAACACTCATTATTTTGATTTAAAAATGTTTGTCAAGATGACGTTTCCTTATTTCAAAATAAGGGGCTCGCTTATTTCAAAATAAGGAAAATCATTTCTATATAATAAAACCCCATTATATATCATAATAAAGGTTATTTTGAAACTGGTTTCGAAACAACCCCATCTAGCTCTTATATATCGATATAACAGATGACCTTCCTCCCCAGCACCCCGGCCAGGGAGCTGATCAGCACCCTGGCCAGGGAGGATGGGGAGGTGCAAGGGGGCCAGTGGAGTGGTGGGTGCAGGAGCCGGCATCCCTATTGCCCCGACTTGCTGGCAGCCAGCAGGGTGCGGGTGCAGGAGCTGACACCCCCCGCTACCCCGGCAAGCTGTCTGCTGGCCGGCGGCTGGTCAGGGAGCTGGTTCGCCCTGTTTTTGTGGCTTTCCAGCTGCCAGTGGGGTGGCGGGTGCAGGAGTCAGCACCCCCAGGTGCACTGGCTCCTCCCCCTGCCACCCTGCTGGCAGCTGGCAAGCCGCGAAAGTGGGGCAAGCTGGCTCTCTGATCGGCTGCCAGGGCTGCAGCTAGCAAGCCCCTAATGCTGGGCGCACCAGCTCTCCTGCTCACTGTCCCGCTGGCAGCCAGCAAGCCTTGAAAGTGGGGTGAGCCAGCTCCCTGAATGGCCACTGGGGCTGCAGCCGTAAGCCCGGGAAGCGGGGCGAGCTGGCTCCCACACCCGCTGCCAGCCAGCAGCCTGCTTGTTGGGGCAGCAGGGGGTGCCAGCTCAGCTGGGGGACCAGCACTCTGATGGCAGCTGGGGTGTCCCACAGTCCCCATGGGGAAGGGGAACCTCTGGCCTGGGGGCCTTTTTCCTGTGCCTGGCTCTCCAGGTGAGAGCCAGGCAGGGGATTGGGTAGCAACATGGCCCTGCCGGGGGGCCATGTTGCCACACCTCCCATGGTGCCCCTCTCCTGAATCGAAATAACAGGTTCTGTGTCTGGACTTGCTATTTTGATTTGTTGCTTTTCCTTTATTCGGTTTAAGTTTAATTGAATTAAGGATTTTATTTCAAATTAGCTTTTTTCAATTTAACTTAAATCAAAATAAGTGTGTACATGTGGACATAGCCTAACAGATTTATTTATCTCATGAGCTTGCATGGGAGAAAATCCCATTTCATCAGATGATGCATTTATTTCAAAAGAGCCATTCTGAAAATGGAGGTCCCTAGAGGCTGCCATAATACTACTATTTTGGCTAAAATTATAGGAAAAATTAAGCCTAAGATTTGTGCATAATTATGAGCATAAGCCTATCATTCTTATTTATCAATTTTGTTAATTATATATGTTTTGGCATTGCCTAAAACCTGAAATCAGGTTTTTGGCTTCATTGTGCTAGATGCTAGAAAAATACAGAGGAAGACATCTTTACCCAGAAGAGCTTGCAAACTAAAGCTCCCATCTTGCTGTTGATATGGTCGTTTTACAGCTGCTTCTGCATGAAAGTCAACTGGGTCCTTCCAGGCAGAGTCAACTGTAGAATCAGGGTTCAATTTGAAACAAGATGCAACTAGAGAGCAGCAAGAAGCAATAGAGGGAAAGGATGGTGAGGTTACTGTTGGAATATTAATTTGAGAATAAATTGATTTGAAAACTAAGTGACTTATGTACTGTAGAAAAGGTTACATTATCCTTGGAAAGTTTGAAGAAGTGGTTGGTGATGCAGTCTATTTAGAAAAGCAAATAGAATGAACAAAAGATGTACATGCTTTCCAAGCTTGTATCATCACTAGAATAAGATATTGCAAGTTTAATTAGTATAGATGTCTGGAGACTGAGCAAATTGTGAATGTATTACATTGTCAAAAGCCTGAATGGGAAATAGCTATAAGCATGTACTTACTATGATTTATATTAGCCTGATTCTTTGTAGCTGATACACTGAAAAGAATGATTTCAAATATATTAGGTGACAAGACAATGAAAGAATAGTTTGTCACTTAATTAAACATAACAAGATCATTTCCCTGCCTTTTAAAAAGACATAAGCTTTCAGCTTTGTTTATCAAAAGACTTACATGGGCTTTGACTAATCATACCAAGTAAGGCTGGCCAGAAAATAATTCTGTTTCATGAAAAATTTCAATCTTTCAACACTTGTTTTAATTCCATCTCCAAATGAGACTCATATCTTACAAAACTTTTTGCAGAGGTACACACATTTACCTCAGGATAGTCAAGAGTTCAGTGCCCTAGCCATCATGCTAGGTGTGGGTGTCTGTTTTATATTGGACAGACATTTTGGACCTATGAAACCGTCTAAACAAAAGTTCAGTCCAAACCAATGCACTTACGTTTAAAGTTTTTTCTTCAACAAATGGGCATTTTCAGACAGAAAAAATGTTCTGTTGAAAAGTTTGTGATCAGTTCCAATTATGACTTTTGTGGTGCTAATATATGCAATTATATATTGTTAATATAAATTGAAAGCATAATATCAGTGTTCTTGTGCAAGGATCCCCCATGAGGCAAGACTTTTTATCTATTATGCATGTGGATAAACCAAAGCTTAAAGCTGGTTTAAATTTTTCCCACTGTGGATGGCAGAGAACAAATCCACTTTTCAAACTGCAAAGGGTGAAAGTAGCTGAATGGGATGATGATCTGCTTCACAAAGCAACCTATCCACCTGCCATATATCTGCCCCTTTCTTGAAGCCTGCTCAGGTGAGGGCCTGGAAAGACTGTGTGGACAATTTGGCTCCTGTTTTCCTATTAATCTGTTCCACTGTGCATGTTTATACTTCCTTCTTTAAGCAAAAAGTCCATAATTGTCCCTATGGACTTGAATTGTGGTACCCTTATTCATGATGAATATTGCCTTGCATCCTGAGAGTTCCATGGAAGTACATGAGACGATTGGTAGAGTAAGGTAATTGTGTAAAGTACGGGTATTACAGTCTGCCCATAAGTACATGTGATATTTTACAGAATAAAATAGAACCCCCGTTCTCTAGAGAGTTTACATCTATATGAGACAGCAGAAGGCAACGGTTGCACATTGAGTGGATTCAGAACTGTTCTGGGGTGTGTAATGGATACTGTACAGGTAAGGTGTAAAGGAGATTTTCTTTTAGCTCAGATATTAGAACCAGGGGTTAAAGTGTAATTTGGCAGGCCCTGGAACCCTCCTAAATTTCTGGGCCCCCTTCCTGTGGGTCCAGGTCCCCTTCACACACTGCAGGTCCCCTTCACACACTGCAGCTACTGCCCCCAAAATGCCTGTCCCCACCCCAGCTACTGCCCCCCAATGCCTGCCCACCAGCTACGGCCCCCAAAATGCATGCCACCCACAGACTCCTCCTTTCCCATGTCCTCCTCAGCCCCAATCCACATTCCCTAAGCTCCCTGCCACCATGTCCCCACTCCAGCCCTCTTAACCCCTCGCCCCCAGCTTCCTTGTCTTCAGCCCCTCAATCCCCTCCATATCTCCCAGGCCACCATCCCAATTCTTTCTTTCTACACTCCCACGCTTTCCCCACCAGCTGCCTGCCTGTCCCCAACCCCACCACTACCAGCCCCTTACCCACGTCGTCGACATGGCCAAGGAGACAGACTGTGGGCGGGGAGCTGCGGTGCTGGCGAGAGGGGGCACGGGCTGGAGACTGGGTCTGGGCCGTGGCTGTCACAGGTCCCGGGAAAGGGGGGAGGGGTGGCTGGACTTGCCCCAGCCCACAGCCCCTTCCCTCAGCCAGCCCTGGGAGCACGTGCCAGAACACTGTGTTCCAGCATGTTCATCTGATTTTAGGGGGGCTCTGGAATGCAGGATTTCAGTGTGTTCCCTTATTTTTAGGGGCCCTGGAACACTGTACCCCTAAAAATAGGGGGGCCCGGAATGCCATTCCAGGGCTTTCCCCCTTACTTTAACCTCTCATTAGAACCCAATGACTTTGGAGCATAAAGATAGAAGTTCCATCTCTGTTGCCACCATTGGGTTTGGAGTGGCCATGGTGTCCAGCATGTGGAGTGACAGCTGTGAAGTCCTAGGTAGTCACAGATTTGTTACAACAGCATACTATAAACTATTTTAGCATTATTTACGTGCATTTCCTCTTTAAATGTTACTGTAGTATAAGGGAAATAGAAAAAAAAATAGTAACAGACATATACAAAAGCTGACATAAAAGAACATCTTCAGGTAAAGAATTTATGGTCCACCATAGACAATAACTTGTACGCTTTTGACAAATTTTTAATTTTCTAAACAGCTCATTATGGGTTAGATGGAGTCTTTAATCTTCCATGTAATTATCTATATTTCAGCATTTCTAAATGAAGACTTTTTGTTACAGTAAATTGTAGTAGTTTTACCAGAGCCATCATAGACTAGGTGAGTCCTTTGGAACACCAGTGGCTATATCTACATTAGCCAGTGTTAATTCAAACATGCAAGTCCGAACTAAGAAGTTTGAAGTTAGTCTCTACTAATCTCAGGCTAGTTCAAACTAACCCCGGACTTCTTATTTCAAACTAATGGCATGTTCTAGTTCAAACTAGTGTTTTAGTTCAAACTAGAATGCATCTTTAGTTTGAACTTTTTAAGTTTGAATTAAGCCTTAGTTCAGGTCTTGCCTGCTCTTAGTTCAAACTAAAGTTTGAACTAAGCGCAGAAGTCCGAACTAAGCTTGATACTTATTAGTTCAGATTAAGCTTTGCCTAGTTCAAACTAAGAAATTTTTGCCTAATGTAGCCAAGGGCTAAATTAGTCTTGACTAAGCTTCCTTGGTCCAGACTAATTTGCCAATGTAGACATAGCCAGTGACACTGTGCAGAACATACAAATAGGCAGAGTAAAAACACTAGTCATGATATTGTACAGAAAAAAAACTGGGGCCAAATCTTGCACATTTCTGAGTTCAGTGAAAGTTGAGGGTGCTTAGCAGCTTGCAGGATTGTGCCCTTATTCAGGACATTTGATAGTAAAGTTTTCATTTTGAACCTGTTGGATTCTTTACATTGTTAAACACAGAAACTGGTCCAAATTAAGTATGGCTGGAATTTTTTTTTTTTTAAATAAGTGAAGCAGTTTTGCTCTTCTGAAGTACAAACAAGTGCTTTAATCTATAAGTCACATAAATTCAAACCAATTTTCTTCTTGGTAATGGCTGAAATAAGTATGTATAAGTCTGGTGTCTTGCACAACCCTGCATTGACTTTGCCAACTTGATGCAAGTGAAATGGATGAACTCTGAATATGAGTCAAATTCTACTGTCCTGTCTCAGGCAAAACTCCCCAAAAATTTCTTCAGTCTCTCTTATGAAAGTGTGCAGAACATGGGCCTCCGTCAAGAGGCAGAAGTTGTTTCAACATCCTTATTTTGATATGATGTTTTCAAAATCAAATCTATTTCTTTATTAATATGTGGCCATCCATTCTTGTGTGCACTAGTAAATCTTTATAAAAACTGAGCACAAACTTTAGAACTTATGTTATAAAGTAAGATCATCTTGGATCTGGTTCTCATAAAAAATGTTCCTGCTAGTCTCATCCTTTCACTTCCTAGAAATCTTCAAAGAGTTTCTTTAGAAACTTGTCCTAAGATAAAAATTCTGTCTTTAAATAAAAATGTACTTGGAATATGTATGACTGGTAGAACCTTTAGCATTGCACAGTTTAGATTCTAAATTAAATTAGTTCTTCTAAAAGCAAGTATAGATTTCATTTTTAGCTCTTTCTAGCCATCTATGTCTAATGTTCTTTTTATATCTCCCTGGCTTTTCACACATCATTGATGTATTTTCCCTGTCACAAAATCTGTTAAATAAGCTGCTGTCCTTCAAAGTAGACATACGCTAACAAATGCAGATTCCTGCTCAGACAGACTGATTGCCTTGAATTTATGATCAGATTGTTCTCTTTATTTTAAACATGATTAGGAATTCCTTCCAGTCTGATATCTCCTCAGTAAGAAGCTGCTAATGGTTTCTCTGTTTTGTGACCAAGAAGGGTATGTCTACCTTACAGCAGGGAGAGAGTTTCTTAGTTGAAGGCTCTAGCAGGGTTCAAGCTGGCCCACTCAGAATTGCATTCTGAATGTTCCAGCTCAGGCTGGAACTTGGGCTCTCAAGTCTAGGAGGTCAGGTGGGCTTAAGAGACCAAGCTTTGAACCACAGCATCCAGAATGCTATTTTTAGTCAAGCTATCATGAGTCTGTCCACCTGAGCTGCAAAGCTTGCTCCCCACTGTAGTGTAGGTGTACCAGAAGCGACCAAATAAAATACTCTGCATACCCTCACTCTCGAGAGTCACAGCAAAGTCATCTTAAACTGGATTATTTTTAACTAGCTGTTTGATTGCTTTCTACTAATAATCTTAACAGAATTATTATTATTCAAATTAATTTGGTGTTTCTTATTTCACACCAGGTTTTATATTAATTTTTCCTTGATATAATTGCCGTATAATCTGCATTTTTGTTATAGGCAAATGCATTTTTAAAACTGGGAAAATAGTGTGATGGGGGCTTTATTAATAATGAAACCCAGTTTAGGAGAGGGTGGGTGTGCTATTAACAGAGAAGGCTGAGAGCAGAAGAGGGCTGTAGGGAAGAACTCTGCAGTGATTCTTCTGCTAATAGAGAGCGAAGTGATCTATAATGAATAAGAAGGCTTTTGAAGGATGAAGAGAGAGGTAGGGTAGAATAAGTCCAGGGAAGTGGCAGCAATGAGTCTGGGGGCCTGAATCTTGGTTGCCTGCCCTGCAGTTCCTGAGAGGAACCCAGTGCAGAGGGTGGGTGTATGTGGGTTCCACTGCCAGCAACTGGAAATGAATGACATGAATGGTGACATGAAGCCCCTGACATAAGGGGAGAAAGACTTCTGAGAGCCCATAGGAAAGGACAGACAGACCACTTGGCCCAGAATTGAGGGTAGCAAACTGGGCAGGGGGATCAGCCACTTGTTTCTGTTGGATGCTATTACCATGGGGAGGGTGTGACAAAATATGACCTGGTCCAGACAGCTGAGTCCTAAGAGGATGCAGCCCACCACAAACCTAGAATTATTGTCAGCAGAGGGTACTCGAGAGCCTGCTACCCCACCAGCACCCATGAGCAGGGGCAGTCTTAGTGAATCTAGGGCCCTGGGCTAAAGTCATGGATGGTCTCTCCCCATGCCATCTGGGGTACCATCCTTGACTTTTGCCCCCCTGCCACTGCCATCCCCTGAGTCTTGTTGCCAATCGCTCCACTGGCACCACTCAGGCCTGTGCTTCCCTCTGTCTCTCCCCTTTCCTCCCCAGCCTCACTGCCAGCCCCATAGGCCTCACTGCTGCCCCCCCAACTCTGCTTGGATCTCACCACTGGCCCCTTGCTGCCTCTCCCTGGGCCCATGCCTGCCCCCTGACCTTGCTGCTGGTCCACCACCCTGCACACCTCTTCAGCCCGCTTCCTCCTCCTCCTCCCTCACCTCAGCTGGCTGGTGTCTCGGAGCTGCTCCCTGGCCCAGCATGGAGCCCTGGGCCGATGCCCAGTCTACCCCATAGCTGAGATCACCTATACCCCTGAAGGGGTGAGTGCGCTCCTCAGCTCTCTGTTTTTTCCTTGTTCTTACTAGTGTTTGGAGCACTGGCTTGTGACCCTGGGTCTCTTGTATATCACCGTGGAGCAGTGGCTGCTGAGCTATCCCCAAATGTAACATATCAAATTGTTCTCTCATTACTTTAGTGGGATTATTCACAAGTGAAGTGAATGGTACCTGAGGCAAGATTTTAAAAGTCTTCTTTATAGTTAACTTCTCTTCTGTATGCTATAATTTAGCTAATTTTTATTTCATGACATTTTTCAGGATATAATACTTTAGTGTCTGTGTGCTGCCAATACAGCTGTGAAATTGAATACCATTGACTAAGAAACCATAAAAAGTTGTACTAATAGGTTTTTTAACCAGACACAATAGGCCATATGCTTCACTCCTTTATTCAAATACAGTATTGCTTTTAACTGTTGGTTCCCAACCGCAATGGGAGAAGGAGACACCGGACTTAGTAGTTCTAACTGAGAAATGGGTTCGTTTATTTAGAGCAACAACGGGGAAAATTTTTCAATGGGTAATCACAGTGACACTTGAGGTAGCAATTAACAACTAAAACAGCAACCTTACAAGACCAACTGAGGTAGCAAATCTATATCAGTAATACAGTAAAACGATAAAGCAAAAACTACAAGTCTATATAAGTGACACAACAAGACTGTAAAGCAAAACCGCAAATCTATATATGTAACACAGTAAAACAGCAAAGCAAAACTGCAAGATAAAACTGTAAGGTATTTGCAACAAAGTAAAACTGCTAGGTATTCCCAACAAGACAAAATGGCAAGGTAAAACGAACTGCAATGTGCTTGTAGGGGATTCCTATATACGTACCATAACCCAGGCTCCACTGACCAGCAGCATGAACACAAGAGGCATGGTAAGAGACACGACACGAGCTAGCTTTCTTCGGGAGACCCAACTGTCAGAGTGATCAGTTCTGGCAGGTAACACGTGAACCTCCATAACTTTTGCCAGTTGGCATCCCCTTTTTTATAGGATTTTTAGCTCAGTGTTTTTCTGGTTCCCACACTGGTGGGGGTTTGTGTTCCCACGATTGAGATAGTAATTTTCCAATTAGGTTTTAAATTCCCAGGTGGGTCCAGATTCCTAGGTGGATCATAAATTCCTAGGTGGGACCCAAATTTCCAGGTGGGTCGTAAATTCTCAGGTGGGCCCAAATTCCTAGGAGGGTCATAAATTCCTAGGTGGGACCCAAATTTCCAGGTGGCCATAAATTCCTAGGTGGGTTTCGGTTCCCACGAAGTTAGTGCCTTTGAGTTATGCTAGTCTGTAGCCTCCCAGATTCCAGGCCAGAGCCTCTTACGCTGTCCATAAGGGGTTTTTTGGTGTGCACTTGGTGGCAAATGGGGTGCCCGGGCAAGCGGCCCCCCTATTAGTACATCAGGCACGAACATTAACAAGCCAAGGGGCAATTTTCCATGTGGCAAACAAAGATATTGGTTAAGTGTTACAGGGCCTGATTTCATTTTCATTTCCATATTTTCAATGGCTTCAGTGGTGGTTCATTTAGGCGAGGAATGGTCAAGTTTATAACAAGGGTAGAGGATGCTTTCGTGATTTTTTAGCTTCAGGATTGGGAGTTGAGGCAAGAACTCAGGTCTCAGCTCTGCTCCATAATTACTATTCATTTCCATAACTATAAGTATTACCCCCTTTCTCAGAGGGATGTTGCGAAGCTTTAATTTACTAATGAAAAATATGACACTTGGACTGAGAGCATTGCTTACCTACAAAGGATTGTTACTGTAGTCCCACTTGTCTAGCTTATTTATGTTTTCCAATTTCTGGTGTTGGAAAACCATGTTTTAACTTTTTGTAGTGTGCTCTAGATAAATCTACCTGGTAACGAGAGGTTAAAATTGCAATTGAAAAGGACTTTTTGTGGTGATTACTTTATACTTTTATTTTTAATTCAGACTTTTCTCTCCAATTGCTCTTCAATGGAGATTGCAGGCCTAGTGTATTTTGACACCAGGTTGACATAATTAGATGAGGTTAAACCATTGTGTTTTAAAGTTATCTTTTATTTAATGCTGTTACCATGTGGATTCATTGATGAGAAGAATATTTAAGAACTATAATGTTTTAAATAAACTAGTTTTAAATCTGGTTGGAAACTGAGCTTGACTACTTCTGGAAATTCAACTCATGTCTGATAATGAACTAGTACTCAGACATGCTACATGTACATTGTGAAGATGTTAAACTGTTTTCTGTGAGGAGTTTGACACGTATTTGGGCATGGTACAAGTAACAAATACTCTTTTTTTTCCCCTTCTTTGTTAGAAAGGAATGAAACAGGTAAGTGGTTTCTTGATGAGCAAACGAGATAAATAATAGTAAGAGACCATGGACTAGATGTTGTAACACTGAGACTACTATGGTCTGGCTTAGTGAGGTCAGAGCAAAGGTGGTCCCAGGGTGGCGCACAACCACTTTCTACGGGCTTTTATTTCTCACATTTTTCCTGCACAGAAAAGCAGATGTTGTGAGAAGTAAAGGGTGCATAACCATAATGCCCCTAAGATCTGTTTTCAGTTCCACAGGGTAATATGTAGATGGTGTAAATTAAAATATCCCAGCATCTGTGTTAACCTAGTTTCAGGTGACCGGAAATGCAAAGATGAGCTTTAAGCCACTTTTATACATACATAATGCATCTGAACTTAGTCCTGTGAAGTTCATTTATACCCCGGGCTCTGGCAACATGATTTTTATCTTGTTGCATGCAGTCTCTGCCATAAATACACACCTTTGATTGCTATCAATACTAGAAATAAAAATTCAATCTGAAGTTAGGTCTGGCCCTAGCATATATGTGAACTAGGTGGCGGCACTGGGCTTTAAAGGAGGCAAAAAAGATAGAAAAGATAAATATTATTTTACTCTATACTGAATGGGGGGGCAGGGTGCCAAGGCCATATTTCACCTACAGCACCAAAAAGTCTCAGGCCATCTCTGTCTATAATACCATCACAAAGTTAAGCAATCAACTTTCAAAATCGTTTTTCTTTTGTGAAAATATTTAGCATTTTGAGAGAAATTCCTTGTCTCAAAATGTTTTTGCTGGTTTAAAAGTTCTGAGTATGAAGTTTGTAGCTCTAAATGGGTAGCTGTGTTAGTCTAGTTCAGCAAAACAAATGTTTGATGGCACATGTGAAGACTAACAAATTTATTTATCGTACGAGCTTTTGTGTGAGAAAATGCCACTTTGTCAGATGCTCGAGAAGGCCTCTGCTGTTAGCTAAACCAGTTTTTCAAGGACAATAGGCTTACTTTTGAGTGTTAGCACTCCGAATAAAAAACTACAGATGCTTTGTGTTACAAGATGATTAGGATTCTTATCTAAATTGTTTACAATGTCAGGTTTCCTTTGTAGTACTGAATAATTTGGATGAATGAGCTTTCAGCTGGTAATTGCATTTCCTTAACAACATTTAGGCAAGGGTACATAAAAAGTAATAAAAGCCTTCAGCTGTGCCCTTTACTGGAGCTTATCACTATCTTTAGTAGTGATAGTGTGTCTGACACTTACTACTCAAGTCATATTTCTCTAAAACTTTGGTGTTACCAAAATTCCATCCAGAGAGATAGTCTCTTTTAAGGGAATTGTTTAAGTGAAATAAACTGACAGTTGAAGTGGCTTCTTTTTTCCTCCCATAACTATTGACATATTATCTTCTGGGAGCTTCATGCTATGCTGCTACCTTTTTCTTATAATTATAAGGATGCCTCAAGAAGCTTGTTTTCCCAACACTGAGATTTTTGTATTAATCTTGCACCTGTTTTATACTGGTGAAATTACTTAATGGGGCAGAATCAAATCCACCAAAGATATATCTATACTACCTATTTTTAAGATGCCTGAGCCTTATTTGGTTAAAACTGCACCTGAAAACGCTGGGAGTCTTGCAGGCCTAAAAACTTGAGGATTCAGCCCATAAAACACAGTTATGCAATTATGCGGTGAGTAGTAATTTTAAGCCTAAACTGTGAAACACTTACCCATGTTGGTGAGCAGTCGCTCCCATAATTAGTGTCAGATACACCAATGTGAGAAGTTCATGTCTAGTCGTTAAAGTAGAGCCTGTGTCATCATGTGTCTTGTAGACAGCCAGCTATGCTGCCTGTATTTAATACCAATACAGGTTCACAAAATTCCAAAACGTGATGTTTTGCACACTTTCTAAGCTGGGTATGTTCAGAAGAAATGTTGTCCACATTGTGTCACCTAATTTTGTTGTTGTTGTTGTTAACCATCCTTTGGTGCTACGAAAGCTAACCTGAAGAGCTTTATTTTTCTTGAAAGCTCATCAGAGATATTTGCTTGAATTCAACTCATGTTTTTGATTCTGTAAGTTATCTCAAAAGTGATACCATGTTACCAAATTGCCAGCTACTCCTATTTCCCCACAGATCTTTCATTCATGTTCATCACTTTTACTCCTGCCCACTGTTCTTTGTTTTTCATGGCTTTGTTAATGTTTCTCTGTGAAGTCGCCCTCTGCAATCTGGATTGCTATATTCCTGCATGAGCCTTATCCCACCTGGAATCCATCTCACTCTGCCCCAGTGTATGAACCCCCAGTCCTGAGTCAGCCCACACATTGCCTGTGGCAAGCAAGCTGCTCTGAATTGAGTGAGTGAGTGCTTCTGGCCAGCCACTCTTACGATCATGTGGTGGTATCACCTCAATCAACACCACTAAGCCCAGATGTAAACCAGGAACTGACATTGTACAGTGTTCAGTGCTGCCCACTGCAAGGTCAATGATTCATTAATTTATGAAGGAAATTGATATATATCAGTTTTGTCACTTCAAATGGAGTCTTAAGAGACCTTAAACAATATTCACTGCTTTAAATAAAATAAAAAACATTTACCAAAAGATTTAAGTGATTGTAAGTCAGAGGAAAGTAGATCAAATTCGATCAAAAGTAAATAAAAGACAAATCACATTCTAAACTAAGCTTAACACTTTTAGCAGCCTTACAGTCTTAGATATTTTCACCACAGGCTGGCCAGTCTGCCTCCAGCCAGGCTTTCCCCTGGGTCAGCATTTCAGTTGCTTGGTGGTGTTTGTAGACAAAAATGGAAAAGAGAGCACAGCAAAACATCTCCACATTTCAACATGTTCTCTTACCTCCCTCTGAGCTTTTGTCTTCTCCACCCCACTTCAGGGTCAAGTGATAAGCAGTATCTTGGAGAGGTTCACCCCTGCATTAGTGAGCATTACCTTGTCATGGCTCAGGTTGGCCAAGGAAAAGGGGGGTGTAAGGGTCAACTGAGAGTCCTTTTGATCCTTTGTTGATATCTAGGCCAGGCTTTTGTCCCTGGAAAAGCTGGTTTATTTTAAACATGGCTTAGTCAGTGAACTGCAAACTGCTTCTCTGGTCTTGGAAGGTTTTGTCTGAATCTGCTTCAGCACGTTAGGGTACATTACATAGCAAAGCCTCATAACCATACTTATGATATTGCAAAAAGCATGACTATAACACATGGCTCACCAAAACTCAGGCGCCAGGTTGCTATCGCAACTGAAAGTTGCAAGCTGGTGCCTAGGAGCCAGCTAAGGTTTATTTTATTTTAATTTTTAATTTAGGAGTCAGCTGTTTTACTTTTAGTTACTAGAGGGTGCTCCTGCACCACATTTTTGCTGCAGAGCTAGATAGTCTAGGGAAAATACAGTGGAGGAGCACACACTGGTGACAAAAAAAAATCTGAAACTCTTTTAGGGATTTGGCAGCATTTCAACAGCAGACAGCATGTTTCAGTGGCAAAGGATGTCTGAGTTATATGCTTTGCTTTGAAGTTTTGTCAAACCCTGCTGTAACAGTAATATTCTGTATGTCATGAGCGTTCCAGGAATATCTTACCTGACACACTTCCATTAAATAATACACACACCATAACGGTGAACGTGAATGATACACAATCACACCATAAGGCTATGTCTACACTGAGCATTTCAATTCAAATTACTGAATTCGAATTGACCAATTCGAATCTAATTCGAATTCAGTCAATTCGAATTGACATGGCCCCACTAGAAAATCCAATTCGAAGTGGCATGTCCATGAACAGGACTTGCTAGTTCAAATTCAGTAGGGGGCGCTATTGTATAGGGAAAAATCAAGCTGTGGCTAATTCAAACTAACAGTGAATTCGAATTGACATGGCCACAGTATGTCAGTTCGAATTACTCACTTCGAATTGACCCTGACTTTGATGGAAAAGCAGGTTTGACCAATTCAAACTCTGCTTTCCTCAATTCAAACTGAGGAGTGCCTCAGTTCAAATTGAGGAAAGCGGGCATGTCCATGCACTTATTTGAATTCGAGTTGATGACAATCAATTGAAATTCACATGTAAGTGTAGACATAGCCTAAGGGAATGCAATGTGTCATGTTCTCTAATCTAAAAATCACTCTTATCTGGATATGTATGTGATGTGTAACATTCACTGGAAGGCTATTTGCAACATTAGAAATCATGCTAATTACAAATATCTGGCCTTTGTTCTCTTGCTTCCCTCTTGGTTTAAAAAAAAATTGTATACTAATTTCCCCATTATAGCAAGTCATTCTTAACTCCCTTTGAAGGTGATCCTTGAAGAATAATTTTGTGCCTTCCAATCAGTGTTTTATGAGACTGCTGAGGTTTCTTTAGCAGTATACCTTTCAGAGGCAGTGTGCAATGAATGTGATTACAAAATATCAGTGTATATATTGTTTAGAGACTTTGTGAATTTCATGGTACAATCATTTTGATCTTCAAAAAATTATTATTTCCATACATGTTCACTTCATCTCTACTGGCTTGTTAATTTTTTAAAAACGTCATCAAAGACAATGTTCTATTTTATTTTATTTTATCAGTCTAGATGACATTTTGGTGAAGATTTTCAAGAATTGCTTTTAAATTTAGGTTCATAAAGCCATATATAAAATATACACAAAGCTATGTATCCACCCTACTTTTAAAAGACTGGGCCAGCAGCTCTCATTGACCTCAAAACAAGTCCACATACACACGCAGGTTGAGTGCCTGTTCCTGCCATCTAATTTACATCATGTAGCATCTTTCTTTGCAACTAGTCCTCCTGACCTTAGGAATATTTGCATGATAGTGTACTAGTCAGTGCAAATAAGGATGGCAGAATTGTTGACATAAGGGTTGCTGGCTCTTCATTCTCTCCCCAAAAAAAGATGAGTACGTTTAGTGCTTAGTGTCCATTCAAACAGAAACTCACAGTTGAAACAAACACTTCAAGACAATTAGCATGTTAACAACAGCACAGGCAGACATCAATATACAAACACTGGGAACAAGGATAAGAATGAATGAAATACAATTTTGAAGCGGAGCAGCAAGCACTCCATCTGTCTTCTGTGCCTCAAAAGGCTGCACACATCTGTGCAATACCCACTACATTCATATTTTAGTTGTTATGCTGACTTCTAAGGTGTGAAAGTTTTATTGAATCCAACTTTTTAAAGAGTAGACTTATTTTGAAGGCAAGTGGCTTGGGATACATACCACATGGTGTCCTTCATAATCCCTCTAATATCCACTGCTTAAGCCTCTATGAAAATAGGATTGGTAAGGATAGGTTAGTCTAATGTGGGTAATAACTGGATGTCAAGCCTCATAGGAAGAAGGCTACTAGTAATAAAACAGAAAAGGTTTTTTATTTTTTCCTCTATGTTAAGGACAATTGATTTATAACTGGTTTTCTCCTTTGAATTTTAATAACAACTTTATAGATTCTTTTAGAGTACTATAATATCTAGATTGGGAAGGTTTAATTGGTACAATAACATGTAATTGCTGCTTTTCTTAATACTTTATCTTAATACTGTAAATTTTTCTCTGACATTTCTGTTGCTGCTATTTTTTGCCTTCATTACAAGTCACTAATCAACACTTTAATTACCAGGGCAAAATTGCCCCCTTCATTTTAGCCTTGTATTCTAATGAAGTGTTTCTTCCAATTAATACATAAATATTCTTGAACAGGTTAAAAGAGAATTATATTTTTTGTTGATAAATCTTTTAATCACTCTTGGGCATCTCTCCTAGCCTTCCTGTCCTCAAGACTGGTAGAGCAAAAGGCTGCAGTAGTTTGCTTCTTTAGAATAAGTAGGATGGTCAATTTTTGTTCTGTACCATTGTCCCTGTCTATTGGAACTATATACACCAGCTTTATCTTTGCAGAGCCCAGGGTCAGTTTCAATGTGATGCTTTTTATGCTTATTAATGGAGCCCTGCATAGATACACAAATGTAGATCTGCATCTGATCGGTGTTAGCCTGACTCCAATCTGGGATCTGCAAGTCACGTTTTATGTCTGTCAGTTCCCGCCCTACAGCAGCTCTTGCCCTGAGAATAGGAGCAGAGTGTCTAAGTGCCACAGTTTGCTGAGCTGAGGCTCACGGAGCTGTAGTGTGAGGTGCAGGGGAAAGGGATGAGTTGCTGGCAGCTCCCAGTGCAGTTTGGAGCCTTCCCTGACCCTGATCACAACACCTTTAGTAGCCAAATTCTGTAGTTTGAAAATTAATTTAAGATTGTCAATTAGTCTTAATGAATTTGTTTAGGGAGTTTGGAGTTCTTGCCCAAATTTGACCACAGCGATATCTAAAATGAGAGGTTCCCAGAGATGCTTGGTAGAGGAAGTCACATAAAACTTGAGTTAACTTTATAAAATCCTTTCATTGCTAAAAGCATAAATGGTAAGCACAGAATTAAGAAAGGATTAGTTGAATTAATATATATCTAACCAAATTATAATTAACTTCATACATACAAGAAATCTTATACTTAGTTAAGTTTGATATTTGAAACCCTTGGATTGATACTAACACCCTGGCTTTCCCAACTTGGTTGAGAGAGATGTCTGAAACTTCTGTTCGACGGGAAAGGTGCTCAGGAAACAGTTTAGTAACTTTAGCTGATACCTCTAGACTTATGAAAGTAACATAAAATAACTAGCTAATAATAGAAGTAAAGTAAAGTTGGTCTCTGTTCTTTTAAAGGCTAGCTAAGAGCTGAAGAACTAAAAGTTGAGAGAAGAGAGCTAAAAGCTGAAACAGCTGCCTTTAGTAACAGGGTTTGGGCTTCTGTACCCTCCTCAACATAGAGCAAGTTAGATCCACCTCTGTCACTCACATATAGAGAGATCACCCCAGAAATTATAGGAGTACATTAATGTCATTGCTCAAAGGGTTTGTGCATATGATTGACATGTGATGGACGCAATTCCACCCTTCAGAACGTTTCATTATTATTTATGGATATGTTTGTGGGTTTTGTGGTGTTCTACCAAATGTCAAGGTTCCAGACTGGAAAATCATGAGTTGTTTTCCTGTCTACTGACCTAGATGTCATGATCAAAATATAGCCTCTTGTAGCTATGCATCACTGAACACTGATAAACAGACTCACTTCTCTAGTTTGTAATCTAATATTATCTTAAGTTTTCTATGTATGCCTAAGCCCTTTAGCTGTCCATATAAGCTGTATAATTTCTTATAGAGGCCTGTAAGGTATTTTGCATTGCAACAATCAATATAAAAGTTGTGCTAACTTATGAACTTATGCTAAGTAAAAAAAGCCTCTGTAAATCTAATAGCAGGGTTTTTTGAATTTATAAAGAAAAATACATGTGTGATCTATAGATGAATGCATGCATGCAAGCCAAGCATAGGTTAAGTCAAGGGCTACAGCCAGAGAGAAGCTGGAGCTGCTGAAATCACTCGGCTGTTCAATGGCATTTGCCAGTCATCTGTGTGTGGGGGTTGTCCATCATCAGCTAATTGGAGCCTGGTGATTGGCTGCCAGGGCTCTTAGAGTCAGAGGCGGGACTAGCTGGCAAGCTGGGCTCCCGTTGCTGTTCAGAGTCCCTCCTGTGCAATTTAACATTTGCTGTTGCACCCTGGGCAGATAAAAATAGAATCCTCATCCAAGTTCTGATCTGCAGATATCAGCATCCATGGATATAGATATCCACAGATCTGAAGCAGATACCTGTGGATCTGCAGGGCGTTACTTATTAATTTCTGCCAAATCCATAAATTATTGACAGGCCTTAGTTTCTCTGTTACAAAGGCCAGGATTTCAATTAATAAATGATTTGTCAAATCATTAGATACATTCTTCATGGCTAGACCAAGTGGGGAATTGTAATGATATGTGAGTTAACTTTATCTGTTAAAGACAATAAACAATATACAGATGCCTGTAAAATTTCACTGGTTTTGATCTTTATTAATTGAGTTTGCATTCTCAGTATATATTTGGTTTAAAAATATTGGTCAGCAGCAGATGGACACCAGGGAAATTACTTTAATGTTCAGGTCTTTGAAGTAGGCCTACATGGGGGTCTAATTAGACCCAATTAGACATAGGGCCAGCTTAATGCCCCTGTGGGCTCAAGGCTATAAGATTTCATAGAGCCCCTGGCTGGCCACTGGCCAGCCATGGCAGGAGAATAGGCTCTCTGACACTCAGAAGGACATACGTACATTGGTGTGCCCCCATCAGTGGTAGCATGCTGTGGGAGGGGTTTGTGGGTCCATGTCCCACTTCCCCCCTCCCACTTCTAGGAGGGCAGGGAGAATCTGTGAGTCCATGTGCCGCTCTGCCCCTGCTGTGGGGATAGCAGGGCAGCTGTTACATGATCTCTTTCCTTGCGCTCAGGTCCAGGTCAGATGACAGGGGCAACGCTGCCCTGGAAAAAGACCTGCCCCCCCCTACCCCCCCAGCTCAATCCAGGCCTCGAGCCCTATCCAGTCCCAGGGCCCCAAGCAGGTCCCGGATTGGGCTCCTGCTGCTCCAAGCCAGCAGCCTGGCGCCGGGGCCGGGGCCGGATAAGGCATGCACTGCTGTGGGCAGCCCAGCCCCAGATCCCTAGCTTGGGCCAGGGCTGGGTCTGGTATCTGCCACTCGGGCTGGAACTTGGGGCACATGGCCCTGTGTGCCCAGTGCCAGCAACAGCACTGTCAGAGGACACTCTGGTTGCCTGTGAACTGCGACAGCCTAGGCAATGGGCTCCTGCTCTCACATTTCCCCTCCGACCTCCACTCCCCTCTCCACATCGCCCTCTTCCCTCAGTGTCCCCCCCCAGTCACATCTACCTCTGCTCCAGCCTTGTCCCCCCAACCCCTAACCTTCCTATCTCCTGATCTCCCTGCATTGCTTCATCTCCCTTTCAGCCACCCAGCCCCTGCTCCCATTCTGTCCACTCCAGCCCTTTCACAGCTCTGGCTCCCAGAAGTGAAACCTAGAACAGGCTGCATCCCCAGCCTGACAAATGAAGGCACCTGGTGTCAGCATCCCAGGGTGAGGGAGGGGCATCACAATCACATACCCTCCTCCTGCAGCCAGGGGATGTGACCAGGAGGCTACGCTACTTGGAGCAGGGGGGTGGGAAAGTCTCTCCTACTTTCCTTCCAAGCAGTGCCTCCCTAAGAGCAAGGGGCAGCTGGCCGGAGCTGGATTTTTGCAGTGCCACTTTAGCACAGTGCTTTGGATTGCAGCACCTAAAGAAACAAGGAGTCGTGTGGCACTAAAGACTAACAGATTTATTTTTCGCATGAGCTTTCATGGGAGAAAATCCCACTTCGTCAGATGCTTCGAAGATGGGGGATCTTACAGAATGGAATGAAAATAAATGCAAGGGAGTGTAAAACATAGGATCAGGTCATATAGTAACAGCAAATCAGAGCAGTTGTTAGGTTCAAACCCTGGGAAGCCTGAAGTCAAATTACCTTTTGTAATGGGAAAAGAACCCATCATCTTGATTCAGTCCTCTAGGGATATCAAGGGATAGCTGATGATGAGTTTTCTCAGCAAGAACAAGGAAGAGAACAAGAACCATGTGACCAGCCAGCTTTCTATGTTCCACCTTATGAGGAGGTCTGGTATACAGTAATACTATAATACAGTTTAAGATTACATTCACTACTGAAATGAAATTACAGATAACTACCTTTTAATTAAAGAGGGTGGAATTACCCAGTATGATCAGGACACAAGGACTAATTATGGTGAGAAATATCTTAGAATTTTGAATAACCACATTTGTTCAGGGTTTTTTCAGTTAAAATGCTTAAAGCTGACAAGCATGAATCTACTGAGTGGAAATTATAGTGTTTCTTCAGACATATACATTGGGGATAAGATAACTTGTTCTAATATATATAATATTTGACTGAAGCATCTTATCTCTGTCATTTTCAATATCGTTTCTTCATAGATGTTACTTTCCTATTTTGATGGGAAATGTTTGAGGGTGTAATTCCTGTGACATTTAAGGGAGTAAATTCATCCAACAAAAATTGAATGCCTCCAAAACATGCAATGTGAAGAACTGGGATTTTCCACAGAGTCAGATGGGAAGGAGTCCTCAGACCCTGACTGTGGAGTGGTCCCATATTGCATTGTGGCTCCTACTCTAGTACATGGGAACTTACTAGGCCTTCTTGTCCCCTGATGTAGAGGAGAGCAAGTAGTGAATTTGCACTGGTCCTGTCGCCCCATTCCTCACTACCACAGGTGCACAGGGACTGCTCTTGTTTTTCAGAACAGCTCAGTATGATGATCTATAAGAAATGAGAGAAGAAAAAAGGCACAATTTCTGGTCATTTTGGTTACTTTCCCCTTGGAGACTTGTGGCCACCAAATTACATTTTTCCTTTGCAGTATACTTAAACCAGCTGTAAGACAATTGTTGAATTTTGGATGACCACCCTTATTTGGGCAGATACCCAACTGTGGCTATTTAGACTGTCTTCTTTGAAACCATTCGTAATTCCAACCCATGAAACGTGCATGTTATGAAAACATGTTGCCTACCTTATAACATTAAAAATGGTTGTGAAGCTGTTTGAGATTATGAATTATTCCATCAGATCATACTCTCACATCCTCTTCTTGTCAAGTGACTGCAGCAGTTATCTTCATCCTTCTTCAAGCTTCATGATCTACTGATAGCAGATAATTCATCTGATGAATCTTGTTTTTTTGCTGTAAGAATGACCCACTGCAGTTGTTGTGTTGCCAGTGTTCCGGAGCATGTATGGCCATAGTACTATTCCCACTCCAGATGATGTGTAACTCAATGTGGCCCACATCTCAGACTGAATTCCCTGAATCGCTCTTCACCTACTCCTTTTCTAGCTAAGTTGCATTTCTTGCCTTTGGGGAGCTATGTAGAAGGGATAGGTGACTGTAGTGTCTCATAACTAGATGCAGCTTACCTGAAGCTAAGGGATGTTGCATATGGCAGGAGAACATAGTTACAAACAGAGGTGACATGGTTGTGCCCTGAAGATGTTACACAGGGCATACAAGATTTACAGTTATCCCTGTCCATATGGATATGTTTCTGTTTTCAGGAACCTCTTAGGTGTCTGCATGTGATGGGGTCTTGTTTACTGTGCTCCAACAGAATTAAAAAGAATCCGGGGATATGTAATATGTCTCTGCCTCCACAAAGGTCCTATGTTCAGTCCCGTATAGTGGATTGGTAATTCCTGCAAGAGTCCGCATAGCATTGGCTGTGAACAACAGTCTGATTCTGAGTTGATAGGCATGGCTGCTCCACCTGAGTCAGATAGTCATCAAAGGAGGGATAAGGGGGCAGAATGCTGAAAAATAAAAGCATACTTACAGGAAAAAGGCTTTAATTATCTGCTTTGGTTTGGCTCTTTTCTATTACTTAGATGTATTTTCATAACATTCTTAACCTATTTTCAAGACCAACAGTTGGTTTTATGGGATTTAAAACTATCACTTATTACTGTGTTTTCATGCACTGGAACTGAAATGATGTGCATCACTCCTTCTGTCTTTTAAAGAACATCCTTTTAAATTAAATGTTTTATCTCAATAAGTCCTTTCCCTCTGTATTAATAAACACCTATGATATCACTACTTCCTATATTTCAAGTTACATACATTAAGAGCACTCATTAGTCAATGGAAACCTTTTCACTAACCTTCAGGCTGTAAGTAGGTTACAGACTGCTACCTCCACTGTCATATTTAAATAGGCCAAAACTCAAAACCAGGAAGAAGCCAAAAGAAAGAGGTAAAACTTAATATGGCGATAAATACTCAAAGGCCTTTAGAATTCTAGACACATGTAAACTTTTTTTTGTTAGCTGTCAGTGGTGTCCAACATATGTTTATCAGGTCCTGTATCTACCAAGTTCAGTTCCCTTACACTTGTGCTTAAACTGCCTTTCATAGTAGGCAGGAGGGGGCAACTTCCAAGAAATCACACAATCATAGAAGATTAGGTATGGACAGAGGCGTCGCTGGTGGGGGGAGGGACCAAGGGCACGGGCCCAGGCCCTGCCCCCAGCCCACAGGCTCCGCCCCCTGTCCAGGGCCAGGGCCAGAAGCTGCCACACCGCCATGGGCGGCTAAGGCCCGCATCCCCGGCCGGGGCAGGAAGCGGCTGCGGGCGGCGGGCTCCTGCATCCCTGGCCGGGGATGGGGCTGCTGCCGTCGCATGCTGCTGGGCCTTGGATTGTCTGCCGCGGGCAGCCAGGGCCGGAAGTGGCCGCAGGAGGCCGGGCCCCACATCCCCGACCAGGGACGGGGCTGCTGCGGCCGCGGGTGGCCAGGCCCCACATCCCTGGCTGGGGACGGGGCCACCGCAGCTGATGGTGGCTGGGCCCCGGATCTCTGGTCTGATTGGGCCGGAGATCCGCAGCACTGGTGCTGGGTTTCGGGGCATGTGCCTTGGGGTGCCCAGTGCCAGCAATGCCTCTGGGCATGGAAAGGATTCAGAAAGTTATATAGTCTAACCCCCTGAGCAGTGCAGGATGAATCCACAACTAAATCATCCCAGCCAGATCTTTGTCAAGCTGCATGTTAAAAATCTGCAAGGATGGAGATTCCACCCTCTCTCTAGGTAACCCATAATGCTTCATTATCCTCAGAGTGAAAAAGTTTTTCTTAATATCCAAACTAGACCTCTCACTGCAATTTAAGACCATCATTTCTTTTTTTGTCATCTACAACCACTGAGAACAGCCCAAATCTATCCTCTCTGGAACCTCTCTTCAGGTAGTTGAAGGCCACTATCAAATCCCCACTCGCACTTCTCTTCTGCAAACTAAACAAGCCCAGTTCCCTCAGCCTCTTCTTAGAAATCATGTGGTCCAGCTCCCTTATCATTTTTGTTGCCTTCTGCTGGACTTTCTGTAATTTGTCCCAATCTTTACTGTAAGGATGGTGGGGGTGGGGGGGACAGAATTGGATACAACACTCCAGATAAGGCATCACCAATGCTGAAATGTATTTAAGGTACTGATAACACATTTGTATGCCATAGCAGGAATTGATGGCCTAGCAGTATTGTTTACCTCCAGCAGAAATCAGAGTGGTAAAGGGTAACTGTTCCTCCTTCAAAGGTACTCACCTGCAGGATCTCTCAAGGATCCTTGCTATCCCTGGTTCTCCTCAGTATCTCCAGGAGATTATTGGGAAAGATGGTGATATTTTGTGGATGCAGCAGTCAACAGTGGGCAGATGACACTCAACTATATATTTCTTTCTCAAGTGATGCAGCTGTCCCTTGTAAATGTCTCAAATGTCTGCCAGAAATCAGCTTGAAGAGCAGATGGCTCAAAGTGAATTAAAGCATGATTCAAGACATACTGGCTGGAAAGGGGAGGTGCGTAAAAGAATTGTTCAAGATGTTGAAGTCTTATAGCTCCTATTCATGAAGATGATGTGAAGCATCTGGGTTGTGTTTAACTCATCACTGCACTTGGGTGCCCAGATGGAATCAGTATCTAAAAAAGCCTTCTTCCACTTCCAGCTTTCTAGGAAACTTTGTTCCTTCCTTCCAGTGTAGTATCTGGCTACGGTAATCCATGCGTTCATAACCTCAGCACTGGATTACCATAATTCACTGTATATGCATGGGCTCCATTTATTGCAGAGTGTAGTGTTGATATTCCCCATGGTTTAGGGTGCCACAAGTACATTAGGCCTGTGCTCATCTTCCACTGGTGCGCAGTCAACTTCAGTGTAGGTTTATGGGAGAAACAACAAATATATTGAAGACCAAATATTGGTCTATAAACTCTTACAATAGTTGTGCTGCTTTTAAACAATGCGATTATGAGTTTCCAGATAGTGCATGAGAGCTGGGATAAAGCATCCTTAGCTGAGTAGATTTGGCCACTGAGCAGTCTTTTAGAGATCACCAGTGGAATACAGTGTCTTACCACTTGTAAGAAACATTGTAAAACCTTCCTTTTTGAAAAAAACCTTAGAGTGCTAACATGCTAATATTTTTTTCATCCAGTTAATCTCTACCAACCAACCAACCAAAAAAAAAAAAGGAAATTAATTAAATGTGTATAATTAGATACAAAACCCTATTGCCAGCAGAGTTTCTCTCCTGAAAAGGGGGATGTGCCAAAGACTCCATGAAATCCCCTTCAGACTTGACTCATGCAAATGATTTTACATGAAAGACACTGATACTGTGATGACAAGCAGCAATATAAACCCCTACACAGAGTTAGGATTATTGCCCCTCCACTGTGAGTGATGTCCCTTGACCTTCAACAACATGCTTCATAATAGTTGCTAAGGTATACTTCCCACTGAAGCTTTGCATTGTTTCATGCAAAATATACATAGAATCTGTCACACTTGCAGAACCATATCTCAGTGCTGACTGCAAGCACAATAAACTGATTTAGTACCCTGACCCTTTGCAGGCACAGTGGGGGGTACGTTTCAATAAGTAGTTGAAATTCAGATGGTATGGCTTTTTACGGAGACTGGTTTCTGTTTGTACAGTGGGTTAATTTATTACTGTCTTCCTTTAAGTTGATTTATGATGTTGGTGAGGGCCGAATTTAAATCTCTCCTTGATGCTGCTACTAAATTCTTTGATATTGGGTATTCTTAATACAAATATCCCTCAAGCTTCAATGAATGAGAATATGGCAATCAGTGATAGGGAAACTGATTCCTTTTTGATTTTTCACAGGGTGCTTTGCTTTCTCCCTTATAGTCAACAATTTTATTTAATAGCTGTACAGTCAGTCTTGTATGGTGAAGTGAGTTATAACTCTAGACACCCTTTTAGTTAGAAATGGTGAGTTTGAATTCATGATATGTAATATCTGTGGTGGGGGAAAGCTACATAATTTCTATTTGTAGGTCCTGGGGAATCTTTAATATAAAAATTCAAAAGTAAAAATAAAAAATTATAAAATAAAATAAAAATAAAAAATTCCAATGCTTCAAATGTCCATTTGCTGACAATACTAAATGGTAATATTTTGTTTTTCTGCAGCCTCTGTTTCTTTTTAAAAGATTCAGAGTTTTGATAATTTTAAAACAGAATTTGTTTGACAGCATACAGAACCATGATTCTCCAAATGCTGCAGTAAACATTTAGCATTCTGCACCAGGAATATTGATAGAAATTTCTATGCAGTTAGCTTTTATTAAAAGATTGCAATACAGAGGTTCAGTTCATATATCACACACTAAAAGGCTTCGAGTACTCTAGGGTCTGCAGTGAGAATTTAACAGTGAATGCACAATACTTAAGTGTGTGACATGAAAACTGCATTACACTATTCTGTTATAGCAGGTATACACAGGTTTTGTTTATTTTCCAACATCTTTCTCTAGTTGTCTCCTATGGAAGGTCAGACCATGAAGTTACTTGCATTGACGTCATATCGTTCTGGGGATGTGAACATTTAATTAGGCTAGTGAGGATGGTGTGGGAGGTTAAGGCAGCAGTTTCTAGTTGTCTGTCTGCAGTATAATTTGCTGTGTGAAAGTGAATCCTTGGAGTAAGCTCAGGGACACTAAGTAAATCAAAATAAGCATTCAGGTTATTCATCTAGTTGCAGAGAAACCAGAAATCACAAAGTCTAATGTTTTCAGACTTATTAATATTGTAATTAGTCAAGTTTTGTGCTTCTAGAAGGCTGGCTGCTATAACTGCAAATAATACTATGTAAATGTAATATGTTATATACAGTTTTGAAGCTGTAAGTGCTGGAAATGTAGGAGTGGTGAAATTTGTTTTCTGAATACAGTTTCTAGCTATTGGAATGGAATATATGTATAATTTGTTGGTATTATGCAAAGAGCAGGTGGTGACGGGAGTTTTTCTATCTGTGTTTTCAGTAGAGCTGTTTCCTTTGTGGACATATTTTTCTAAACACAGATATTCAGTGGAATGTCTAAAGAACCATAGGCACAAGGAGCAGACAGAAAACTAAATAGTACACCTCACTGGGCTAAAGTCTCCAAAAAGATCTGTTACTGTGTTGAGCTACCTCCTTAGAGGCATTGTATTATGGGGTGGAGTGACAGTAGGCACATTTGAAGCTAATAGTACAGCTCTGAAAACGAAGGCCTAGGCTCCTGTTGCAGCCACCTTGGAATATTGCAGCCCACTTTGGGCACCTCAATACTAGAAAGGTATTACCAAGTAGGAGGGAGTTAAGAGAAGAAACATTGAAGGGATTCATTTAGAAGGCTAGAATGAGAGTCAAATATGTGTAACATGATCAGTGGTTTGCCGCAGCAGTTTAAATAAGGAATGCAGCATCTCATTAGCATGCTTTAGGTCAGTGGTTCCTAACCTGTGACCCATGGGGGCTTTCAAAGTGGCCTGCTGCTCCTCTCCTGCTGGTTGCAGAAGGTAACCACTGTTTAGGGATCCAGGTAGAGCACATTTCTTCAGGACTAAAAAACTGGTACAGTTTGCTGCAGGCAAGAGGGTGGGAAATCAGTGTGCAGCAATGTGCTCTACCTCTGCATGCAGTAAAGTGCTCCCCCCTAGGTCTATAGACACTGGGGTCCCTGCTGGAGCCAGAGGGAGAGGAGCACTGATCTTCCATCCCCCTGAATGCAGAAGAAAGTCACTGCCTAGGGGCGCAAGCAGAGTGTACAGGGCTACAGGATACATGGGGTTTCCTTGCTGCAATCAATGAGACAGAAGATCGGCAAGAAGGAGACAGCCTCCTTGGTGAGCTCCTTCTGTCTGGCTGCAGTGGTGGGGAGCCTGCTGGTAGAGACTGGTGGCCTTCCAGGGTAGTAAAAATGATATCTATAGTCCTCAAGCCAAAAAGGTTGGGAACTGAATTAGGTCAATGTTTCTCAGCTGTTTTGATACCAGGCTTGCTGCCTTTGTGAATTATGCCCTGGAGATATCTGGGATGAGCACCAGTAGTACACAGATCAGTCACTGAGAAACACTGCCTTAGGTGTCCAGAAAAGCATTCTCCATGTGATGTGACTGTGCATGTACTGTGTGTGTCAATTCAGGCTGTGAGGAGAACCCCATTTTGAATGAGAAAATGTCCTCCATGGATGCCAAATGGAATCATCTCTTGAGCTGGATATATCCAATGGGCTGGATCTGGCTCATGGGCCACCAGTTGGACAACAAGGGGTGTCAGTTCAGTCAAAGCCTAGCATATGTAGATGGCATGCTACTGAACCTGACGAAGCAACAACTATAAGGATAAATGCTCAACTGTATGTGAAAGGTGAGAGAGCTGCTTATTACATTAATGATCTGGTTACCATGAGCTGCTTTATCTGCATGTTGTATTTGCCTATAATCTCTCATCATATTATCAGATGGTAGCTATTGAAATCACTATGATCTTTGATATCAGAAGGTTTAGAAGCTATTTTATATACATTCTATGGAAGTGAAGCTTTTATCAGGAATACAGAAATGTGCAGGAAGCCAATCAGGGGAATTAAAAATCTGTACATGCTGAATTTCCACTGCTGTATGTACAGATTTTTCTAATTCCTCTGATTGGCTTTATGGACTAATCCTTCATGATATGGGCAGCCAGACTTCTAATTAAGATTGGTCTGTGCTTTCTAGAAATTTCAATCAATCTCTGCATGCTGGAACAAAGAATCGTTCAGAAGGGGAATTCTCCTCTAAAAAAACAGGGAGGAAATTTACATATTTTTTATTTGATTACCTTTTGTATTTTTGTATTTTCATTTAACTAGTGAGAGGGTATACAGGGTAAATAGAAGAGTTGTCTCATCAGAGGCTCTTTCTTTCTTATGCATTAGCTCAGCGTATGTAGCCTATACTCATGTTCTCATTTTTGCTTCCATATTGCATTGCAAATTCGTGTCTAACATGCTTCCTCCATGCCAAGTTTTATAAATCTGAATGACAGAAATTTATGCCCCAATTCAGAGAACACAAGCATATAGCTAAATTTAAACACAGAAGTCCTATAGTTCTGTTGATATCAAATGGGACTACTACAAAAGTAGTACAATAGCATTTAGAGGCCCCAGCCCATTTTGATAGGTGCAAATGAAATGTTCCAGTGAAGAATAGCAGTGATTCTTAGAATAAACATATGTAATGCAGGCATTAGATAAAATCTTTGTCCCACTGATATAAGAGGGTAAATTTACATTCAGTAATTTATTAAAGTAGTGAGTAGGTGAGGTTTTGTGGCCTGTGTTATGCAGGAGGTCAGACTAGGTGATCATATTGGTCCCTACTGACATTTAGTGTCTTTGAGACTTCACAGTGGCCAGGATCTCACATATTATTTTGTAGTATTTCATCTTCACGCACCAGTATAATTAAAAGATACCAGTTTAATATCCATCACCAGTGTTACTGTAATATGCAAGAAATGTTAGCACAAAGTCCCTGCTCCCAGTATTATGTACTAGGATAGAAATTATTAATGCTACTGAAGCATTAATTAATTCGTCTCTTTGGTGTTGCAAGTTAGTGATGAGTGTGGTTTCAAAAACTGTTCTGCACATTTTATTAAATAGGTGTAGTACTGCGGTGTGATCTAAAGACCTGATTTTTGCCATGAGCTGAAGTCTTCTTGAGAGATGCTGAGTAGAGCTACGTTTCAGTCTAATGATTTATTCACCAGAAAATGCAGTTTTGGTTGGCCTGACACTATTAGTAAATCTGACATGAGTTCACCAAATAACTGTGGCCAAAAACTTTCTTTTCTGATTTTTGTTGCCGTCTGCAATTGACTGGAGCAGAAGGAGGCGGGCTCCTTATATTTTTAGCCTGGTGATTAGGGCATTCATCAAGGATGTGAGACACTTGGGTTCAGTTCCACCCTCTGCCTTATGTGAAGTAGGATCTGAATGTGAACATCCTACCTCTCATGTGACCATTGAGCTATGGAATACATTGAGGCAATTCTGTCTCAATCTCTCCTGTTGAAGCTGTTCTACTTTATTTAAAATATTTGAATAGTGGACTCGCCATCAGTCAGAATCTTTAAAATTAGATTAGATATTTTTCTAAAAGATGTGCTTTAACACAAAATCTGGGAATAATTCCACAGTTTGGTGGTCTGTGTGAGAGTAAGGTTGTGGTGATGTCTTCTGGACTTAGTATATGAATACAGGAAGTCCTCTGTTCATTTCCTTCCTTCGTGGGCTGTGGAGTGAATAGGAAGCTGTGCATTGCCCTCTACATGCACTTGCAGGTCTGCATTTAAGTTAATGGCTGTAACCAAACTTTCTACTTCAAGGCTTCAGCCAGTTGCCTACAAGGGTCAGAAAGGATTCTCCACTCCAGGGCACAACCGATCAGAAATATTCTAGACTGGGTATTTTTACCTTCTTCTGAAGCATCATGAATGACCATAGTTGGTGATAGGACATTAGATGGAGCAGACCAAGGCTTTGAGGCAGTATAGAGAATTCTCTTTTCTCTATATTTGTTTGGGGTCTTCCTCACACTCTAACTGATCACCAGGTCTTGGAATGGAAGTACAGATTGGTAGGAACTTTTGTGGTTTTTTAACATTATTCTGTGGCATATACTACAGATCACCAGCTACTTTAAACTGGGCATATCCTACTTAATCAATTTTCTAACACTGCAGCAAGGTGGGCATGGTTTGGACATTTGTTTGTCCTGTTCTCTGCCTGTGACAGAGAATTTAGGAGTTAGACTCTTGAGGGTTAAAACCCTTTAGTCTAATTTAAGTTATTGGGCTCAACATAAGGTGAAATTTAATTTGCTGAGTGTCTGGTGGGAAAGGACAGGTTCTTCAGCAGTTGGGGGATGGTGTCTTCTAGATTGTAGAGAGGCAGCCATCATTTCAAAGATGCTACTGCAGCGTCACGGCTCAAAGCTTTTGTGGATGCCATAGACGTCTTCCGCATGGGAAACTGCATGTTAGAGCTACATGTTCACAGACCACTAACCATGCCATAATCCACCTTCAAGACCCTCTTTTGCTTATGGAGGTTGCAGGGCAGATGAACCTTTACAAAAAAAACAGCTCAGCCCTATGTGAGGATTCCATACCTTACCCCCTCTGTACGGTGCAACTCATCAATTCTGTAGCAATCCAAGGTTTCCACTGACCTTAGTTGGGCTTGAAGGATCAGTCCATTAACAATTAGATCAACTGTGCTGCTCTTGCAAGAAATTAGCACAGTGACAAATAACTTGCATCTTAAAATTTTGTTTTCCTTTCAGCTGGTGAAGTATTAGAAAGAACATTGTATATAATTCTGCTGTGACTTACTAGATATGTGACCTTGAGCATGCTTTAATATTTTCCCTGTTCACAATATCCAGCACCTGGGTATTTTGTGACAACTCTGTTGCTGTTCAGCAGGGTCATTTCTCCCAGCAAAAGGGAAATCAGACTGTGTCCTAACATCTATCGCTCCCCACATGCTTACATGCTGATTCACTGATGAGGACAAATCTGTGTGTAGAGCAGGGCATGCAGGCCCCGCCTCTGACTGAATGGTCTGTGAGGTTGCAGTATCTACTGAGGAAATTGCTATGTAAGTGCATCTCTGCTATACTATATCGAGTTTACTACAAGTGTTCATCTTCAGATAGCCTGTTTATATTGTCAGACAAGGAACTAAGTGACCATACTGATCAGCATCCTATTGTCAGTTCATTATTGTAGTTTCATCTGTATTCAACTCCACTAGCTATTTAAGGAATCTCCTTTTCAGACAGCAGAGGTAAATCTAAAGGAGCTTGTTTGGCTTTAACAAGGCAAGTTATAAGGAAGGCTATGATATAAACTGGGGCAGAAGTTTTCTGTCAGAAACTATTCTCTTTATTGTCTCTTCTCAGTGGAATACCTCATTGCTTAAGATGAGTGGCTGTAGAAAGCGCTGTAAACGTGAAATATTGAAATTTGCCCAGTACCTTCTCAGGCTAATCACAGGTTCTCTTCATACAGGTAATGATTCTTTTTCTTTATGGTCAAGATGTACAGTGTGGTAACAGTGTAGCTAAGTTTACGATAGTTAGTATATTGTTTTATTATACTATTCATCTTGTAAAAAAATATAGTATGTTGAATATATGGAAGATTTTATGGCTGAGTATAATAAATGATTATATATAGTTGTGTTTTTCTATTGTACATACTGCTGTATAACCATCTATGCAATGCAAAATACCCACACACTATGTGCAGGGAATTGTTAGGTTTTTTTCCTCTCTTCTGGCTTGCAGTCTTTCACCTGGGCAATCAGATTACAATATAGAAAACTGACTAACTTTCTCTTACAGGTTACTAGGATTTATGCTGATCTGGAACTACAAATCAACTAAGTGTTAATATGACTTTTAAAATCCCATTACAAAATGTCTATACAAAACATAGATCCTGAGAACAATTGAAATCTGTGAAATATCTATGCTATGTTTATTCTAACATTACGGGAATTGAAATAAAAATTCATAAGCTTATAGGGCAGCTTTTTTTTTAATTTGAACCAAATGCTAAATTTGGACAAATGGTTGATTTTTGCTTTAAAAAATAAGGCTCAGCAAACAGTGTAGCTGTACTTTTAAATAACACTTCGGAAAATGTATGTTTTCCAATGTAATAGGCATTTTTCATATCTGTACCAGAGGACACATGTATAGGCTGGTTTGTATAACAGGATATCATTTTGGAACACTGGGGTTTTTTTGGATGCTAGATATAACTTAATTTATCTTCCCTTGATCAAAACATAAATTTGAATTATAAGTATATTATTAAGGTGTAGTAATTAAATATACTAAAAATTATTATTGAAAAACAAATGCCATTCAAATAATAGTAATAAGTTTCTGAATCAGTTTGCAAAAGTTAGTGATGTTGATCTTCAGTGTCTTAATGAAAAGCGAATGCTAAGAGAGTTGAACAAAATTACAATGATTATTCTATAAATAATTTTAATGTTGTTAAATATGGGTGGCAAAAGTCAGTGTGTAGTTTGTAGCTGATATGGTACAAACATTGACAACCAGTGGTTAAATAGAGGAGTTCTAGCTGTTATGGCCCTTTGGTAACTTTGAATACTGCACCAAATTAATTAATAGCAAGTAAATATATAATTATTCTATACTTAGAATAATTATATAGATAATATAATTATTATGTCTAAAGTCTCTCTATCTTTGTATTTAGAATAAACACCATTTACTTTTTCAGGACTTTCTTAGTTTAACATGGTTCACTGTTTGTGTGTTGTATCAATTCTCATTTTTTTTGAAAAGCTCGTTTCATGTTCCTGTGGGTTGCTATGGAAATTAAGTAATACACTATGTCAGAAGAAAGAATTTTTGGAAATGAAGGCCAGTATTCTCCTATTTTCATAAAATAATCTAACTTATTTGTCTGCTCCATGCCAGTTGAAACAGATACCATTATTTTTCTCTTTTTTCACTTTGTTCTCTGCCTTCCAAGTTTCGTAATGTCATAATTTTGAACTCATTTTGTAAATAAAAGTGTAATGAGTTATTATGGGTTAGGTTATTATAATACAGAATCTTATGTTATATTATGTATTTGGAGTTCTTTCGAATAAAATTAGTGCCCTAGAAGAAATTTAGTTAGTTTTACAATGATAAATTTCTGCAGAAGATAGAGTAATACGGAATGTGTCTATCTGATTTTGTTTAAAGTCACTATATTCTTCATTCTGAGAAAATTGCTTTTAACGTGTGTTAACAGGCCTTTTCAACACTGAGAAAAGTGAATATTTGAAAAGTTCACTGATAATATTTACTACTGATATTATCTGCAGATATTGCAATAGTAATTCTTGGATGTTCAAAAGTGTGACAAAATAGATACGAAGTGTACAGTTCAGTGTGAAATACTCCTTAAGATTTACAGAGCTGCTTTAAATTCTGATAAAAGCTAGTCTATACACGTACTACAACTGTTGCAATAATAGCTACTGTTCACATTTCAGCGTCTAATCTATAATTCATTAGGCTACTCTTAAATCCCTTAGTTGGTAGCTAATGAAGACATTGAAAGCTTAATGGAAAGAAGGAGAAAATTAT
Organism: Podocnemis expansa; assembly: GCA_007922195.1. Lineage (NCBI taxonomy): Eukaryota > Metazoa > Chordata > Testudines > Podocnemididae > Podocnemis > Podocnemis expansa. The sequence continues at coordinate 26,416,396 of ML681996.1, forward strand.
AGTTTTTGTGGATACTTAAAAAAAAGTGCTGTTTCTATCCTAAAACAATCAGAAAGTACAGGAGTAATTATCAGAAACAAAATTGTCTTTGGAAGTCATACCTTTATGCTTACAACCCAAGTGTTTTGTTCTTGTTACTTTATTCGTGTGCTTCACTGTTTTCAATCTTTAAATGTCTGCTAATCAGCACAGTGGCTAGTGCCATTAAATAGCCTCTTCACCTGTAAGGTTTTCTCTCATTCATCCTGTTATGTTAAGGTATGATGTATATGTACCCAAGTACCATTCTCCCTTACACCAGTGTTAATTAATATAAAGTCTGCTTAAGGTAGTGTAGTTATAATAGTATAATAACAAAGACAGCAATAAGGCCCATTGTGTTCCTGTAGGAATGTTTATGATGTCACTGCCAGTTATCAACCACAGTAGGTACAGTTTCACAATCAGAATTTACAAATACACATTGTCTAAGATACTGTAATGTGTCCCAATAGTTAGAATTTAAATAGCCAGAATGCTTCCCACATGTGTTCATGGTGTAAAAGTTGGCTCATGCTTTACATCCATCATAGGAATAGCCCTGCTCCCATCAGTGGGAGTACTCACACACTTGAAGTTGAACGCACTCATAAATCTTTACTTGCTTAAAAGGTAAACCCTATACAAATAAATCAAAATTTCTCTTCCTTTCTTTGCCCCAGCAAAAAGCACCTTTATTCTCATTTATTTATTCCTAAGCCTGCTGGTCGCCAGCATCCAGATCGTGGAAGGGAATCTGTGCGGGAGAACAAACAAGATATCCTCTGACACTCTAAGCAAACAAGGAGTCCTGTGGCACTTAAGGCTAACAAATTTATTATTGCATGAACTTTTGTGGGAGAAAATTCCATTTTGTTGGACACGTTGAAGATGGGGGAACTCACAGAATGGGAGGAATTGAATGGAGGGAAGGGTAAGTCATGGGATCAGGTCACACTGTAACAGCAAATCAAAGCAGTTGTTAAGATTCAGACACTGGGGAACAGCATATAGAGGAAGATGAGGTCAAATCACCTGTTCTAATGAGAAAAAAATCCTAAATCCCTGATAAACCCTGAAGCAGTACAGTCAAACTTGCAAATAAATTCAACTTCTGCAGCTTCTCTTTGAAGCCTTGATCTGGTATTCATCTGTCTGAGCACCACAATCAGGAAACCATCAATGGAGTGATAGGGAAGATTGAAATGCTCACCCCACTGGTTTTAGAATGTTGTGATTTTTTTATGTCAGATTTGGATCTATGCAGGAGAGCTTTCTTTAATTTTTTTTTTATTATTATTTTAAATGGAACATTTCTGGAAAAAATACCTTCTCAACCCAGTGCTACTACATACACTTTATCCAGTAAGTGCTTCTTGTCTTCTGCCTAGAATCATAGAATCATAGGGTTGGAAGGGACCTCATGAGGTCATCTAATCCAACCCCCTGCCAGAAAAGCAGGACCACTCCCACTAAACAATCCCAGTCATGGTTTTGTCCAGCTGGGCCTTAAACACCTCCAAAGATGGAGACTCGACCACCTTCCTAGGCAGCTCATTCCAAGGCTTCACCACTCGCCTAGTAAAAAAGTTTTTTTCTAATATCCAGCCTTGACCTCCCTAACCGCAACTTGAGACCATTGCTCCTCATTCTGTCCTCCGTTACTACCGAGAATAGTCGAGCTCCCTCCTCCTTGGAGCATCCCTTCAAGTAGTTGAAGGTTGCTATCAAATCCCCCCTCAATCTTCTCTTCTGCAGACTAAATAAGCCTAATGCTTTCAGTCTTTCCTCATAGGGCTTGTGCTCCAGCCCTTTAATCATTTTGGTTGCCCTCCTCTGAACTCTCTCTAGCATGTCCCTGTCCTTTTTGTAGTGGGGAGCCCACAACTGAACACACTATTCTAGATGTGGCCTCACCAGTGCAGAATAGAGGGGAATGATCACATCCCTTGATCTGCTGGTAACACTTCTTCTGATGCAGCCCAGTATGCCATTGGCCTTTTTGGCAGCAAGAGCACACTGCTGACTCATATCCAGCTTCCCATCCACCATGACCCCCAGGTCCTTTTCTATGCTGCTGCTACTTAGCTGAATGTTCCCCAGCCTGTAGCAGTGCATGGAGTTTTTCCATCCCAAGTGCAGGATTTTACACTTGTCTTTATTGAACCTCATAAGATTTCTATTGGCTCACTGTTTCAATTTATCTAGGTCTCCCTGAATCCTGTCCTTGCCCTCCAACGTGTCTACTGGTCCCCCCAGCTTGGTGTCACCCGCAAATTTACTGAGAGTGCAGTCTATTCCATCATCCAGATCATTGATGAAAATGTTGAACAGAACCGACCCCTGGGGCACACCACTCATTACTCGTTGCCAGCTAGACATGGAACCATTGATTCCTACATGCTGAAACCATTGATCTAGCCAGTTTTCTATCCACCTTATAGTCTGCCTATCCAACCCATACTTCCTTAATTTGCCAATGAGAATGCTGTGGGAAACTGTATGAAAAGCCTTGCTAAAATCAAGGTATATCACATCAGCGGTTCTTCCTGCATCCAGAAAACCAGTCATCTGATCATAGAAGGGAACAAGATTGGTCAGGCATGATTTACCCTTGGTGAACCCATGCTGACTGTTCCTGATCACTTTATTTTCCTCTAAGTGTTTCAGGATGGATTCTTTGAGAACCTGCTCCATAATTTTTCCAGGGATTGAGGTGAGTCTGACAGGTCTGTAATTCCCTGGATCCTCCTTTTTCCGTTTCTTGAAAATAGGTACTATATTTGCTTTTTTCCAGTCCTCTGGCACCTCCCCTGTTCTCCATGAGTTTTGAAAGATAATGGCCAGCACACTTTATTTACAGATAGCCCTTTTCAAATGCCGAGAACACCCTATAAATCAGTGCACTAATTCCTACTGCACCTTCTTTGAAGCATCATGGCTGGAGCATCAACCATTCTTCTAGCACGACAGAACTAAAATAAAAGATTTTGTGGTGCATCTGAAGAAAATGCACTTTGGAATTTAAATTCAACAGGAATCGGCACAGTAGAAACACCTGGATAAATAACACCAGTTACAAAGTTACCACTATTCTCCACCCACGTGCTTTGGAGTAGGAAATTGATATCCAGCAGGGGGTTGTCTTTGTGTGAGTTATGTGCTTTTTGCCACTCCTGTAAACATGCACCTAAATCTGGCCAATTTATAATCCTTTGAGAAATCATAGCTGGTATATCTCAACAGAGACTTCCTAGTTTTTAGGAGCTAAAACCTCCAAAGATTCTATCCTCACTGATCATGTTTAGGTTCTCATGGTTGTGACACTGTGACCAGACTTACCCATTCTGAGTAGAAGGAAGATGCATGTATGTCTACTGTGTGTTTAAGTCGACTTAAGGGCCCTTAAGTCGACTTAAACAAAGCCCTGTCTGCATTGCAGGGCAATAAAGTTGACTTTAGCAGCGGGTAAAGTCGACTTTATTACTTCCACTTATAAAGTTGATTTTACAGTTAACTTTTTTAAGTCAACTTAAGGCAATGTGGAGGGGAAGTTGTCTTAAGTCAACTTAATTGGCCTCCCAACTACACAAACCATGGGAATGGAGACTGACTAGAAGGCACAACACAACTGGGAGCATTCCCAGCTGTGTGGACCACAGCCAAACTCCTCATGTTCCCTGACTGATCTCCCCCATTCTGAGCCGGATCAGGCATCACGGCGCAACCTGGCATTTCCCCCGTTCTTTGCCCACCCCCACATGTCTCCCCTGTTCTCAGCCCGCCCCCGCATGTCTCCCCCATCCTCAGCCTGCCCCTCATGTCTTCCCTGTTCTTTGCCCAACCCCGCTCTGCAGGTCTCCCCTGTTCTTAGTGTGCCCTGCATGTCTCGCTCCTTTTCTGCCCAATCCCATGTGTCTCCCCCTTCTCTACCCAAACCTGTGTGTCTCTCCCCTCGCCCTTCTCTGCCCGACCCTGGGTGTCTCCCTCCTTGCCCTTCTCAGCCCAATCCTCGGTGTCTCCCCCTTCTCTGCCCAAACTCCTGTGTCTCCCCCTTGCCCTTTTCAGCCTGACCCTGCCTGTGTCTCCCCTTCTCGAGGAGTCCAGTGGCACTGTTTAAGACTAACACTTTTATTTCTTGGATGACCTTTCATGGGAGAAAAATCTCACTTCATCAGACAGTTTGAAGATGGAGGAATTTACAGAATGGTAGGAAATAAATGCAGGGGAGTGCAATACATAGGATCAGGTCACAGTCTAACAGCAAATCAAAGCAGTTGTTAAGATTCAAACACTGGGAAAAAGCACATGGAAAGAAAGAAAGTTGCTATTTCTTTTAGATTAGATTGTGTGAAATCAGGATTAAATTGTGACTATGGATTTTTTTCCTCGTTATAACAGGTGATTTGACTTCACCTTCCTTTATGTGTTGTTTCCCGGTGTTTGAGTCTTAACTACTGCACCCTGCCCCTGCACTGGCAGTTGCCCTGCAGCACCTGGTCCAGAGCCAGAGGAGTCAGGGCAACACAGGGAGGGTGTGGAGTGCTGCGCTGGCACATGGCTGGGCTACGTCAGGCTCCCTGGCCTCCATGGGCTCCCTGTGGTCACCCACTTCCTGTAGTAAAGGAGCGGCCGGAAGGGAGAGGCATCTCTGCTGTGGTGCACTGTGGGCCAGGTACCCACGATGCACTGCTCCTAGGGTGACCTAGCAGCTGCCAGCGTGGATGTGGGCAGTCTCCTGGCATTTTGAGTGTGGACCTGCTAAACCGGCTTAATAAGGTCTACTTTAAGCAGACTTTATTAAGCTGGCTTCACCGAGCCCTGTAGTGTAGACATAGCCAATGACTGGACATGTTTCATCCCCTCACAGTTCTTACATATGACAGAGCTGTGTATTTACCCTGCAAGCTGTAATTACTCTGCAGTTGCTGCACCTGGCTGAGTTAGGGCCAGGGACGAGAACTGAGAGTATTGAGCCCCTCTCTCTTGTGCTCTGTGGCCACTTGTCCCTGGTCTACATTTCCCTCCTCTGACTTCAACTTTTGTCTTCACTGCATTCAACTCAAACAGCTTCTACTTTCTTGCTCCCAGTGAGCATGGAGAAGAAAGCCATTTGATGTGAAGGTACTGTCAACAAAATCTGGACCAAAAGCAAGTGGAAAAAGTAGATTGGGACAAGAATCTCGTGAGACTGGGAGTTAGAGGAGGACATTTGGGACTCTTTGTGAAAGGGGACTGAGAACGGTCTTCTTGGGACCAGTTGAGCAAGCAGGCTGGATCTGAGGAGGGGGCTTGACTGGGAGCTGAGTGGAAGACTGGACAGTTAGAAGCTTGCAGAAGAGATAAGGCAAGGAGACTAAGACTGGGATCAAAAACCTAAGAAGTAAAGACTAGGACTGGAGGAGAATTTTTTTTTCCTGCTCCTAAGGTGGGGAGGAGACAAGACTGGAGGAGAGACAAGTTGGAAGGCGTGGAAGAGAAGGGATTAATCTTGGGGCAAAGTTCTGTGCCCATCGATGCATGGTTACCTCTAAAGCCTCTAATGGAACTCAAGATCCTTGAATCACACCAGTCGTCTGCTGTCTGGAAATATCTATGTTCAAGTATCTATGTATCTGTGAGTTCACTGATGAAGTGTCTTATCCCCAGCTACTGCTAGTCCATATAGGGGATAACATTCTATTACTGCTGTCATTTACTCCATTAGCTCAAGTGGCAAAGATCTGTGCAATGAATCTAAAGGTTTCCGTTCTGCTGATATGACCTTAGGGATGCCATATGATAGAAGGGAACATTATAAGAGTTGTAAAGTCAGGCACTCCAAAGTTAGCAAATGCAAAAAATAAGGTTGCCTGGTTTGATCATCTTGTGTATCCGCATTATGATACTGTTTGCTTATATAAACACCATGCTATTTTAAGCTGCCCAGGGAGCCTGCCTCATTCAGGATTCCAGACAGACCTGTTCTGGGGAGGAATCAGGGTTTTATAGTGAAAGAAGGCATTTATAGGAACTTGCCACATCAATTGAAGCAGAAGTTGGAAGGTAAAACAAACAAACAAGGAGTCCTGTGGTACTGAAAGAGCAACACATTTATTTTTTGCATGAGCTTTCATGGGAGAAAATCCCACTTCATCAGACGCTTTGAAGACGGGGGGACTTACAGTCCCCTGCATTTATTTCCTACCATTTTGTAAGTTCCCCTATCTTTAAAGTGTCTGACAAAGTGGGATTTTCTCCCATGAAAGCTCATGCAAAAAATAAATGTGTTAGTCTTTAAGTGCCATAGGACTCCTTCTTCGTTTGTTTTACTGAAATAGACTAACACGGCTACCCCTTTGAAAGTTGGAAGGTGTGTTGTAAATGAGGCTGGGGATTTCAGGAAGAAACAGGAGGGTCATATGGTTAATACAGTTGAATGCTGCTCTTGAAAACTAGATTTTATCTCTGCTCTGTTCGAGAGTTCATATGTGATGCTGGGCAAACTTTTCATGGGTGATCATTAATGGCATGTTCCTCTAATTCACTGCATGCCAAGCATGCACAGTTGCAGCTGAAGGCCATGGGAGCTGTGTTTGAATATAAAGAGTACGTAGTAGTCAGAAAAATTATGTCCTATACATCTTAAGTTGGGCACCCAAAATTAATGGTTACTTTTAACTATAGTCTCTACCTCATCTCCCTATCTGTAAAAGAGGATAATACTATCCTCTCAATTCACATGTTTTTTCGTGACCATAAATGCATGTTGTGAAGGATACAATAGTATTAGGATACAATAATGAAGAATTCCAAAGGACTAGCCATATTAGTCTAGTTTTGCAAGACTTCTTATATGCAATAATGATCAAGGTTTTCAATAGTGTGCAGTAGACAAGTCACACAGTGAATAATTAAAACAAATAATTGAATAGCTTCATCTATTCTGGGTACTGAATGAGGCAGTCCTAATTTTGAATGATTTTGGTATATTTTATGAGTTTATATATATTTTAAATCTAGGAATGGATGCTTTCAGTTCTTTGACTTTTGTCTGGCTCCAGGGCTAGCTATGTCAATATCAAAGAAAGTATTTGTGGATTTAGGATGGTTCTTCATGAAAACAATGGTGACCCGCTGTGTATTTCTTAATGCTGTTTAGTAAGAGAAGAATTTGGTAATTATGCTCTATGAAGGTATGTGTATTTCCATTATAAACTGAATTACAGCCAAAAGGTCACTCTCAGACTACTTGCACATCAGAATGCATCTCAACCTTCATATGCAAAGCAGTGAGGATGAATCATCTACTGACAGATCTCTCCCATCCTTGCAGAAGGGGGGAAGAAGCTGCATATCTGGAACTGTCATTCCTCCTCAGATACCACTGGAATATTTCCTGAGGTCTAGGATTCATGCAGGGAGCAAGGGAGTCTAAGTGGAACTGGGGGAGAGGTGCCATCGCCACCACACAGGGACTATAAACTGCCCTGGGATTCCCTCTATTCTGTGAAGTCCCCCTTGGAAGGGGGTTCGGGAGGTGGTTCAGGTTGGGGTCAGCAACAGGAGTACAGGTTATCGGTACAGAGTTAAAGGGCTTCTGAATCAAGTCCTTATATCTACACTGGATCTCTTATGATATTAATAAAATGTGCTTCAGGTAAATCACCTATGTCATGTGCATGGAGGTGTTCAGAGGAAACTCTGAGGGATATTTCGTTGAGTTTTCACTCCTGCAGTGATTACAGCCACCAGTTTTGAATAATGTGGGGTTTTATATTGCTACCTATGGCTCACTGGTGTGTTTGTGTTATCCTTTATTATCATGTTCTTAAAAAATATATAATCAAGGATTCCTCTGGCACTTTTAAAGATGTAACAAATGTATTTACTGCATAAATTTGTTAGTCCTTAAAAGTACCACAGGACTCCTTGTTTGTTTTGCTGAACTAGACTAACATGGCTACCCCTTTGGAACTTAAAAAAAATATGGCTCCAAAAAGTGGCTACAGTGATTAAATAGTGAACTAAAGATTAATTAAAATAAAACCTTTTACAGAATTATAATATGAGAGTAACAATCATGTTAGCGATAGTAGTTAAATATTCCAGACTAACTTCCTTCACAGCACTGAGGTTATGTAAAAGAAGAATGCTGGGACTAATTAACTTTAATTTTTACATTTAATTATACAGTCTTTTTCCCTCTTGTATCACAGAATTTAATGACCAAAATTTGGAGGATGTTTTGCAGTTAATTATGATAGATTTAAGTATAACTAGTGAAGTAACTCCTACAAATGGTTAGATCCCTGTTATTCAAGGGATGCTTGGTACAAGTAAATATTTTGTTTGCTTCTTCATGCAAAGCTGAAAAGCTTCTGGTCAGATAAATATAACAACTTTGACTAGGCTTATTAAAGTTATAAATGATTGATGCAGTATTTCAGTGGTAAACTGATAAACTTAAAATTCTTAGTCAACTTAGAATGTATTTCTGCCCAGATGATCCGTGGGCCCTTCTCACCTTAAAATTTGAGTCTAAGGGCAAGACGGAGATTTTGATTAATTATTCACCTTAATCTCCAATTAATTTTGATATTTTAAGTTGACTTTTTTCCCCCAAATGTGGTTGGATGTTCTTAAATTATTCACCAAATAATTTCTGAGGTTGAATCAGGATTTTTTGCTTGTTAATGGACTTCTTCAAATGTTTCAATATTCAAAACTTTCTTTGTGCCTGCTTGGTTGCATTATGTGCTTCTATTTGCTGACTGGGTAGAGCATTCTACTTAACCCTTGCCTACAATAAAGGGTATCTCTAAGAGTTTCCATGTTGCCAGTGCTGAGGTAGTAGGGCTGCAATCTATGGTATGGACAGGCTCCACAGCTGCAGCCGTTTTTAACATTGAGCCAATTACTTCTGTTCAGAGCAAGTCTATGAAATGAAAAAGTGTTAAATATGGTTGAAGCCACTGGAGCCTTAGCTGCAGTAGGGCTCCTAATGTTGCAAAGACTAGTGCAGGTTGCTTTGGTTCATGTTAGCAAAGTACCGGAAAGGTAGCTGTGTTTGTCTAATCCAGCAAAACAAACAAGGAGTCCTGTGGCACTTTTAAAGACTGATAAATTTATTTATCACATGAGCTTTCATGGGAGAGAGTCGCACTTTGTTTGAATCTTGAAGTGTCTTAAAAAGTGAGATTCTCTCTCCTATGAAAGCTCATGCAATAAATAAACAGGCTAGTCTTTAAAAGTATCACCAGGCTTCTTGTTTGTTTTGTTAGCAAAGTGGTATAAGAAAGGGTCCAACTGTCAGTGTTCCAGTGCAAATACTGCCTCAGACTTCGGGAAAATTGATATTTACTTTCTTAGGGACTGAGGCATGAAAATTTGTAAGCAGAAGTCAAATGTGGTGTTTTGATATCTATTTCTATCTTCTAAGAAAAATTCTGACAGGAAGGGAAACGTTTGAAGAGAAAATCTGTCCTTCACTTGTCTTATGGGACAATGGGCATAAAGATGACTTAAAAAGCCTGTTTTATTGCACTGTCTGTAGAAGAAAAGTGTTGGAAGAAAATGTTTCTCCTCTATAGAAATTTGAGCTTAGGCATCTTCCACAGTTAAATAGTTAGTAAATGAGAGGTAAATTAAAAGCAAACCAAAATAAATAGAGAACATAAATCCAGAACAACATTTGGAAAATGGATTTAACTCCAAGTTGCAGCTTTGACAGAAGGAAAAGATTTTTATTTGTAGTTTATAAATTATTTGTGTTAAAGCTGTGGTTTAGCGCTTGATTTGTTGTTCTGGTGACATTCTCCATTCACTTCCATCAGTAACTCCAGCAAGGAGTCCTGTGGCACTTATAAAGAATAACAAATTTATTTATCACATGACCTTTTGTGGGAGAAAATCACACTTCGCTCTCAAAGTGGGATTTTTTCCCATGAAAGCTCATGCCATAAATAAATTTGCTAGTCTTTAAAGTGCCACAGGACTCCTTGTTTGCTTTGCTGAACTAAGCTAACACGTCTACCCCTTTGGAATCAGTAACTCAATTTACGCTGATACAAGTGAGAGGAGAATAACCCCCCCTAGATTGAGACAGTACCTCAGACTGAGGCCATTTTCATGAGGCATGCATGTTCTACCCAAACGTTTTCTGAGGAAGAGGCTTGAAATGAGCCAGTGTCAAGGGTTATAGATTCCAAAGGGGTAGCTGTGTTAGTCTAGTTCAGCAAAACAAACGACGAGTCTGATGACACATTTAAAGACTAACAAATTTATTTATCACTTGAGCTTTCATGGGAGAAAACTGACAAAGTGGGAGTTTCACCCATGAAAGTTCATGTGATAAATACATTTGTTAGTCTTTACAAAGATTATAGAGATTCAGTGAGAAGCCTTTGTGACCTGGGCCTCCTGGGATAACCCTCTGAATGTGCCAAAGTCAGGGCAAGCTGCAAAACCAGGGGCCAAACCCCCAAACCACTGATGGGTGGTACTTAAACCAGTCTCCCAGTCGGTAACAAAACAAGCTTCTGATTCCCCACCCTGGTCATCACCAAGCATAACGAAACAGAAACAGCCTCTTTATTGCATATCAGCTCCCATGGTCCCCCCTAGCCACTGGGTCTCTTAAAGAAATAGGTTCTCCTGACCCCAAAGGGCCAACCACATCACCCAGAATAATATAGGCTTGTATCTTACCCAGAATACCACACTGCCAGCCAATCATTTAGTAACTACAACTAAAGATTTAATATAAAAAATGTTAAAGGGTCAAAGTGGATCACATCCATACAATGCTTTAGAGTCCATAGAAAGCAAATTCTTGGAAAAACTTGTTGTTTGCAGATTAGTCCAATTCCTGTGGTATGCACCTGCACCTGGGTGGGGCTCAGTCCTTTGCTCAGTCCCAGAGAATAGTTCCAGAGGAGGGTGTTGATTGCAGGTTGCAGACTGAAGACTAAAGACAAAATAGAGTTATTGCCTTTTATCCCCTTTGACTTTTCCCATGCTCTCAGAGTCCTTGCCAAATTAAAATGGAGTTGAGTCACGTGGTCAGTCTGGGTGACTGGTCAAACAGGTTTCTCCTTAGGCCTCCTGCTTCTGGGAGCTCCTAATGGGTAATTAAGATGACAATAGTTTTGCAGATACCCAGTCTGGGATTGCTTGGAGTCAAATAACTTGAAGTACAAATAAAACAATTACATTCCTAATATCTTTTACAGGTATGATACCTACAAGTAAACTATATAATCATTCCTAGCAGATTAAAAGTTTTCTATTGATACCAAACATGGAATATTGAATATGGATTATTACAACTCTGAAATATTAATATGAAAAATAATCATAATCAGTCCCCTAGACCCAGACAGCATCACAGCCTGGAATAGTACAAATACTGCCATCAACCCTGCCAAAGCAAGAGCTTTGAAAAACTCAATCACTGCATCATGCCCAGTACTACATAGTAAGTAATGGGCTTTCAGTCAGTTTTTTTATTTTACACAAGCAAAACAATTCAGTTAAAGGACATAAATTGAGCACTGTGCCTGACTCAGGTAAGCACCCAAGCACATAGTATGGTACTTTACTGAATCAAGAATGATAAATTTTGTTTTTTGGTAAAGTGCTTTAAATGTAGTCTAGAAGTGTGGATTGCATCATCTCCTAATTTAGAAATAGTGACACAAAATGGAATGTTGATGATTTAATCCTTTTTGGTACAAGATTCTGTACTCCTGATTAGGCAATACTTTTTGGGGGGTTGGGTGGGTATTTTTTTTTTTTTGGTAGTCCACAAAAACCACAAGCACCAATAAAAGCTATTCAGACAATAGCCACAGAGGCCGCAGAAATAAACTGTATTATTTTCAACTCTGCCTAAGAGGCATTTGTAAAGTGGATTAAAATAAACTATTCCAATAATGAATATGAGAAGGCTATTGACAAGATTGTTCTGTACATGAAGTGTAATCAGTAGCTATTGGCATTAACATATGTAATGAAAAATGGCTCCTAAAACATTATACAACTTCAGAAAGTAAAATAGATGTCACCTTTCATCTTTTGACATTATATTTACCCTTGTCTAAATTAAGCCCTGTAAATAAATGTGGTAATGCAAGTCTTAAAAAGCACAGTAGATGAAATCCACTACCCCTTAACCTCCAAGAAACATGCACTCAAAGAGTAATCCAGTTTTGAAAGGGAGTTATTGGAGAAAAGACGAGACAACAAAATACACACATACTGAGACATGCCTCTCTCAAGCGCATTGTTCCTGATATTCCTGCCAATGGACTAGAACAATAGTTGCTGCTTCTCCACACATCTTTTTGTGGGCATCTATGGCCATAAGGTCTGCAGCCATCGATTTCAGACTCCCTTTTGCAGCTCACTGCAAACCTTCTGTACTTGTCTATTTTTATCTGGCATATACCCGCCCCCCCCCTTCTGTGCACAGGAGGTATGCAAGAACCCCTTTGCAGTCCATTCATTTTCAATCCATCATGAGGCTTTAATGCTTTTCCAGTGCAAAGTTCTCTGTGCACTAAATGGGGTGAATTCCACCAAAATGAATCAGGGCCTAATAAGAAATTTTAATTGTATTCTTTGAGTGCTTGTCCACTCTGAACAATTATATGCTGTTCTCTGCACCAGGCTGACATCTTTATAAGAGTGTATAGAACATGCACAGAGCAATAATTTGTAATTGCATTTGGGCAACTATCATTCTGCTGCTGCAAATGTCTTTTTTTTTTTTTTTGAAAGAGGAGTATTCTGCAAGAAGATAGATATACAATCTCTTGCTTTTTTAAAAGCATCTTAAACTGTCATTTGGCAGAGAAAAAACAGCTTTGATTCTGGTTTGTTGTTTTTAAGAATATAGGTGCCTTCCAGCAGTGCTGATTCTGTCCTCTGTCTGTTAAGTGAGCCATACTACAACATACATTGCAATATACTAATACTTAGCACTTACATAGCTCTTTTAATCTCTGAGGTGCTTCACAAAAAATTAACTGGTCATCGCACTATGAAAAGATCCCCAAATGTGGAGGAATCAGCAGGTGATTTAATATAGGCAATATAACCAAAGCACATTGTTCAAGAATGTTATTTTTCTTGCAGCAGACAGATGCAGTCAAAAAAGTAATGAAGCCATAAACAGTGAGGTCTCCAGATAGAAGGAAAATGTGCAGTAGTGTTTATTCTAGATAACACAAAACATTCAGTGTTGTCCTACAGTGTAAAATGAAATAGACCAATGAATATTAAATTCTGATTAAATCAGTTCCCAGAGATCATGGTTAGCCCTCATCAAAATTTAAAACATTCTTTGAGAGCTCCTACATAGCCACAAAATCTCCACCATCCTCTTCATTTCTCTGTTTTACTCCTCTGCGTTGAAATCCTGGACCTAGAGCAAAAGCCTAATAAAAGGACTTTGCTCAACAATCAAGATGGAGGATACAGAACTGGAATATTCAGCCCTAACCAGTAGTGCTCTGATTAGACAAAATCTACTCAGAATAATAAAACTTCATTCAGTAAGATCGCAAAAAATGGGTGCAAAACTTTAGAGGGAAACTTAACATATCAGTTTGCTCATGGTTTACTTGTTACTGGGAGTAGTGAGAAAACCTTTAATAAAGAGTAGAGATGAATTATGTTGGAGAGGAGTGCAGTCTAACATTTAAGACCTTATTGAAGATCTTTAAAATGCAACCTAAAAAAAGCAGGAAGCATGAGAAGGGGAATAAAGAATGCAGGAGAGAAGATGGAGTAAGAGAAGTAGGTATTGTAATATATGATCATTAAAGGCCTCTTACAGCCTAAAAATTTTCTGCAGAACTGGAGGAATATGTTCACATTGCCTGTCCTAAAGGCTAATATATTTCCATTATAAAGGTAAGATGTGAAAATATGACCTATATTCCAAGATTGGAGGAGGATATAGATCTTTCCAAAGGCTCAGTAAGAATATGTCAACACTGCAATGTATGCCTAGGATGAACGGGATTTGAGTCAACTGACCTTGGGTTAGAGAACCCAGAGCTTGAGCATTTACAGGGATTGTTGACCATCTCTTAAGAATTTTCTAATCTGGGGTTGAACCTGAATTTCCCACTTCAGCATGCATACCCAAGTGAAACCATCCGTATCTCAGACTCCCTACTGTCTTCAGCAAACATGGCCACTCTAGCCTTTTGACCATGATATGCTGAGGGAAAACCTGACAGTCCATCCTGCATGTTACCAGAAGTTTGAACAGCCCACCAGCACGTCCTGTCAAACAGTCATTTTGGTCTGTGTGCTCCGTGCTAGCAGAGCTGGCAACATAGAGGAAGCATCTTTTGAAAAACTCTTCTTGTGCTCTCACTCCTGTGTCAGGAAATGGGCAGAACTTCTGTGAGACACTGCTGGATATTTTGGCAGCATTTTCTGATCCACTAAAGGCATCTGACAGAGCTTGAGGTGGAGGAAGCAGAGGAGGAGAGAGTACTCAGGTATGGCAGACTTGAACGGACTGATTTTTGCTTACGACACTCTATATAGCCATTGATATCCCCACATAGACCAGTGTATCTGGAGCAGGGCCACAAGCACAGACTGGTGGCATCACATTGACATGAAGACCTAAGATGGCCAGCAGTGGATCCAGCACTTTTGCATGAAGAAAGCTGCATTTTAGGGACTTTGTGAGCAGCTTGCCCTGAGCCTCCAGCATAACAATGCATGTGTGAGGCTGCACCCTGGCCAGTCCAGAAGTGGGTTGCTATGTCAGTTTAGCAGGTGGCTACCCCAGACTGCTGCAGGTTCATTGCCAATCAGTTTGGTGTTAGAAAATTGACAGTGTATAAATGTGGTGGAGGTTCCTGAGGCAATTAGATGTGGAGTTACCCCAAGAAGAAAAGCTTAACTGATATTCCTGTAATAATTGCTGACTTCATGAGAATGGGGCTTCCAAACTCTGCTGGGGCTGTTGTTTGGATTCTTGTGCTCATAATGGGTATGTCTACACTATGAGCTTAAGTTGACTTAAGGAGGCTTAAGTTGAAAAGCCCTGTCCACATTTGGAGTTCATTAAGGTGACTTAAGAGCTTCCTTAGGTCAACTTAACTCCTGCCCTTAAAGTTGACTTTAAGGGTTAAGTCGACTTAACACAATGTGGACATTTAAGTCGACTTTATAACGTTGACTTAATGCAACATGGACTCACTAAGTTGACTTAATAAGGTCTACTTAAAGTCAAGTTTAAGTAGACTTTATTAAGTCAACTTCATAAAGTCGACTTAGGTTTTGTAGTGTAGACATAGCCAATGTGCCCTTCTCAAGGAGCATATGAGTACTTAATCCATTGTTATGCAGGCCCTTGTGGACCACAGAAGGTGATTGGTGAATGTCAATTTGAGTTGCAGTGGGACAATCCATGATGCCAGGATTTTTTGCCGATCATGAGTCTGTTCACAGGCTGGAAGTCTTGGGGCACTTTTCACATCAAATGACATTATCCTAAATATAGTTACTGTTCCCATTCTTATTCTCAGGGGCCCTGCATATCAAATTTCTCTTGGCTGATGAAACTATCCTGATTTCAGAAATGCTGGCAAAAGGCAGTTTAATCACACCCTCAGCAAGTGTAGAATTGTTGTTGAATGTATTTTTGGCAGACTGAAATCCCATAGGAGATGTCTGCTAACCTATTTGGATGTGACTGTTAAGAGTGGTGTCTGCATTACTTTGCTTTGTGTTACTTTTCACAATCTTTATGAAGTCAGTAGTGAACCGTTTCCCCCTGAATGGGCTTAGGATGGCCACTGAGTTGATGTGCTCAGCCAGAAAAAGCAACTACCACAGATGGATCTGGATTCACCACAGCAACAGAAACAAGGGATGCTTTGTGCTCCCACAATATGGATTTGGATGACTCAGTGGAATAGAGGGAATAATACTTTTAAGATTATTCTTGTGAGAGGTAGTGATGAGGCTGATTAATTGCAGGGGATCTCAGCGTTGGAGTTGACTACCATGGAATGCACTAATGGGGTGATTCATAGTATAGAGTAATAAATGGAAGTGA
Organism: Podocnemis expansa; assembly: GCA_007922195.1. Classification (NCBI taxonomy): domain Eukaryota; kingdom Metazoa; phylum Chordata; order Testudines; family Podocnemididae; genus Podocnemis; species Podocnemis expansa. Next base: position 26,432,486 of record ML681996.1, read on the forward strand.
AGTATAGTTTGTTGTACCTAACTGTAGAGGAATAGTGTTTACATACTAATTCCTAATTAAACAAGGAGTGCTGTGGCACTTTTATAGAGTAACAAATTTATTTACTGCATGAGCTTTCATGGGAGAAAATCCCAATTTGTCAGATGCTTTGACTTTCTAATTGTCCCTGATCAGGTGGTTAGCTTTATTATTTTACACATCACCTAGTGTGGTGCAGTCATAGCAATAAACATTCTTGATGGGAAAAAAGCTTAATTTATGAACATTCACCTGTTGTCAGGCAGGCCAGCTGCCATTTCCACGCCAACATACCAGTAACAACAAAACCTTTAAAAAAGGGCATGAACACGTACAAACAGTAAGACTGTACAAGACAGAAATCCCTCTCATCGCATGACCCTGGCTCCCCTCATCTTCTTTCCCCAGTTTCTGCTCACTTGGCAGTGGGGGGAGGAGATGGAGGTATTAGCAGGGAAGAGGTCATTATGGATGACCTCATGAGGCAAAGTTGCCCTGCCCAGCCGTACATAGGGCCCAATTACATGGAGTCTTCCAGTGTCTCATATGGTGCTGCACAGGGGACTCAGGCTGTGATGTGAGTGATACAGCAGGACCCAGTACTGTGGGTAGCCGTTAGCAATAACAGCCACTCAAACAGTTTGTTTGGCTTAGCTCTGTCCTCCTCCCTTAGCTGCTATTCCTGTTCCAGAAACTGCAGACACCTATGGTACTCCCACACTGAAACCCTGTCCTTAAACTGTGCAGGCAGCCTGAGCCTTGCCATGCTTTTCCTCTTTGATACTGGACCTGTTCATTGGCTTTCTCAAGAACTTCATTAGTTTGTCATGGAAACACTTGTTTTTGGAATGGTTCATGAAGGTTCACAAACCCAGGCTTCTGCTAAATGTGTGCAAGCTCTGCAGGTCCTGCAGGCAGCGGAGGCTGAGGGGCCTGGAATGACCTAAGACACAGAAGGTTATTGTTTCACATAGCTCAGTGCAGGCGCACAGAAAAATCCTTGTGGAATTTCAAGGACATAAAATGACACATTTCTAAACTGAACTGCAAAATTAACATATTGAGAGAGGGATGCTTCAGGCTACAGAAGGCCCCTGGCAACAGCTGGGTTAGTTGCAGTGCAGAGACAGAGGTAAGTTTAAAAATTGGAAACTGTTTTTTGATTTCTAAAAATTGCAGAACTAGGGGTCGTGCTATAAAAGCTGTGTCATTTCAAGCATTTCTTATTTTGGAGGACATAACAGTCCTGTGGTATCAGTCTGGCAAAGGAACATGTTATTCCAAGCTGCTGCTGGGAAACTTGCAGTGAATACAACAGAAGTATTCAAATGAATAGTGACTGAACCACTCATCTGTGAGTGGAGGGGGCTGGTTAGCTACCAAGGTAACCTGGGAATGAGCCCTTCCCCAAATCTGCCCACCCATCTGGAGTTCCTGCTTCGGGGAAAATGTCCATCTATCAGTACCTGTGACTGCTCAGAATTCATGAGGGAATCAATCAAATGCTGCATTAGCTTCTGCATGGCTTAACCTTGAATGGTTGTACGCTAACTCACATAAAGACACAGCCTAGCCAACCCCACTCCCCTGGATAGCATCTCGCCCCCACCCCCCACTTCACTTCTGCATTCCTGGACAAAATGTCAAGCCCAGTGACATTTGGAACAATTGATTTAGTCACTCTGGGTCTGTGTACACTAGAAAGTTAGTCTATATTCAGGAGGCGTAATCCAAAGTAATTTGACCCTTCTACATAGGTTTTGCCTAGTTCAAGCTAAATAATTTTTTAAATACTCCATGAGTGAAATCCTGATTCCATTGACTTCACTGAAGACTTGTATTCTTCATTGCACTTTGCGTTGCTCACTGGGAAAGCTGAACAGTTTACCACTAGTAACATCCGGCAGCACAACCTTGACATCCATTGTGCTTCAAAGATAAATTATTTGGAGGGCAAGGTGTGGTGGGTTCAGGAATCCACCTGATGACAACTTATTTTATAATCATATGGGAAACTGAATCAGAGAAACTAGAATTCTTTGCAGCAGGAGAAGACAATTATGGATCCCTTGGGCATGTCTGCATTGAAGCTGAAGGCATAATTTTTGGTTCGGATGGACATACCCATATGTCTTCTGATCAAGCTACCTTAAAAATAGAAGTGTAACAAGCAGCAGGATGGGCTAATCATATTGACTACAATCTTGTCTGAATCCTGAGGTGTGCATTCTGGGTGGCTAGCCTATCCGACTGCTCTAACTGTCCTATTCGTAGCATGCTGGATTGATCAGAGCTAACACGGATAAATCAGCTCCAACTGCAAATTACACCCCATCAGTGTAGACACACCCTTAATTAGATACAAATGAACCTCTGTTACCTGAGTTCCACTCTCAATTATAAGTTTAATGATGCTGGCATTTTTTGTTATGTTATACCTAGAACCATGCAGAAGAATTATTTTATTAAAAATAAATCAATATTGTCTACAAGAGAACATTACTCAAGCTCTTATTTCCACTCATCAGGAATGGATTGTTCTGCAAAAGAAATGTTGGGGAAGAAGAGAGTCTAAATTTACCTGAAGTTCATCCCACTTAATAAATGGCTTCTGAGAAATGTTGGCTAATTCTTGTGGGGTTTTGGAAAGTTTTAGCTTGAATATTATAAATAGATGAAGTTATGTCAGTTACAAACCAGAGTTTCGGTTGTGGGTGTCTTGTGTATCAGAAAACCATGTGGCCACATCCATCAGATGAAGGCTAAGTAATATAGCTGTAGACCATTCTCCTATAATCCTCAATTTCAAGCCAGATTCAATTAGAGTGTGTATAATAATAAACTACTGTCTATTATTACTGCTCATGGCCTGAACTCACCTGCCTTTTCTTGAGAAAGGGGCATCAGATAAGGCTCCCTGTCCTCTAGGCAACAAAGAATGAATATCATTCATGAGTGGGAAGAATCACAATTTCCTCTGCCAAATGTAAATTTGCCTTATATGAAGATTATTTACTACACTTGCTCACTAACCATAAGGGTGCTGGAAAATGATTAAGGAGCCCTGTGACATTTTTAATAACTAACAAATTTATTGCATGCACTTTCATGGGTGTAATCCCACTTTGTCAGATGCATGAAATGGAAGGTGTAGCATGTTGAGTGAATAAATACAGGGAGGGGTAAACCTTGTGACTTTTCCTGTGATTTACCCTTCTCTGTATTTATTTACCTGACACACTATAGCTTCCATTTCATGCATCTGAAGAAGTGGGATTACATCCATGAAAGTTCATGCAATAAATAAATTTGTTAGCCTTTAAGGCTGTGTTCACACACAGGCATTATTTCGATACAAGTTGTGTCGAAACAACTTGTATAGAAATAATGCCTTATTTCGAAATAACTTAATTCGAATTAACAGTTTGTTAAGTCGAATTAAGGAAAAAAGCTCAAAGTGAAATAGCAGTTTCAGGCAACAGTTATTTCGAAACAAGTCACTGTTGTTTCAAAACAACATGTTCGGATGGCATTGTTTCAAAAAAATTGTTTTGAAATAACATTGTTTCGTCCCCACATGGGGTTTAAGTTGTTTTGAAACAACGCCGTTGTTTCGCAACAACCATGCGTCGTGTGAACAGGGTATTTCTTATTTCGAAACAACCTCTGTTGTTTCGAAATAAGAGTGCTGTGTGAACACAGCCTAAAAGTGCCACACGACTTCTTGTTTGTTTTTCTGGACTAGGTTAACATGGCTACCCCTTTGGAACTCATAAATGGATTATAATTCCCAGATTTCTGTAAATCACTGTCTGATTCAGCAGCTCTGGATCTGAAATAACTTGAGGGTGAAAATAAACAAATGTTCTTAAAAAAGAATGGATAGATCCATCTGCATGCATCTTAGCAAATACTTTGACCATGTTAAACAGAGAAACCTGCACAAGTAGCTCTCTTCCCAGACCAAAATAGAAACAAAAGGATTTCTAACATAGAGGATTAATGAGAAATATCTCTGAAGGAATGGAGGAAATAGCATATACCCATTTGTAGGTAAAAGTGAAATCTTGAAAATGAAAGTTCTTCCTAGGATCCTTTATTCTTTAGACCAGATTGTCTTAAAAAGTTTGGCCCAACTTTTCTGTAATTAGGGTACCCTTTCTAATTTCACCTGGCTTTGAAAGCCCTTAAGATGGTCCCACAAAAGCCTTGTGCTATCTAAAGATTTCCTTTTAATTTAGCACAAGAAATCATCATGAGTAACAGTGTCATCAAAAAGTTGTTGTAGTTTTTTATTCTCTCCTTACTGTTTGGATCTTTGATAGAAGATACAATTCAGCTTCTCTTACAAGATGTGTAGTGAAAAGCTCTCAACAGCTACCTGCATGACCTTTTTCTGCAAGAATGCTTATTATTCCATGATCTACATCACTTTTGTAAAAATTTTCTGTTGCTGAAGAGTTTTATAAGGACATTAAAATGTATCCATATATAGGACATAGCAGTCTATATCTCCTAAAAACCTAAATTAAAAGAACATTAAGTGCAAAGTCAAGCACTCAAAAGTTAGAAAATGCCAGAATTAAGGGTATAACTGCTCTGTCCTCATTTTGTATCAATCTACCGGTCATAGTCCATCCACAGATTTAATCAGCAGTGATCCTATATTTACTTCTAGTTCACTGTTAAAAATTAGAGCTGGTCAGGAATTTTTCAACCTGACATTTTTACATTAGAAAATGTTGATTAGTCAGAACTGAAACGTTTCTTGGAACTATCTCAATTTTTTAAAAAGTTTGTTAGCAACGTTTCTCAGGTCCAGCCTATAATTTCTGCTCATAATATATGTGGGGAGGGGGGACAAAGAGAAAAGCTAATAGTCTAGTGGTTAGGGCCAGCTCTGGAAATGAGAGACCTGAGTCTCCTACCGCATCCTATGTGAGAGCTCTGACTACTGGGTGTGCTGCTATGAGGTTTCTTATTCAGGCTGTCAAGTATAGCACCAGCCAGCCTCTGGATCTTTTTCTTAAATCTATATTGTTAAAAGTTCTATTTATTTCTTAACACTTTTCAGTTTTAAGCCTCGACCCCATCTAAAAACAACTTCAGGTCCTGGATGATGTTGTCTTAGAGGTATTTTGGAAGTGTCTTTCTGCAACATTGATTTGCTAGTCAGGTCAGAGGACTGCAGGAAATTTTGGGGTTTTTTGTTTAGTTTTTTTTTTTTTTTAAGGGAATTTGGCTGTCATCCACTCAAAACACCTATTACTGCAGAAATTGTCAGGCATTGTTGTAAACCAAGTAAGAGGCATTCTCAAGAAATATTCTAAAATTATATTCAGTGATGGATTCAAGCCCACTGTAACTGAAGTCTCTCTTAGTTTTCAAGGAAAGGATCCCTGGTTTGAGGTTTTGTAAAGCTAGAAGAATTATGCTGGAACTCACCAAAATTAAAGTTAGCCCTTGTATCTGGAAAATTTATCCCTGGAGAAGTCATTGTAATGGGATGTGTATCCTACACTCTCAGGGAAAGGGTTAACTAGAGCCAGAGTCCAGTCAGTGTACCTGGGTACACCCAGATGGTGGACCAGGTCCAGTTTAGGGTGAGATTTAATTGGGAAGGAGCTGAAGGATAAGTTCCATCTTAAAGAAATGGGGTGACTAATAAAGGAAGGATTTCAGGACACTACTATCAGAGGTTTGGGGGAAAGTAGGACTTGGGGTCTTACCTTGAGATGGGTGCTTGGGCAAAGGAGCAACAGGGGCACTGGAGCTGAACAAATTCATGTGGTGAACTTTGACAAAAATGCAAGGCCCCAGGGAGGCAGCCCAATAACAGATTTTCAGAAGAAGAAAACTGGGACACAGACAGCTTTGGGAAGGTCAGAGGATATCGAGGCCGCCAGGGACTGAGTCCTGGGAACTGTCACTTGGTACAAAAGCCTGATGGAACTCCGCAGAAACCTGGAAATGGCAAAGGCCCAATGGAGGAGTGAGCTCCGGAAGACATTAGGGAGAGGGCCTAAAGACAGGTTGAGGTAGAAAGTGACCTAGGGATACAGCAAAAGCTGTGAAAGAACAGACATTAGCTGCTATTTCCAGAACTAGAACCTAGGGCTGAGGGAAGACCTATGTTTCTCTACCAGCCACAAAGGAAGGTGGCACCAGAACTCCTTAGTATAAGGACCACTGAGCCCAGAGTTGAGCTAAAGACCAGATCTGAGGTCACTAGACTATTGTTTTGTGGCACTCTTTTCTTAGCCGAGGTGGGACTAAATGTGACCAGGGGGCAGTCACAAGAAGAAACAGACAACCTGAAGGCTGAAGCACCTGTCGTCATGGGTTGCTAGATGAGAGGCTGCTTTGCCATACGCATCCAGAAAAGGGAACATTGCCTGGTGAGTCACCCTTCTTTTATCTGCATATGTGAAGATATAACTATTTCTTCATTTCGCAAGACAAGGCTTTGGGGAAAAGAATCACACATGCAATTAACGTATCTTTCCAGACCCTTAGCTGATGTAAATTAGCACAGCTCACTTATGTCTGTTATGTTGATATAAACTTACTGAAGGTCTGGCCCCTGGATTCATCAGACCATGGCAACCATCCTGTATGTTTTGTCTTAGTTGCTTAAGTTCACAGATTGGCCTAGTAAATGAATAAATAAACACAGCCTATTTGGCAGTGTGCAAAATGATAATCACCTATATTTCCTTATGCAGATACTGAGGTAGGAGAAAAGAAGTGCATCCTGTCACTGATTACCTCTAAAATTATGTTTATAGTTTAGAATCAGTAACCAACAGGCTGCCTGCCTTTCAGGATATTTTTCTCTTTGTGGAAGTATAGTTCTCATGGTCCTGTAGCACTCTAGTGATAGAATGTAGGTTTTCTGCAGTCCATCAAAAGAAGCCTGTGTACACATACACAGCCAAGCACATTCCAAGACCTGATGCAAATTCAAGATACTGGCCTAAGTGTAGATGCTTTTTAGCCTCATCAGGCTTGAAAAGATAACCAGGAACAAAACATATTCATGAATACAGTGAAAGTGCGCATTGAAATGCAAGAGCGGGCAGCACTAATGGATGCCTAGACCTATGAGTGGGAGAAGCAGTATCCCTAATACTTATATATTGGAATTTTTTACTTGAAATCTGAAATGTGTTACAGAGTCTCGGTTCTGTTCTCAATCTGTTTGGAGGCATAGTAAGTGAAAGACGGAATAAAAATAAAAACCAGAACGTGTTGCTCTGTGTACGCTTGAAATCGTGACTGTCTCTTTCACCAACAGAAGTCTGTTCAATATAAGATATTACTTCACTATCTTGTTTCACTGCACACTGTTATGCTGGCAAGATAGTGTGAAAGATGTGTTCAGAGAAAAACTTTTTAGAAAATCACAGCAACATTCCATGTCAATTTACTTGAGAGGATGAACCCATAGATTTTAAATTTGAAGGTCTGGCTTCACATGCATTTGTGACTAGAAATATTTTTTTCTCAGCCTGTTATAGAATTTCAGGCTGTAAAGGTACAGGTGTTGTATGATGGTCAATATAATACCCTATATATCAATATAAAATATAGGGGCACTCTGGAAAAAAAAGCAATAATGAGTTGCCTTGGAACTATATGTCCAATGATCTGCATGTTAACAGCCTTTCAAACTATAACTGGTTATTCAATAATATTGATTAAGATGCAGTCAAGCAGAAATGATAGTACTGATAAACTAGAAAGTGTTTTATGTGCAGGGAGGGACATAAAACTCTATAATCTATCAGTACTATCATTTGTTCAGCTTGTTATGCCATGTTACAGTTGATAATTGGCTGTTTATTTGCAATAGCACAATAATATAGTTCACCACACATTACTTACATGCTTCAACATTAACTGTATTTGTAACAAGGTGTTCACTCCACGCCAGCTGTTTAAGGTGGCCTAAAAGGGGTCCAGATCCAAAGAGGTAGCCGTATTAGTCTAGTTCAGTAAAACAAACAAAAAAGGAGTCTGACAAAGTGGGATTTTCTCTCATGAAAGCTCATGCAAAAAATAAATTTGTTAGTCTTTAAGTGCCACAGGACTCCTTGTTTGTTTGTTTTAAACGTGTCAATAAACCTTCACAGTTGCACCTGAAGGATAGATCAGGGAATTATAAACACTAACTGGTGATGAAGTCCAACTGATGAAGAAGCTGGGACAGGATTATAAAGAGGGGAAGTTTGCAGACTCAGGAGGCTGCAGGGAGAGTCTGCGGGAACTTTCTGGGAGCAGTGAGGTGGTAGAGGAAGAAATCAGGGGAAAAATAAGACCTGGGATGCTAGTCCTGTAGAAAGGGTCACCTCAGAGAAATTTTGAAGCAAGCAAGCCTGAGAAGGCAGTGTAGGAAGAAGTTTAGAGAAACAGCAGCAAGGAGGTAGATTGTGGAGATCTTGACTGATAATTTTGCTGAAACCCAGTGTAACGGGTGAGCCAGGGCCCTAACACCAAGCACTGGGACAAGATGGTACAGGACTGTTGGAGGCACCATCCAGATAGCTGCCTGGCAAGATTTTGATACCCGAAAAGGGGACCATATAGTGTTCAATAGAGCTGAGTTGCAAAGAGGCAGTGCTGTGAATTATGGGAAGAGAGACCAATGGCCATTAATAGGGGGTGTCACTTGGCAAGAAAGCCAATCTTCTGTACTTGGCCAGGAGGAAGCACAGTTGTGGTGAATGAATCCCATTACAATGGCTGGAATTTAAATATTGATAAAATATTGATTTTCATTACTCTGTATGTATTGGGGAGGCTATCAGTTACTTCTGTAAATTGTTAATTATGTGACTAATCAGTTAAGCCATTTGCCAAGGGTCACGGTGGATTTTCAGTCGCTGAGAAGTTTTCAATCAAAACTTTTATGAAAGATATGCCCTAGGAGTTATTTTGTTTTATGGCCTGTGTTGTACAGGGGTTCTGAATACATGATCATTATGCCCCCTTCTGGCCTTAGAATCTGTGAATCTATAAAAGAGTTATGTAGGATTCTATCCATATGATTTGGAAATTGAGACTATGTGTAAGGGCATATTGTATTGTATTAAGTGGAATTTTCTCTTTCATCCCTCACTCTCAAAAACTTCTAATTGAAAGTCTGTTAGGACTCCAAATGGTTTATGTTTTATATGTATTTTATTGTATTTCTGTCATTTATATATATTTGTCAGTCTTTAGCTGCCACAGAACTTCTTGCCTTTAAAAAAAAAATACTAGCCTTTTTTTTTTTTTTAGATACAGGTTCCTAAAAATGGTTGATGGGAGCTATTGGGCATTCATTTCTTCTGATGAGACCCCTTACTCTACTGTGCAAACACTGATTAAGGAGCCTAAATTTAGGCTTCCATTTTCATCCTAGATATGTCAATTTAGGTTTCTTTCAGCCTCACTGAATTCGATGAGGTTGTAAGAGATGTGAATTTGACCTTTGGTGGAATGATCTTTTTACAACCAAAACTCATATATTTAATTAAAGGCTGCAAAATCAAAACATCTTTTTAGAGTTCTAGTGATTGTTATTAGCAGTCATATTATTAGGAATAATATTAATGTTATTAATATTAGGAAGCCACAATTTACCTGTGACTATTCCAGTGTTTGTTACAATACTGCATTACTTCTCTGATCTGTTTCAGTATTTCAAGTAATCTCGTACCTCTTTGTGGTAATTTCACTATCTTAGCAGTGACTACATTATTTTAAGAATGTAACTTTGTCATCACTCTATTTTCAGCATTTAACAGTATCACAAAAAAAGCATGTACAATGTAGCTGGAAGAAAGCCCAGGAGACCTATAGCTTAGTTTCAGTCTCCTTGGATATGTACACATTTGGAGTCGAATTCAAATTGATTGCCATCAATTCAAATTCTATTAAATGCATGGACACACTGGCTTTCCTCAGTTCAAACTGAGGAACTCCTGAGTTCGAATTGATGAAAGCTGACTTCGAATTGGTCAGATCTCGTTTGACTTTGAAGTCAGGGTCAATTTGAACTGAGTAATTCGAATTGACCCACCGTGGCCATGTCAATTTGAATTCACTGTTAGTTTAAATTAGCCACAGCTTGAGTTTTCTCTATGCAATAGCACCCCCTACTGAATTTAAACTAGCAAGTCCTGTTCATAGACATGCCAATTTGAATTGGATTTTCTAGTGTGGCCATGTCGATTTGAATTGACTGAATTAGAATTAACAATTATTAGTTTGAATTGACTAATTTGAATTCGTAATTTGAACTGAAACTCTAAGTGTAGACATAGCCCTTTAGATTGAATCCTCCTTGTATAGATTCCAGTCTTACTGGTGTAAATATATTCAAGTGTGACTTAAATATGGCTATGAAGGAGCATGTTTATTTGTCTTCATCAGTAACTATAATCCAATGATTTAGGAAATGAATAAAAACACAATGTTGAATTAAATGACGTGCCCATTACACAGTTTTTACTGGCAGATTTGTATTAGTATAAATAATTTTTCTGGAGCATGTTAATAAAATCAAGTACCATTTACCAGTTATGGTGTGCAGGCAGGTTGGCACATTAGAATAAACTGTAGTTTGTCAGTAAAATAAGTGACAGTGAATCATATCCATTTGATTTGGGGGTAGCATTTTCAAAAGCCAATGGAACTTAGACACCTATGTGACCAAATCACCTTTGGAAATAGAAATTTGACAACTATGTCACAAGATGCTTTTCAAAATTTTGCCTGTAGTTCCACTTATTTGTTAAACACATGTTCCTTGGAGATGCCTGGCTGGTTTTTATCCTCTGGCCCATTTCCTAAGGGTGGCACTTGAGGGTGAGGATCTATGCTAGTCCTGGTCCCTCTAAGAATTAAAACAGCCAATAGGCTACTCTAACATCATTGATTCTAGGTCTTTCATTGACCCTTTGATCAATTTTGCCTAGACTCTATTGACAATCTTCACTACTTTCCAGCCTGAGCAGTTCAAGGGTCTGAATCTTCATGGAGTAGCTAGCCAAGTGTATAAGACAAGGAGCAGTGGATTTATTTACAGCAAGGGAGGTTTAGATTTGGCATTGGGAAAAAATTCCTAATTGTCAGGGTGATTAACAACTGGAATATGTTGCCTATGCAGGCTGTGGAATCTTCATCACTGGAAGATTTTAAGAGCAGGTTAGATAAGCACATGTCAGGGATAGTTTAAGAGGGTACTTGGTCCTGCCATGAGTGCAGGAGACTGGACTTGATGACCTTTCATGGTCCCTTCTAGTTTCTATGATTCTATCATTTTGTAGTCAGATTTCATGAATGTACTGTTATTTCTGGCAATGTAAGTTGCACTGGTTATGGCAAAGCTATGGTTTCCACATATATATTTATAATAAATATTTATGTATCTATTTTGAGAATGCACAATAAATCCTATACCCTGTGTATACAAGAATCACTTGCTTGACAATTTTTAAATTTGCCCATGTAAGACTATACTTACTGTAATGGGAGAACAATGTAATGTGAGGTATTGATCAATAACTGCCAAATTATGAGGATGTCAGTAATATATAAAAGTAAGTTAAGAAATTATTTTGTTGTACAACATCATGAAAGAATTAGGTCCACTAGCATTACAGATGATGTCAATAAGAAAGAGTTCCAAATGCTCCATTTGTATGAAATTTAAACTCTCAAATTTGAGTTCATGCTTCTTTTGTGTTAGTTGCAAATAGTCTCTAGCAACTGAATTTACTAGCAGGAATGTTCATGGAAGCAAACTCTAATGAAATATTGCAGACTATTTCTAGCAATTAAAAATTAAACACATACCTGTAAGACTCTATTGGAAACCTGGCTCCAGATATTATGTTCAATCAATCAGCGAACAGAAACATAATATACTCTTGTGTCCAGAGAAAATTAATACTTAATATCAATTACTTCCATTGATCTGCCCTTGATTTATAGTCCAAGAATTATTTGCAGAAACTATTCAGCAAATAATTTAAAAAAAGAGATGAATTTGAGAAAATTGATCGTGATTAGTTTGCTAACAGAAAGAATTGCAATTCATTAAATTATTTCTTTTATTAGAAATTATTCATTCAGATCTATTCAGGGCTTCAGTACCGCTCCCCAGCTCTCTGTCTCAGTGTAACAGTTACCTCTTCAAGATATCTTCCATGGACTCCTTACTACCCAAAACCCACCCTTGGGATATTTTGTAGCACAGAAAGAAAGAGTGTTTGCCTATCCCCAGCATTGCTTTTACAGGGATATAACTGCAGGTTTTTACTGTTCTGAGTGACCAGTTTCCTGAATAAAGAAACTAAACTTGTCAGTTAGGGGTGAGGGGGGTTCTACAGGTTAGGTGGAAGATAGACATAGGAGACTGCTGTGGACTTCTGATGATATATCTGGCCCTCAATTGACTTCTGTGAGGTTCCGCTTCCCTCACCTTATCTAAGCAGTAGCAAATATCTATTCCATGTGGGAAGGAGGGATTGATAATGGAGGAGAATACATCACTGAAAAAGGAGGGAGAATTCTGTGGAATCAGAAAATGAGATTTGTATAGTTTGTTCTTAAGACAGTGAGGAGAGAGTGTGATGGTGAAGAAATTCAGTTAAAAACAAAAGAATCACAAGTAATAGAGGAGAATACGTAGTATAATTTAAAAATTTGTTTGGGGAAAACAATAGCACTAAGACTATTAAATGACAATTGGATATTGAAAGAGACGAAAACTAGATAGATTTTTAAATGCTTATAGCTTTATAGAATGGATTCTCCCAGTTGTTATATGATTTAGCTATTTCAGTTATTTACATCTTACACAATAAGTAACAAAGCTTGGGCTTGATCCTTCAAGTGGCTCTGTATGACTTGACTTCTTCACTGGAAGCAGCCAAAGCAACTTTTGGGTGCATGGCCTTTGTCACTTGTATATGTGGTGGGGAAAAATACAATTTAAGTTCATGTATCCCTTTGTTCTACTTTTGCACCAACTCTACATGGGAGAAAGAAATAGTTCACATTGTGTCTGTATGTCTCACTCACTTCCACCATTGTCTACTGACACTTTTTCTAGATGGGTATAATTGGTGGTAGTGGCAGTAGAGGTAGCAACAGACTATTAAGTGTGTCAACAAATTTCATGTTGCTGGCTATGTCTCTTGCTGAGAACTGCATTATGGGAGGGTTATATTTGCTGCTGTAATGTAATGCTGAAAATTTTTTAACCCTTAGGGCCTAAGTCCACTCAGTGGGAAATAAAATGTTCAGTAAAACAGGAATCAAAGGTGGATCTTAAGATGATCTTTATCCTAACAGCTCCAAGTGAAAAAGCAAACTGAATGGCTTAATGCAATATACTGTATATACCAGGCCTGTGCAAAATCTGCCAATTTTGGTTCACACAGTGAAACTAGATCTGTAGCATATATATATAATGGGCTTATCATAGAATCAGAGAATATTAGGGTTGGAAGGGACATCAGGAGCTCATTTAAACCAACCTCCCAGCTCTAAGCAGGACCAACCCTAATTAAATTATGCCAGCCAAGGCTTTGTCAAGCCAGGCCTCAGAAACCTCTAAGGATAGAGAGTCCACCACCTTCTAGATAACCCATTCCAGTGCTTCACTCTCTCAGTCCCTTTATATCTTCCTTGAGTTTTGTGTCCGCACAAACTCAAACCTTCAATGGAAGTCTCTGCCAAACTGCCCATTTTCCTATTAAATTGATGAGTTTTGCCCTGTGTGCTTTTGTGATTGGTGCAAGCCTGCCCCGCTATTGAAGAAGTTGTGGAGACCAGATAAGCCTGGTGACCTTGTACACAGCCCATTGAACAATGGTATCTTCAGTGTTGGGTCCATCTTTATAAGGCCTTAATTATAGACTCTAGAGGAATTCCATGTTTCCCTGGTTATTGCACAGCGTAGTTTGGGGCTCATTATGGAAATGGAGGTATGAGACTTTCCTTTCTTGCATTTATAGGATGAAAGGCACATAGACTGCTTTTCTTTAGAGCAGACTTTCACCCTTCTGGGTTACTCTTCCAAACATTGACGGTTGTGGATGGATGTCACCCCAGAACACTAGGAGAATGTTGAATGTATTACTGACATCTGAAGCTGAAAGGATGGGGTGGGTGTTCTGGATGATGACTCTGACCCCCAGAAAACTTTTGGTAGGTAAGTTAGATGGCGATACAGGACCTATGGAACAGAAAAGAACAGCTGTGAAAAAGGATTATGGTTTTGAAGAAGTTTGGAATCCTGAAACACCTTTCTGTGAACCTGCAGCAAGTTTCAGATTTGCAGCCAAATCCAAAATGAGATTTTACTTAGTTTGTGTTCCATTATGAATATTTCTCACAACCCCAAATTGAACTAAATTCCCTAATAGGGAAAAGTGATGATTCACTTCTATTATACCAAAAGAACTATATAATAACTATATGGGAATAGTTTTAAAGGTCAAAGACACACCAAAATAGCAAACTAAACAGATTTTTCATTCTTTCTATCCCTCAGGAATGGAAAATGATAAGCTTATTAGAAAGTTGCAACTCTGCTAATGTTCCATTACTTCTTTTGTCTCCTTCTTTTAAAACGAATTTTGATGTTCAGACATAGCAATAAAATGAAATTTGCCCGTTCTTTTGAATAGGTAGCTGAATCACAGATTGAAAATCAAGTAAATACTCACTTTTTTCCACACATGGAAATGAAGATCATGTCAATTTTTTATTACATGTCCATCGGATTTTTTGGAAATTTTTGTCACAGATATTTGATGCCCATGATTAGGATATTGCTTGAGGACTTTGGGTAAGACAGTTCTTGATGCCAGATTTGGGAATGCTTTATGAAACTTTAAGTAAAAAGATGGGATTGCAGGATGCTAAGATATAGAAACAAAGTTTTCAGGAAATAGTAATCCCTAAAGCAAGGCACCAAGCACCAGAATCCAACACATTTCTGAAAAATTCCTTCAATACATTGGTTCTCTTTAATAAGCGAGATTATCACTATATCAGTGTCTCTTCTCTTTGTGTTTACAGAAAATTTTGCAGCATGCCTATGGACCCTTCATCATATGCAGTAAGGACTAGGACCACTAGTTGTTTGAGTAGGGATCAGCACCTGAGGAGCTCCCTGTGGGTGACAAGGCTGAAGGAGACTAGGCCTGAGACCTAGAGAAGGTTGCCTGAGAGGGAGGGAGGGACAGAGACTGCTGGGGCTCTGGAGGACTGGGAGGGAAGCTGGAGAAAGACTGACACTGTTGGGGCCTGGGAGGAGCAAGAAGGAGGCCTGCAAGAGAGAGACATCGCAGAAGATATGGAGCCTGGGGGAAGTGGCCCAGGGACCTTGGCTATATCTACATAGTAAAAGCTAAGTTGACTTTTTTGAGTTGACTTAATAAAGTCTACTTAAAGTCGACTTTAAGTAGACCTTATTAAGTCAACTTAGTGAGTCCACAGTACATTAAGTCAACTTTAAATGGGTGCCCTGGCTTAAGTCGACTTAATGGCCCCACTGCACTAAGTCGACTTTATTAAGTTGACTTAGTGAGTCCACATTGCCTTAAGTCGACTTAATAAAGTCAACTTAACTGTAAAGTTGACTTTATAAGTGGACCTTATAAAGTCAACTTTACTGGACCCTAAAGTCGACTTTATTGCCCTGCATTGTAGAGAGGACTCTGTTTAAGTTGATTTAAGGGCCCTTAAGTCAACTTAAACACAGTGTAGACGTACCCCTTACGTGGACTGGGGATTGAGTCAGTGTCTAGACTGAGGTGTACAAGAACCCTGAGCTGGGGCCTGGAGAACTGGATGGACCTTGGTCCCTCCCCACCTCCCCCCATCATTGTTGAGTGGTGAAGGACCTATGGCAGTCACTGCTACTGAGTGGGTTAGCAGAACTGGACTTTCTCCGGAAGGTGGTATCTTGAACTGGGACTCAGCCAGAGGGCTAGGTTGCCCTGCAAAAAGCTAGGAAATATGGACCAATCTGGACACTTGGGGTGGTCTTGAGGTAAATTATGCTAAGTAACTCTGCCAGGAGTACCCACCAGAGTGGGGGGGAGGGAAGGCTAAAGGGATCTGTGAGCATCATCATCATTACGATTCTATCTTTCTTCATAGTAAAGATATTTGAGTGTTTACATTCATTGGGTTCTGAGGCTTTCTTTTTATGTTGAGTGGCAGAAGTGAAAGGAAACAGACCACTTCTATTTCTGTAAAGGGTTATTGGAGGCTCACAAATAACCAGTGTAGTAGCATACTGTGGGCAACTAATTGAATTATATGTAGTTGATTACAGGAAGTTCTAGACAGGTCTGTTAAATTTCTTATCCATTGTGTATATTCTGGTTTATTGTTGCAGCTATTAAATTGTTGCCATTTTGGTAGTACTTTGGTATGAAATAGCTGTAGTACTTCTGGCAATTGACTGATGCTTTCTCATTCTAGTTAGTCTGTAAAAAGATATCTTTGATAAACAGGAAAATGATTTTAAAAAATTGACATTCTCCTAAATGGTGCCTTTTTTAAAAACCCAAATGAGGTGCCTTTCTCAGTAGAACATGCAGAACTTTGCAACATGGAAGTCCTGAGTCCTATTCTGATCTCTGGGATTTGGAGCAAGTCATTTAACTTGTTTTTGCTCTTAGTATCTGTTATGTAGAAAAATATTTTGATTTTGTTTCCATAATGTCTAACTGTAGTGTACATTAGGAATTTGGGCAATTTTAGTTCCATGACCATCTAAATTTATTAGGCCATGTTCAATTTAAGATTATCAGACAATATTTTTCATAATGGTTTATGGAGAGAGCAAATTCTGATTAAGATAAATCCTACATGACAAATATTTGCCACATTGCTGCATGTACTTTGACTTCCAAGTTAGAAAGGACCGTCATGATCATACCTCCTGCATATCACAGACCAAGAACCTCACCCATTCCTCTAATAGGACAATATCTAGCTGAGTTAATGAAGTTATCAAATCTTGATTTAAAATCTTTCAGTTACATAGATTCCATTTACTGTGGTTCAAAGCAACAAGTGAGCTGTGCTCCTTGTTGCACAAGAAAGAGGAAAAAAAATAACCACATGGTGTCTTCCAATCCGACCCAGAGGAAGACTCCTTCCCACCTTGAAATATGGCGGTCTGTTAGACCCTAAGCATATGGGCAAGACTTGTCAGCTAAACACTTGGGAAAGAATTCTCTTTAGTAGCTCATTGTCCACCTCATCTAGTATCCCATCTCCTGCCATTGGAGATACTTGGCTCTAGCAGTCACAGGTGGGCCATGTGCCATTGTAGGAAATCTGTTTATATCATCCTTTCTGTAGATTTATGAAGTTTGGTCTTAAAACAAGTTCGGATTTTTGCTAACGCTACTGTGTTTGGAAGGCTGTTCCAGAACTTCACTCCTCTGATGTTAGAAACCTTCATCTAATTTCAAACCTAAAATTGTTGACAGCCAGTTCATATACTTTTTTCTTGTGCCAGCTCTCGCCCTTAACTTAAACAACTCCCCCTCCCTGGTGTTTATCCTTCTAATGTACTTACAGAGATCAGTCATATGTCCACATCTTTTATTTTGTTAAGTTAAAGAAGCCAGACTTCTTAATTTTAAGTGGGATTTTCTCCCATGAAAGCTCATACAATAAATAAATTTGTTACTCTTTAAGTGCCATAGAACTCCTTGTTTATTTTTTGTTTGTAAAGTAGGTTTTTATGCATCTTAGCATCCTAGTAGCTCTTCTCTACCTCTGTTCCACTGTGACTTAATTTTTCTTAAATATGCTAGACCGTAATTGCACACACTACTCCAAATTTGGTTTCACTAGTGCCTTGTATAATGGTGCTAACTCTTCCCTGTCTCTGCTAAACATACTGCTCCTGACACATTAGCCTTTTTCATGGCCACATCGCATTGACAGATCACAGTCATCCTGTGATAGATGTTGATGAATTAGTTATACTCCTGTTGCTCCCAAATGATATGACTCAAGCCTATAGCAAAGCTTTTTATTAGTCCCAAGTGCATGATTTTGTACTTTGTGCTACTAAATTTCATCCCATTTCTATTCAGTTTCAAGGTCATCCAAATTTTCCTATGCTATTCCTGTGCTAGTGTTCTTCCATATTTACAGTACCTCCCTACTTTGTGTCACCTACAAATGTTGTTAACAAACCCACACTTTGTGCCAAGATAATTAATGAAAATGTTACATAAAATTAGTCCCAAGACTGTTCCTTAAGGAACTCTGTTAGCAACTTCTAGCCTCAGCCCAAATGTCTATGCAGAAAAATTTATAGCCCTGCAATTTGAGCCTCAAGAGCCCCAGTCACTGTTCTGGTTATGACATTATCCTTTTGTTGTAGTATAGACATACCTTCTTTGTTCCCTTCTTGGAATTTTCCACTTCTTAAAACCTTAGCACACTTTCTGTAAATAAGCTGAAAAAAATGGTTTCTCCTAGGGTGCAGCCTTCATATTGTGTTACTTAGGCAGGATGTATCCTTAATGGCCATCCTATTCTGAGAGACACACTCAGGTCCTCCTGCCTGTCTTTTTCACACAAACACTATAAGGCATAAACACAATAAGGATGAATGTAAAGATCCAGATTCCAAATAAAATTTATCTGTTGTAGATGGGCAGAGTCCCCCAGATCATTGCAGTTGGATTTGGCCCTTTTTAAAGTAACTGATTTTAAACCCCCATCCCATTCCGTAATAAACATAGTGTCGAAGTCTGGACAGCAATGAAGGTTTTAAATTATGACTTTTCTTATTTCTTACAATGCACATAATGGAAAGTAGTTTTCCATAGAACTTATGAAGTACTTTGTCCAACGAGGGGCCTTGCGCCTCTCGATCTGCTGCTCACAAATAGAGAAGAATTTATCAGGGAAGTAGAGGTCAATGGCAGCCTGGGTAGCAGTGACCATGAAATGATTGAGTTCAAGTTGATGATTAAAGGAAAGAAGGAAAGAAGCAAAACACAGACCCTGGACTTCAGAAAAGCAGATTTTGTCTCCCTCAGGGAACTGATGGGCAGGATCCCTTGGGAGGCTGATCTGAAGGGGAAAGGTGTCCAAGAGAGTTGGGTGCATTTTAAAGAAACCCTGCTAAGGGCACAGCAAGATACAATTCCGATAAGGAGAAAGCACAGCAAATGTGGAAGGCGCCCACTGTGGCTTAACAGAGAGCTCTGCACTGAGCTGAAACATAAAAAGGACGCTCACAGGAAGTGGAAGCTAGGACAGATGACTAAGGAGGCATATAAAGACATTGCTCGGGACTGCAGGGATAAAATCAGAAAGGCCAAAGGACAAATGGAGTTGCGACTAGCAAGGGATGTGAAGGATAATAGGAAGGGGTTCTACAAGTATATCAATAACAAGAAGAGGATCAGGGATGGTGTAGGTCCCTTACTGAATGGGGCAGGCATCCTCGTGACAGAGGATGAGGAAAAAGCTGAAGTGCTCAATGCTTTTTTTACTTCAGTTTTCACAAGCAAGGTCAGCTCCCAGCCCACTACACTAGGTACGGTAGACTGGGGAGAAGAAGAGAGGCCCTTGGTGACAGAAGGTCAGGTTAGGGACTGCTTAAAGAAACTAGATGTGCACAAGTCCATGGGGCCGGATGAACTGCATCCGAGGGTGCTGAGGGAGCTGGCTGATGAGATAGCAGTACCGTTGGCCATTATCTTTGAAAACTCGTGGCGAACGGGGGAGGTGCCAGAGGACTGGAAAAAAGCAAATATAGTACCTATCTTCAAGAAAGGCAAAAAGGACGATCCAGGGAATTACAGACCTGTCAGCCTCACCTCAATCCCTGGAAAAATCATGGAGCAGCTTCTCAAAGAATCCATCCTGAAACACTTGGAGGAAAATAGAGTAATCAGGAATAGTCAGCATGGATTTACCAAGGGTAAATCATGCCTGACCAACCTCATCGCCTTCTATGATGAGATGACTGGATTTGTGGATGCGGGAAGAGCCGTTGATGTGATATACCTTGACTTTAGCAAGGCTTTTGATACGGTTTCCCACAGCATTCTCATTGGCAAATTAAGGAAGTATGGGTTAGATGCGTGGACTGTAAGGTGGATAGAAAACTGGCTAGAACAACGGTTTCAGCGTGTAGGAATCAATGGCTCCATGTCAAGTTGGCAGGCAGTAACGAGTGGTGTACCCCAGGGGTCGGTCCTGGGGCCAGTTCTGTTCAATGTTTTCATTAATGATCTGGATGATGGGATAGATTGCACACTTAGTAAGTTTGCAGATGATACCAAACTGGGGGGAACGGTAGACACCCTAGAGGGCAGAGACAGGATTCGGGGAGACCTAGACAAACTGGAGCAGTGGGCCAAGAGGAATCTCATGAGGTTCAACAAGGATAAGTGTAAAATCCTGCACTTGGGACGAAAAAACCCCATGTACTGCTACAGGCTGGGGAGTGATCAGCTAAATAGCAGCACTGGAGAAAAGGACCTGGGAGTCATGGTGGATGGGAAGCTGGATATGAGTCAGCAGTGTGCTCTTGCTGCCAAAAAGGCCAATGGCATACTGGGCTGCATCAGAAGAAGTGTTACCAGCAGATCGAGGGATGTGATCATTCCCCTCTATTCTGCACTAGTGAGGCCACATCTGGAATACTGTGTCCAGTTTTGGGCTCCCCACTACAAAAAGGACATGGACAAATTAGAGAGAGTCCAGAGGAGGGCAACCAAAATGATCAAAGGGCTGGAGCACAAGCCCTATGAAGAAAGACTGAAGGAACTAGGCTTATTTAGCCTGCAGAAGAGAAGACTGAGGGGGGATTTGATAGCAACCTTCAACTACTTGAAGGGTTGCTCCAAGGAGGAGGGAGCTCGACTGTTCTCGGTGGTAACAGAGGGCAGAACGAGAACCAATGGTTTCAAGTTACAGCTGGGGCGGTCCAGGCTGGATATTAGGAAAAACTTCCTTACTAGGCGAGTGGTGAAGCATTGGAATAAGCTGCCTAGGGAGGTGGTGGAATCTCCATCTCTGGAGGTGTTCAAGTCCCAGCTGGACAAAACACTGACTGGGATGATCTAATGGGAGTGGTCCTGCTTTTTTTGGCAGGGGGTTGGACTAGATGACCTTGTGGGGTCCCTTCCAACCCTATGATTCTATGATTCTATGATAGAACTTATGAAGTACTTTGTCCACTCCTATTTTCCTCCTTAAAGCATTTTCAAGGTCTTCTCTCAGAGGATAAAAACGTTAAGCCTTTTGAAATACAGCAGTGAAATTCTAGAGCATATCAAATACAATAAATAACCACTTCTTAATGTGTTTCATCATGAAAAGTATCATTTTAATGAGTAGAGAGAAACCAATACTGCAGTATATTGACAAGGAAGGTGATACAGGACTACACTAAATAATAGAAGAGGGGCAAAGACAAGCCAAGAGGCTGCAATCTGTGTAAAATGCATATTATGAAAAGAGTTATGCGAAATAAGAAACAAAGTGTCTCCTTTTAACATGTTCAAAGCCTCTTATGTACAAATAATAAAACTGTACTGGTGAAATTTTTTCTGTGGGTTGTTCTGCTCTTTTTTGTGTATTTTTGTTTTTATGTAAACAGCAGATTATGAAAAGTGGCCAACTAGTGGCATAAAGCCCATATGATTGATAAATCTGTTAGTCTTTAAAAGTGCCACAGGACTACTTGTTTGTAGTGTTAATGCAGAGTGCTTTAGAGCAGCAAAATGAATTTCTTTAGCAGACAAGGAACAAAAAAATGAATCCAACAAATGGTTCAGCACTTTAAGGATATCCTGCCATAACAGATAATGTTTTCTCTATGGAAAAATGAGTCTAGAAATCCTAAATTATCAAATGTGGGGGGTGGAACAACCTAAACTGAAAATGTTCTTAATTGCTTTGATGCCCTCTGGGCCTTTACAATCTGAAAATTGTCACCCAAGTTATTCAAAGGACACTTAGAACAGTACCTTTACATTCCATTCATATTGCATGGAATTAAGAAATTTTAGTTTTCTATTAAGAGGAAATAAAGGCTAGTGGTAACATGCTAATCTGTGGCTTGCGAGACTCAGTTTCACTTTCTTGCTCCACCACAGCTTTCCTGGGTGACTTCTGGCAAATCATTTAGACTAGATTTTGAAAGGTATTTAGATAATTAACTCCCTTTTGATTCCAATGGGAATTAAATGGTTAAATACCTCTAAAAAGTCTGGCCCTTGCCTTTTCTCTGCCTCAGTTCCCCATGTGTAAAATGGGGTTAAAATACTTCCTTACTTCACAAATATGTTGTGAGGAGAGATAAATTGGAAATCGTGAGGCACTTAGCTACCACAATAATGTGGGGGAGAGGGGAAGGGCACACCAAAAATATTAGGGGTGGGTATGTGGTTTGAGTAAACTCTTCTATTATGTATCCATATACAGAAAGTGAACTAATATATAGACCGAGCCTCAGAATGTTGATCTTTTTTTCACACGTAATTTGTTTTTAACATAACATTTCAAAATGGATGTGTTTCATCTGTTCTGGCTGTTTTTCGTCTTTTATTGTCTTACAAAAATAATCTTTTGCATAATGTCCTGCCTTCTAGATATAAAGAACATTTTTGAAGTTCTAGAATGCTCTTGCTACTGCTTAATAATCATTGTCCATAGTTTGTTGCAGTCTGTTTTTCTTTCTTCCATTGTTGATAGCCATTCAGTATATCAAAAATCAGTAACTATGTGGCAAAGTATGACAAATTGGTCAGTCACAGACACTGCATCAACTCCTGAAAGTAAAAGTGCTAACTTGTTTTAACTGTCTATTGTGCTAATCAGACAGAGAGTCTTGTGACACTTCTAAGTTTTTGTTTTGCTGAACTAGAGTAACATGACTGCTTCTTTGGATATTGTGCTAATGTAATTGAACAATGTGAATTGCCACATGGGTATTTCTTACACTTTTCTCTGTAGAACAACTAAGTCTTCAGTGTGCAAGAGGAATGTAGGAGGAAGTTTGAATAAGATGAAAACGTTCTATAGGATAAAAAAAAGCAAGGAGTCCTGTGGCACTTAAAGACTAACAGATTTATTTATCGCATGAAGAAAATGGTTGGTTACCTCTGTGTCTCTTTCTGTGTGTGTGTGTGAGAGAGAGGGAGAGAGAAATATTTTTAAACCTACATACAGCTAATTTGCTTTTAGGAATCTTTCAGTTATATCTTTTTTAACTCAATAATGTATTTCACATACAATCCTGAGTTATAGTTGGAATTGGAAAATAAATAATTGCATCAACCTCTAGACTTCTGCTCTAACCATATGAATTTGGATGACAAAGCAGGAAAATGGTGGCAAACTGAGTTAAAATGTGTTTTTCTAAGGTTCTGCTTATTTATTTTTTTAGAGTAATGCTGAAAAATATTGAGCATCTACTGCTTTTTACCTCACAGTAATAACTGATGAATGCTCCTTTGATTTTCATCTTGCCACAAAGGTCCTTCATGATTCTTTTGGCTGGTGGAGGAAAGTCTGGGATATGTGGATTCTCACTTAAAGCCAGCACCCTGATGTTTTCCTTCTAGTGATGAACTAATATAAATACTGCTGAAAAAAGACAGTTACAGGGGAGTTCCTGACCATGTATTTCTTGCCTTTTCAGAAACAGATGTTTGTGGCTTTAGTTACTGTTGTAGCTTTTTCCATGTGTAGCCATCCAGTGACATTAAGATGACAAGTTCCTTTTGCTATCAAATGCCTAATTAATGTACAGCAAGTCAGAGGAATGTTTCCACAGACCAAAGAACAGACCCCTAAATGGATGTCAATTACTGGTGCAAAAGGTATGTAAGCTGTCAGAACTTATAATCATTTCCCTATGTGATGGATCCTTTAATGCCACAAGGATATGTGCCCAAAGGCATGTCTCAATTCTGTAATAGAAAAGAGAGTTTAACGGCAGACATTTGTCCTTAGAATCTTTTCCCAACTTAATGAATTCCACTCCTCTTGCAGAGTTTTTTCCTCCATACTTATTGGATCAAATGTTGGGGAAATCCATGGAGTCTGGGCAGAGTTCAAACAAGAAAAACACATTGAGAATTTACAGCAAATATCTTCTGAGATACACTTAATGCATTTCTGTGAAAGCTCTGTCAATCTCTTGAGTGCTGTCATCCTCTCCTTCTAAGACTCACCAACATGGTCTTTCATGTAGTTTGATTTTCTAAAACATGATTATGCACACAGCATTCACAAAAGGATAGATCAAGCTTTTGTTGAATGACCTGGTATAAAGGGTGGCAGACAACAGTGGTGCTCTAGGAAGGATCTACTATTCAGTCACAATTATTTCCCCCTTATCCCACAAACTTACTGATCCATTACAAACTGGCATTTCCTGTCTCCTGCCAGCTCTGTTTCACTAGGCAACATATGGGGAAAGAAAGGGCAGCACGTTAGCTCTAACTATTCCTTGCTTCTTAGAATCATAGAATATTAAGGTTGGAAGGGACCTCAGGAGTTCATCTAGTTCAACACACATCTCAAAGCAGGACCAACCCCAAATAATTCATCCCAGCCAGGTGTTTATCAAGTGAGGCTTTAAAGACCTCTAAGAATGGAGAGTCTACCTCCTCCCTAAGAAACCCGTTCCAGTACCTCCAGTACTAGCCCCCCAAGTGTAGAAGTTTTTCCTAATATTAAACCTATCTCTCCCCCACTGCAAATATCCTAGTTCTGCTGTCCACCACCACTGAGAACAGCCTAGCTCCATCCTCCCTGAAACCCCGTTTCAGCTAACTGAAGACTTCTATCAAATCTCCCCTCACTCTTCTTTTCTGCAAAATAAACAAGCCCTGAAAACTGGACAGAATACTCCATATATGACCTAACCAATGCTGAATTGAGGGGAGTAATTACTTCCCTTGATCTGCTGGCGATGTTCCTACTAATGCAGTCCCCAATATGCCTTTAGCCTTCTTGGTAACAAGGGCACATGATTGGCTCATATCCAGCTTCTTGTCTTCTGTAACCTCAATTTCATTTTGCAAACTGCTGCCTACCAATCAGATCCCAGTGCCTGGGATTCTTCTGTCTTAAGAGCAGGACTCTGCACTTGTCCTTGTTGAACCTCATCAGATTTATTTTGGTCCAAATCTCCTATTTGTCTATGTTACTCTGTATTCTATTCCTGCCTTGCAGCATAAGCTACCACTCCTGCCCCCCAAAGCTTAGTGTCTTCCATGAACTTGTTTTTCCTGCCTTCTACCAAGCTGTCTGCTCTTGCTTTCTTCCCTTACGATACAGTTGAGAGGTGAGGAATGCCAATGTGGCTTGAAGGCGGCCCTTCCTTCTCACAGGGCTACATTAGGCTAGGCAGCAAGCTTGCCCCAAATCATCAAATTATCAGTAGCAAACTTCTTTGCCCACTACTTCCTTTTCACCCACATGCCTGCCTCAACTAATCCCTTTCTTGAAAGCCTAAGCAAATACACAGGCCTTGCAGCATGCCCTGAGAGTCGATGGACTTGTGCTTTTCTCCAGACTGTCACTGCAGCTAATTAACCCTTGAAGATTTAAATATAGGAACTTGCTTCTCATTGTTGATGTGAAGGGAGATCTGTAAAGAAAGACTACACTGGTAGTTGCAGCAGCTTTTAAAGTAGAAAGGTCAGTAGTCTCTCTGCACAGTGACTGCCAAAGAACTGAGCTTTCCATGTAAAAGTGTATATGAACAGTAGGAAGGTAAGATAGTTTTTTAAAGTAAATGCTAGAGCACTGATAGCACTGGAAACTCTACATGCTAAAGGTAAGAAGAGCTTAATATGGTGGTTCCTCAGTTTTGTCCCCAGGAAAATCAGGGACTACTCTTCCTTTCTTTTGTTTAGGAGTTGCCTGACATTCATAAGTAAGCAATTAGCTTAACAAAGCATTGTTCTGATCTAAAAAGAAGTACACTTACTGTAATAGCTTGTATCAGCTGGATGATTTCACAGACTTCTTGTTATAAAGAAATCCTACTAAATTAAATCACATTTTAGGTAAAGTCGTCAGATCATTTTCAATATATGATAAAATGCAACCAAATATTTCTGCTCTTTATATGACAGGAGATTGTAATCTTTAGTTGAATAGATACAAATCCTGAGCCCAGGGTTGTTAACCTTGCTGCTGAGATCTCACCAGTGTTAACATAATAGTTTCTTTGGAAAAAGTAGTTTTCTTGCACCACTTATTAACCCACATATGTGTTGAGATAAAAATCTGAGATTCATTTTGAGAATGGGACATAGAAATTGTGGTACCAAGGTGAGCACATTTCAGAAAAATATAGGAATTCATGAAAAAATTGTCCTTTCTCAGTAACTATGCAATAAAACAAAATACTGTGGCATTATCCATGAGCATCCATAATGCATTTTGAGATCTTGATAAAATTCTCATGATAAATATATATTTTCGTCAGCATTCCACAAGTTTCATAAAAATGTAATTACAGATTTGACATTTTTCGACACAACTAAAGATTTGTGAAATGGTGTTCTCTAATCGTATCAATGTCTGTTTCGATGTTTTTTTTCCCTCCTGACCGTGCACAGTCTCGCTCAGAAAGACACAAGGTTTAACAGTTTTATAAGATGAAGATGAGCAGGTTTTTTGGATCTTTTCATTTCATTATTGCTATTGGCTACCAGCAACAATCTATTTATACATAAGTATTTAATACTCCTGATTGTGTTTAGCAAAAGTAGTGAGAGTCCTGTGGCACCTTATAGACTAATAGATTTCTTTGAGCATAAGCTTTCGTGCTCAAACAAATCTTTTAGTCTATAAGGTGCCACAGGACTCTCGCTGCTTTTGCTATACACAGACTAACATGGGTACCCCTCTGGAAAATTCTGATTGTGTTTATAAGTTAATTATTATTGTTAGGGTCCTCAAAGCTTTGTGTGTAATCTTATAATTATAGCAACATCCAAAAAAATAAACATAAAGGGAAAAAACATCTTGATACTAAGAAAAGTAGTAGCACATTGGATTATTTTTATCTTTAGTTACCAGGAAACCAAGCAAAGAGTCCTGTGGCATCTTGTAGACTACCCAGAACTTCTTTTGCTGAAACAGACTATCATAGCTACCCCTCTGGAACTCACTGGAGAACCCTTACTGTTCACCTAAATGTCTGTCCTGAGCAAATGAACACCTTGTTTCTGTATTGGAATGTATTTTTCTTCTTTTCTCCTTGATGTCCACTCAGAATCCTATAAAAATAATCTCTTGAAGTTTTCAGGTAATTGGGTAGATATTGCAATTGTATTTCTTTAATCTGCACCATGCCCTCTTCGCAAGTGGTAGCAATCTGTAATTGCCAAAGCATAACTTAACCTAGTGCACTCATCACACACTGGGATTGCTATTACTGTCTTCACATTTTGGCTTAAAGGTAAAAAAAAAAAAAAAAAAAGTATTGTTTCCTTAAAGGCCTGTGCTAATAGCCTACTTAATCTTCTCAAATAACTTCCCATACGTGAGTCAAGTCTGCTGCAAGGGCACTTTATTACTTTCCTGCCCATCCACAGACTGGGAACTGACTGGCTAGCCAGCCGTTCTGCAGAAAAGGACCTGAGGGTTATAGTGGACAAGGAAATGGATATGAGCCAACAGTGTGCTTTTTGTTGCCGAGCAGGCTAACAGCGTA
Organism: Podocnemis expansa; assembly: GCA_007922195.1. Classification (NCBI taxonomy): domain Eukaryota; kingdom Metazoa; phylum Chordata; order Testudines; family Podocnemididae; genus Podocnemis; species Podocnemis expansa. Next base: position 26,460,249 of record ML681996.1, read on the forward strand.
TTGGGCTGCTTTAGTAGGAACATTGCCAGCAGATAGAGAGAAGAGATTATTCCTTTCTATTCAGCACTGGTGAGACCACAGTTAGTGTTTTGTGTCCAGTTTTGGGCTCCCTCTACAAAAAGAATGTGGACAAATTGTCGAGAGTCCAGAGGAGGGCAACAGAAATGATTAGAGGAGAGGAGCATATGACTTCTTAGGAGAGAGTGAGGGAACTAGGCTTGTTTAGTTTGCAAAAGAGAAGACTGAGGGGGGATTTTATAGCAACCTTTACCTACCTACACAGGGGTTCCAGGATTGATGGAACTAAGCTGTTCTTCATGGTTACATCTACACTGGAGCCTTACATTGACTTAAGGCAGCCTAAGTCGACCTACAGACCCCTGCGGCCACACTGGGCTTTTATTAAGTTGACTTAAGTGCTTCAAGTCAGCGTAATAACACCACCTCTTAAGGTTGACTTAACACTTAAGTTGACCTTATTAAATTGACTTAATCCAGTGTAGACAGGGAATAGAACTTAAATTGACCTAGGTGGCCTCCAGGCCCCCTCCCGGAATTCCCGACCGCCTGGAAGGGTCGACCTAGCACCTGCTAGTGTGGATGCAGGCAGTCGACAGGAGTTTCCAGTGTTGACTGTGGGGGGGGGGGGTGTCTAAAGATGGAGTAAGTTTGGTCAGGAAGTTCTGTGCCAGAGATTGTTGTGTTTGCTTAGACAAGTTTAGTTAGTCAAGGGAGCTAGGGGGTTTAGATTGATAGGAAGTTAGACTGTTTCTATAGATACAAGAGGTAATCCACAGAGGTTGATTATAAGACAATCCCTCCTGTCTGGACCCTGATGGGAAGCTATCAACCTTGTCTGGTAAACAGGTTGACGGGGGCCAGGTAGCCAAGGGGTCACAGGAATTTGGCCACTCTCATTGGTCAAGAGCAATAATTAGTACCCAAATGAGCAGTAAACAACAACAGAGGCGGGCTAACTATATGCTGCCTATTAAGTATAATCTAATTATGTAACCTGCATATTAAAAGTAGTAATACCATTTATGGATTTTAGGCATGATGTAACTTGTTGTATTATGCATGAGCTTGTTGCATTATGTATATCGTATTTTGCATGTTAGAAAGTATGTATGACCTGTAGCCCCTATACTGGGGGTTCTTGCTCAGAGAGGCTAGCTTCTCTTTGCTTCCCTCTGCTGCAGTTCCTTTTATTATTCAGCTGAATAATAAACTCTGAACCACACCTCGTTCTCTGCCTATTGGAGTCTCAGCTGGGAACGGGTCTGCTTCATTGGGAAGGCTCTGGTGTGCCTCTTTCTGAAGCTGAGGGCCAGAGTTAGATTTTCCCCTACATGACGCTCTAAGTTGACTTAACAAGGTCAATTTGAGTATCTTAATGTTGACCTCGTTAAGTCAACTTAAGAGAGCCTCCAGCGTAGACATACGCCATGTTAGTAGATGACAGCTAGGAGCAATGTACTCAACTTGTAGTTAGGGAGGTCTATGTTGGATTTTAAGGAAATGTTTTTCACTAGGAGGGTGGTAAAGCACTGGAATGGCTTGCCTAGGAAGGTGGTGGACTCTCTATCCTTAACAGTTTTTAAGGCCTGGCTTGACAAAGCCCTGGCTGGGGTGATTTAGTCAGGGCTTCTCCAGCTTTGAGCATGGGGCTGGACTAGATGACTTCCTGAGATCCCTTCCAACCTTGATCCTTTGTGGTTCTATGATTACCTCTGACAGTGATGGCAAATGAATTGGTACCATCAGTCACTCTGATTGTACAATGGCAATTTAAGAGTGAGCCAAATGTGTGACTGTCACTGCCATCAAATCTGTGGCTGGCAATACCACATAGTACTTCGGAGAAATTGCGCAGGGCAGGGCAGAAATCTCTGGCCATCAAACTGTAGTTCAATAGAAAGAAGAAAACGATGAGAGAAAATGGAGAATGAATTCAAATAATATGAAATTACAACTAATCATGCAGTCCTGTCTTGTAGTTAATATAAGGAAAGAAGCAGTCTTCCTGCATTTTCAGAGTTCATATTTTAGTGCTGAGATCATCTATTTCCCTTGTTTTCTTAAGGACCTTCTGTTACTGCCTTCCTTGACCTCCCCAGGTAATCCTTCACTACAATAGTAAATAAATGTTGCAAGAGCACTTACTTGTTTTTTGCACTAAAGTCTATTGTCACATCATGTAGTTAACTTTTTTTTTTTTTGGTTCACCTGTTCTGCTGCTTCTTTCTCACTTGAATTCCAGTGAGGGAGAAATCCAAGGTTGCAGGGGAAATCAGGAAACATGAGGATAATATCAAGCAAAGGGGATTTTCTGTATTATTTTAGATAACATGGGTTTGAGTTGACAAATAGGCTATTGAATTCTCTGGTTAACCCATTTTCAGTATGTGTCCACATCACAACTTACTACAGTCATTGTGAGCAAATACAACTAATGTATCTAAATTATAACTTACAAGAAGATAAAATTTGTAGATTTAGCAAGGAATGAGGATGAACACAAACTTATAAAAGCCAGGTTTATGGAGAAAACTTAATGTTGTGGAAGTTTGGATGCTCAGTGTGTAGGACTTAATATAGGTTTTTTTTTTTAACAGGAAATTAGCAATAACATGCCAAGGAGAACAGATGGCACATCAGACAAGACTGAAAAATGTTAGGGTTGCTAGGGAAAGTGTGATAGAAGAACTTTGAAAGGACAGAGGAAACACACAGGCTACCTAAAGATCAAAATACATAGGGAATAATAAGGATGTTAGGATTGAATAAAGAGAATATGAGGTCGATAAATTGGTGGTAATCTACAGTAAGATCTCAAAGAGCAGTAAGGACACTTCACAATGGATTCTGAAAGAAAGAGGAAATCAGAGCATCTATAAGATGGATATGTGTTCCAGCCAGTATGCCTGGGGACCTGCCAGTGCCTTTTGGATGGAATGGATAGGAGAAAATATTATGGAAGAAGAAAATAATGGCAGAAAATTATAGTTGTATCCCAAAATAATATGAGATGGGATATGCAAAAAAGTGTCATCCCAAGACTGAATACAGAAAGTAGATGGAAAGGATTTATGTAATAAGCCAAAAGCCAGGAATTTAACACGAATATAGGCTAGAGTAACCCATAGGTGCTGGAAATGGGGGAGCTGCTGCCGTCTGTCTTGAAGTGTTTTCTGTCATATACAGAGTTTACAGTTTGGTTCAATGGTGCTCACCACCTTCACTGTAAAAATTGTTCCAGCATCACTGGAGGCACTGTTAGCAGCTGTATAGCTGGTTGATAACAATTAAGTTTTAGTTCAGAGGCAGCATGGTCCATTGGGGAGGGCATTGTATGTGATTCATAGTCCTGGCTCAATTATTATGAGTAACTATGCATCGTGTATTTTTGAAAAACAGTTTGATATGCTCTCCTTGGGTCACCCTCTGCTGAGTATATAATTAATCTCCAAAACCATATGGATAGATTTTTAGAAGTCTAACATGGGAGGATGGTCTCCAGACTTTGTCATATAGTTAACCCCTACTCCCACTTTAATCTGTTGAGAAACAGCCCCCTTTCTGGAATTGCTTCTTGTGAAAACTTCTAACATTTCTAGTGCAGTGGCCTCTGATTGCTCTCCAGTCAGCCAGCTTCTGAATATATTTTGTGTGTTGTATTATTAGCCAGAAAATACTTCATTACATTTTTATAAACCTTTAGGACAAAAAATTGTCCCCCTGAATGCTTCAGATAGCAAGCATCTTCTACTTTTAGTGTTATGCATTACTCTAACCTCTCCTAATGAACTAGGCCTCATAGCACTTTGTAAGGCAAGTAAGTGTTATTGCCCCCAATTTACAGAATGGAAAACTGAGTCACCAGATAGCATTCATAGAGTGTATAGCGAAACTAAGCCCAGAACTCAGATTTCCTGAAATAGCTCTATTCTGTACATTCTGTACAAAACTATAGTACCTATTTTGTAAAGTCCTAGCTGTTTATTCTGGATCTCCATGTCTAAGACCCTATGAATCTAGATCTGTCTCTGCTTACAGTATCCTCGGGCCTTGTAAAGGGTTCACCACAGATTAATGATGTGTCTTGCTGAGGAGGAAGCTCTACATGGGGCCAGATGTGTTGTATTTAAGGTTGTATTAACTCTTCCTTGAGAAGATGCAGAGGTAGGTAGGATGATACTTGGCACACATTTCTGAAGGAGCTACTCTGCCCTGGTTCTGGATGGGTGAAATAGTATATAGAGCAGGGGTTCTTAACCTCAGGTGCCAACACCTGCTAGGGCTGTGGGAAGGGAGTCCAACAGGTGTGGGAGTAATGTATAATTTAAACACAGAATGCCCACCCAGTATACTTCAAATGTGACATCATCATGAGAGATGAAGAAAGATGATATATCCACCATGTTACACGATTATATATATGCCTATTTTTTTGGTCAGGGTGCAGGATTACCATGTATCACTGTAGGGGGTGCAGGAGTTCTACAAGGTTAAGAACCCCTGAGGTACAGCATATAGATAGGAGATGATGTGGAGGCATGTGGCCTCCACTGGGATTGCCCAATCTCTTCTGGACTCTCTGAGATCCATACTTTCAGAATAACTAACTTTTCTGTAGCTACAGTAAGGAAGCGTACAGGCTAGACTGGTTTCTCTAATGGAGAAATATGAAGGAAGTCGGTAGAGGAGGGAAAACAGGCTAAGGTATGTCTTGCTGAATTTCCCCAGGCAACAGAAGTACTGAGTGAGTTTGTTCCCCTATTTTCTGTGGAACAGGCGAGAGTTTTCAGTCCAAGAACCCATTGGCTATGTCTACACTTGCAAGTTTGTTTGAACTAAGGAGGTTTAATTCGAACTAACCATTAGCTCGAATTAATGTGGTTTGCCCTTCCTCCTCCCAGGGTGCCTTCTGTGTATTGGGTGAGGGCATGGCTCTTCTTGGGTGCCATGTTGCCATGGTGCCTCTTCCTAAATCGAACTGGCAATCCTGTCCATGAACATGCTAGTTCGATTTGAGTTTCTAGTGGGGCTATGTTAGTTCAAATTAACTTAGTTTGATTAACCATTATTAGTTCAAATTAATCAGTTCAAACTAAGTTAATTCAAAGTAACCTTCCTAAGTGTAGACATAGCCATTGTTATCCAGTAAAATGAATTAATGCTAGAGAATTGGGGCCTGATCATCCATTGCCTTGGACCTTGTGAAGTCGTTTACCCTTGTGTAAAAAAGATCTAAAAGACAGCTATCAAATCAGAGTGGAAGTACTTTGCGCCCAGTTTGAACTCACTTCAACAGTGTTAGTGATTCCACAAGATGGAGTGTTAGACACCAAGACCATGACCACACTACAGACTTGGTTTGATCTAAGTTAAATTGATGTAAAGTTGCAGCAGTTGGTGTACACATATGACCTAATCAGCCATTTACCATGCAGCAATACATCAGCACAACTGCATTTTAACACAAATCTACTGTGAACCCTTCATAGGTACTTGTAGTTGTGCTCTTCAGGGAGATTTATGTGCAGGACAGGGGGTCAGTTAATGGGAATTTTTTTGGACAGCCTCTTTGTTTATCACTCACCCATTCTATTAAACAGCGTACCTGTAAATTGTTCACCTTAATGACTGACAGTACACCTGTCTATTTCATGCTATAATGACAACAATGCATTGTGGTGACTGCTACTACATTTTGGTAATACATTTATTGCTAGAAGTGGGATATCAAACATACAAACCAGATATTGTCTGCATGAAAGTCTGTGTGGATTCTTTTACACAATCCTTTTATACACATTTTTAAACTTCATTTCATTTTTAAAAAGTAAGATTTTGACTCTTGGCAGAAGCTAGAACTGAATTGCAGGGAATGGATCATTCAGTAAATTACTCTGTTCTGTTCATTCCCTTTAGGAATCTGATATTGGCTGTTCTCAAGAGACATACTGTACTAAATGACCATTGGTCTGACCCTATATGGTCATTTTTATCTTCTTATAGTCCCAAATCTTTTACTTCTGGATAGCAGACCATAAATATAGATTTCAGTCATTTCCTCTGAAGACATCTGACCTCTTCCTTTAGAGGTAGGGATTTTCTTCATAGTGTACATTGCTCTGAACCTCTGTCAGATGAATGGGGTGTCTATCTATAATGTTGCATTCAGACAGCTAATTGCTATAGATCCAGAAATTTCATTCATCTAGTTTCCCTGGATTAATCTGGTTGGATTAGATCAGGGGTCAGCAAACCCCGGCACACATGCCAAACCTGAGCAGCACATGGTACCACTCAGGGTCCCCTGCTGGCCCAGCCCCCAGCACAGCTTGGGGCCACAAGAGCCATGTGCCATGGCTCCAAGCCCCTGCTGACTGCGTTCCCCTGCTGGGGAGTGAAGCCAGTAGGGGAAAAAAAGCTGCAGCACATGGGGCACCTCACTCTGCATGCCCCATCCCCTGCTGGGCAAGGGCTAATGGAGGGAAGCAGAGTGGGTCGGCCACACTGGAGCTGCACTGGCTGTGGCTGGGAAGAAGGTGGGTCGGCCTGCCTGGGAACTGGAGGTGCTGTGGCCAGCAGGAGCTGGCCCTGGCCTCAGCCCTTACCCTGGCTGGAAAACAGAGGCGCCTGCCCCCGGCCCCCAAAGTGCCACGGTGCTTCTTTGTCTGCAGGAATCTTCAGTAGGAATCCATGCAGTCCTTTCCTTCTCCTCTGGAACCAGCATCATGCAGTCAGTTTACTTGATACCCAACCCTTAGTCACATAAAACTCTTCTGCAAATTGCTCCACAGCGGGGAGAAAGCATCTTGCTGTTCACTCCTGGCTCAACTTATCTCAGCCACACACTGAGCAAATTGATGCCTCTCTTTGCAGCTCCCTGCCTTGCTCCTGCTCAGGCTGCGCCTCTCAGGCATAACCACACCACCACGAAACACTGTGGAGCATGCTCAAAATGCTACCACTCCCAGTTTCCAGAAAGTTCTGGACTGGGACAGCCCAATCTGCCCAGCAACAAAATGCAGCCTTAAGAGAGCCTTAAAAGAGAGTGCTACTTTTTAGGCACGTGGGTTACATTAGCATGCCCCAAATCTTATATGTCATGCATCTGCGAACACAGGAGTTACATGGGTTGAATGTTGCATTTTGGTGTTGACCTAGAAAACCAAGTGGTGCTCTCTGAGGTGACAGCAGCATTGTTTGTATTTTCCTGTAGAGCTTCAATGTGGAGAACCAGTGAGTAGACAGTCTTTTAATTGCTGCTTATTCTGGTATTCAGGAAAGATTTTTCATAATTACAAATATTAAGCAAAACTTAAAATAGTATCATTTATAGTAATTTTAAACCTATTTCTGCTACTAAAATAAGTTTTAACTTTGACTATATAGATAATGTTGCAATACTTGATTGAAATTGGTCCCTTTTTAGATAGGCTAACTATTCCTGTTAGTCAGTCATCTGAAAACTATTGTGCTCTCAGCTGTTCAGTGGAAACGTACTTTTCCTGGCTAAACTGAGACTCTTTCTCTCTCTTTCTGTTTGCACACACACATACATACAAACACCACACAGTCTCCATCACATATATAATATAATATAATATAATATAATATAATATAATATAATATAATATAATTAATAATTAATGTGTGGTGTGTGTTTGTGTATGTGTGTACACTGTTACGCAGGATAAATTATCTTCGGCCTTTTATGTCTTTCTTCTCCCAAGAGAAGTGCTCATGTCTCTGGTGTAGAGATTCCATGGTTCGCACTTGGTGTAGGATTGGTTTCATTCTTATACAGAAATATAACTTTTTTCTCCCCAGAATTTGAGAGGAGGGATACAAACGTGGGTTAGTTCCCATTTTTGTGCCTTGCACTAAGTGTCATGGACCACATCCCATCTCAGTATGTGAGGGCATGGTGGATTGCACTCAAAACTTTGGTATGGAAATTGCTATTATATATGAAGCAGTATACAAGTTTCTTATTTTTTGTGGACAAGGCATAAAGAATTGCAGCAGGCATTTCCTGAGCTGTGTTTGAAAAGTGATTTTGTCTTTTGCTTTAGTCTGCCAGACATCCAAGTGAGGGGACTTTTTTCTATTTTTGTCACAAATTGATTTTTTTGACCTTGTGACAAACTGGAGCCCTATGCCAGTCACTTTATATTTTTATATAAAGGTATGTTTATATTCTTTTTCCTATCTCTCTTGTTCCCTGAATTCAGGGGGGAAGGATTCTTGGGGACTATGCATAGATGCATGGCAAAAAATGCTTCTTTTTCATTTTGATTTATATCAATCTCTGAGCCCTAGTCTACATTGGGGCTAGTTTTTGGTGGCAGTTGACCGGCAGTTACGCAAGGAATGTAAAATTCCTTGCGTAACTGCCAGTAACTTTTTTAGCCGCCAGTACACATTCGGGAAAGCTGACCACAAATCCCTTGTCGTCGGCTTTCCAATATGCCCCTTGGCCCCTAGAACTTCCGAGGACGACTTCTGGGAGCAGAGCAGCAAGTTCAGACTCGCTGCTAACCACTCTTAAAATGCGAGGCTGATGGCAGCAAGTTTGCCGCCATCAGTGCAGACATACCCTAAGTGAAGCTCTTTAAAGAGGAGGCTGGGAGTTCTGTTCTCTCCATTTCTCCTCCATCTGAGACCCTCAAACATTGCCATTTTATTTTTCTTGTGCAGGGAACCTTATTGATGTATACTTTTGATATCACTAGAATGTTTATTATACTAAGTCATCTTTTGCATTTCCCTTTCTTTAACTTGCTGCAGCATCTGTCTTTCCCTGGGTTCAGTGAGGAAACTATTGCTCTGCTTCCCCCCCCCCCATCCCTTTTAAATGTTTCCTTTAACTGGTGAGGAAAGGATCTTGCTCTGTGAAGCAATCAGCTACTTCCTGACACATGCTGTCATAGGTCTGTGCCAGTGTTACACCAAGGAACCAGGTGTGTTATGCTTCTTAAATAAACAGTGAGCTCTTTTTCAAGGGGAGAAGGCACTGTGCTGCATCTATTGTGAATACAGAAATCTAAAAAGCATTTCTAGAATCTATGCATTTCAATTCACGTAAACAGATAAACACATACAGACAAACTTCTGCAGGACTGGAGATAATTACCAGCCTCAGCATTGCTCGAGTCAACCCACTGGCGAGGTGGATGAGCTCAAGGGGGTGGAGCAGGATCCAGTAACAGGATGCTCCTTGGAGTTTGCAGAATGAACCCAAAGTCTCTCATTTTCTTCACACTTTTTATAGGGCCCAGGCTACATATAAGTCTATGAAGACTGCCATGTCATGCCCTTCCTATGTTTGATGTAATCATACATCACTTACAAATGTAAGGAACATGACATCTTCACTGTTCTTGTTCCTCTTTACAGACCTTATCGCACCATGTCCTTGATTGAGGCCCTTACACTCCTTCTCACACAGTCTTCAGCCATCTGGATCCATATTGTCTGAGAGCTGGTACATCTCCCTCACAGGCATTCTCTTATCACTTATGACCTTTTCACACCTAACTTTTAATCATGCAGTTACATATATCAGTACCTAACTTTTCTATATAATTAACTCATAAATTTTGTCACATAAACCATAAGATCCTTTTTGCTGGGATTTACACTGTAGGGGAAATTGCTTGCAATAATACAATGTTGTTCTTTGGCTCCTGATGCATTACAATCTCAATCAAGTTCCAAAGCGCAGCCATATTAGTCTAATAAAGGGAAAAAAGCAAGGAGTCTTGTGGCACTTAAAGACTAACATTTATTTATCACAGATGCTTTGAAGAGGGGGCTCTGACAGGATGGGATGAAAATAAATGCAGGGGAGTGTAAGACATGGGATCGGGTCATATTGCAACAGCAAATCAGAGCATTAGTAAGGTTTCAAACTCTAGGAAACAGCACATGGAAGGAGGGTGAAGTCAAATTACCTGTTAAAATGTGAAAAGAATCCATAGTCATGATTAAGTCCTGCTTTCACACAATCTAATTTGCATATTAGTTGGATTTCAGCTGTTTCTCTTTGAAGTCTTGATGTCCCATTGATTTTCTTGAGGACCACCATTAACAGATCATTAATGGAGTGATAAGGAAGATAGAAATGCTGAGCAACTGTTTGTGATTTCTGATGTAAGTTTTCTGCCCATTTATTCTTCTGTGCAGGGACTGTCCTGTTTGTCCAATGTATAAGGTGTGGGGGCATTTCTGGCACATGATGGCATAAATCACATTAGTGCATGAGCAGGTGAATGACCCTTTGATGGAGTAGCTGGCTTGATTAGGTCCTATGATGATGTCTTTTGTGCAGATATGTGGGCAAAGTTGGCAGCATGGTTTGTTCCAGCGACATGTGTCCGTTTTAGTGTTTCTGTTGTTAGAACTGTAGTTGCTGGTGAGTATCTGTTTAAGGTTTGGGGGTTGTCTGTAGGCAAGGAGAGGTCTGTCTCCCAAGGCTAGATGAGTGAGGGGTCATCTTTTAAAATAGGCTGTAGGTCCTTAATGATCTGTTGTAGAGGTCTGACTTGAGGGTTGTATGTGGTGACCAGTGGTTTTCTATTGTTCTCTCTTTTGGGCCTTTCCTGTTTCTTTACTTCCCCAGGTGGGTACTGTAGTTTTAAGAAAGCTTGATAGAGATCCTGAAGTTGTCTGTCTCTGTCTGAGGGATCAGAGCAAAGATGGTTATATCTTAGGGCTTGGCTGTAGACAATGGATTGTGTAGGATGGAAGCTTGAGGGATGTAGATAACTATACCACTCAGTAGGTTTTCGGTATAGGGTGGCATTGATGTGTCCATCCCTAATTTGTACTGTAGTGTCCAGAAAGTGGATCTCCTATGTGGAGTGTTCCAGGCTCAATTTGATTGTGGAGTGGAAATTGCTGAAATCTCTGTAGAAATCTTCAAGAGCATCCCTGCCCTGGGTCCAGATGATGAAGATGTCCTCAATGTAGAGTAAGTAGAGGAGAAGAGGTGCTTTGGGATGAGACTTGAGGAAACATTGTTCTAAGTCGCCCATAAAAATGTTGGCATATTGTGGGGACATGCAGGTATCTATAGGAGTGCCACTGACTTGGAGGTATAAATTATCCTCAGATCTGAAATGGTTGGGGGTGAGCACAAAGTCAACAATTCTTATCAATTGCTTTGAGTACTTCTGTGATGTTCTGAAAAGAAACTGCTTTAAAGAATTTACGAACTGTTTCAAAGGGCTTGTTGTTGACCAGAATTTACACTTTCATAGACACATGGCCTGAGGTCACAGGATGTTACACGGCAGGGTAACCAGTTCTATTGCCCTTTCTGTAACCCTTTATTTGTCTCAGAAGCAGAAGTTATGTAATTTAGATTTTGTTACAAATTTTAGAAACTAAAAAATTCCTCATCTTTTAAGTATTTTTAAAAAATCCAAATTAATTTGAGTCCTCTTTGGCAAGATTATCCCAGCCAGTTTTACCACTGATACACAACTTAGTACAATTGTTGTAAATCCTCTGATAAATTGTTAAGACCAGCACTATTAAGCAGACCCTGCAATTAACTCAAACAGTTTGAGAGTATATCATCCCTGAAAGAATTAATTAAAACTCTTCCTTCTTATTTATCCACTCGCACTGTTGTTTCTGACTCCTTGGAGCCATTCTGCAGTGAAATAGATATATAAAATCAGCTGGTGGTACAGTAAAGTCTTCTCTGACTTTATAAATATTTTTGCAATAATTTTTAAACAATATTTCCCCATATAAAACAGCATCTTTATCAAACCAGCTGTTAAATATTTCACTTCCCCACTGTATCTCAGAAAATCTATTAAGAAGGATGGAAACAATGTAACAATGTCCAAGTTAAAATAAGAATAACTTCTTGGGAGTTAAAATGTCAGCTGCTGAACAAATAGCTGCAGAAGATGAAAACAACTACAATACTCCCTTGAGCCAAATTTGATTGAGAAATATTGATTAGTTTTTCATGAAAGAACTTATTTTGAAACTGGGATGGGCTTTTGTTTACGGAAGACACAAGTGTGGTTGCTGAGGAATATTTCACAGCCTAAACAAGACCCCCAAAACCAGAATTAATGATTCAAGATGCTTTACTTTGTGGAGTTAAATCCCTTCATAGAGCATTCAACAGTCCATAGACCTTGGTCGGTATGTCATTGTATATTGTTAAGTCTACTTTTACCATTGACCCTATGTCTCTAGAATTCCCATTGACTTCACTCAGGGTTTCACCTGCAGTGCCTTCACACAATTTAAAAATGTTCATGAACTGTTTCCCACAAGTAGGCCAGTCAGCATGTGTCTTCTGATTACAACCAGTATAATTTCCTTTAAATTATGGTCTTTGGACCTAAATTCCTAATGTAACCCCACTGACATTAATGGAGTTACAGCAGAGTGAAATAGGCACATGATGCATAAAAGCAGTGATTATTCTTTGATACATATGCATCCTGCAAGAAACTGTCTTTAAGCTGTTGCTGAACTGCTCTTTAGAATGGATCTCAGGTCTGGGCATCTTCAACTTGTGTGTCCTACCTGAGCTAGATTCAGCAGTGTACAAATCAGTTTTCCCATTTTCTCTGTGTGAGGGCACCACAGTGTTTCAAATCCTCAGGACCTACTGATTTTCCATCATGATCTCCATATCCTGCCTACAGAGAGAGAAGGAGAGGAATGCCATTTCAGTGAAGGGAGTAGACAGTGGGGAAACTCAGTTCTGCTTGTAATTCATTTCACTTTCTCTCCTAATGAGTACTCCAATGCTTGAGTTGCAGACACTGCACAAGAATCCTAGTCTAAGTCTAGAACTATTTTTACCAAGATACATAGCCTTTTTTAAAAGGTTCTGCGATCTTTTTTGTAGTCTATGGTTTTATAACTTTTTTTTTAATGAGTCATAAGTGCTGGAACAAAGGGTGCTGGGAGTGCAGCATAGCTGACTACAAGTGGTTTCCATTATTTAGAGGGCCACTACAATGGATGCATGATCTCTAAATTATTCTTGGGCATGATATTTTTGGTGATCTTTCCATCGTGAAAGAAATGTTCAGGTTATGTGCTGTAATTAGATCATTTTTCACCATTAACATAAATGAGCTGATGCTGAACTACAGGCTTAAGATGAACATTTAAAAGTTGTCAAGGTTGAAAGTAGAGAGAAAGTATATCTGCATTATAATTAACAAATAAGGGACATTGTGAAATTAAAGATGGCTCAAATCTAGTATGTAGCTGTAAGGATTTAACAGAGTAAAAAACAAACTTCAATGAAATTTTTGGAGTCTGAGGTTCTGGTCCCTGCATAAATATTAAAAAGCAATTAAAGGATGAGATTACTTACTAGGAGCAGTTGGATGTATACCACAGGCATTATACACAGATACAACTGCTTGATGAAAGAAGGCAAAGAATCAGCACCTCCTCAGAAGGTATTCTGGGAAAAAGCAAGTTCTAGAAAAGTCATATTCTAGATTTGGTAACATCATGGTATTCACAGTATTCATATGTAACAGCCTCTGTAAACCTAGCTGGTAATTTTGGAAACTTCCAAAGCTGGCTGGGTTGACTGTGATGACACTTATCACCAAATTTAGACCTACACGTGCCGTGGGCTGTTATAGTTATTGGTGTCACAAAGAGATTGCCTCTGCCTTTTCATATGTCAATGTGAAGCTGAAACATTTTCAGACAAAGCACAGATTTTAAAGAGTTTGACTTGTTGCATCCATAAACAGAATATTTTTTTTTCAAGTTTGAAAATGCTCTGATTTTCCTGCCCTACTATTGCCTCTGTAACCAGGGGCCATCTTAGGGATTCTGGGGCCTGGGGCAAAAGTCAAGGAGGGGCCCCATCCTTCACTTCCCCCATCCCTGCTTCACTAGGGTCCTCACCAGCTCTCCGACCCCCACACCAGGGATCTGGACTCCCTGCTGAACCCCCCCAGTGACCTCACAGGGCCCCACCAACCTCCCCCGCTGGCCTCACAAGACCTCTTTGCATTCAGCCGGACCTGCCACTGGGCTCCCAGCCCCACTGTCAGCCGTCCGGAAGCCTCCGCCAGCCACCCCACACTGCCATTGGGTTTTCTGGCCCCACCACAGGCCACTACCTGCCCCTGCCAGCCTCGTGGAGCCCCTCTGCCTCCCACAGGACCCTCCGCTGGGCTCCCTGGCTGTGCCGCGGCTCTGCCAGTCCCCCTGGCCCCCACTGGACACTGTCTGCCTTGCAAGGCCCGCTGCCAACCTCTCCACCCTGCTGCCAGGCTCCCTGCCTGGCCCCCTGTACCCGCAGAGCCCTTGGCAGCTGCCTGTGCTGCTCACTCACCAAGGCAGATGAGGAGACATTGCCTCCCCTCACATCCACTTACCCAGGGCCGTCCTTAAGGGGGGCTAAAAGGGGCAGCCGCCATAGGCCTCATGCTTTGGGGGGTCTCGCGCTTTTGGGGGTCGCACACAACCAGCGGGAGTAAGAGAGCAGGGACCTCCTTCAAGCTGAGGAGCTAGCCTGCCCAGGGAGCAGCTCCGGCTGGCCGGGGAAGGGGGAAGGGAATTCAGACAGGCAGCGTTTGGTTACAGGAACTCCTGACTTAAGTAGCCACCTTCCCACAACTGCTCCCTGAGGGGAAGAGAAAGGGCAAGGGCTGAGATAAAACTTATGGAGCCAGCCTCAGGCAAGCAAACGGGGACAAAGTCAGGAGAATGTCACATCCCCAACCTTTACAAAACAGGACCTTCTCTTTGAATTTACATCAGCATCTCTAGAAGGTGTTCGAGATATTAAGGAACTTTATTCCTTCTACACTTAACAAGAGTTTTCAGTCTTCAGGGATGTCTTTTTGGGCAAACTGCTCTGTGCAGATAATGATCTATTATACCTGAGAGAGAAGACCCCAGGCTAGCACATATATGGAAATACTGGGTTTTTAGGTTAATGGCCATCAATCAACACATTAAAGACATTTTTTGTCTTTCCTTCTGCACTGTAAGTATGCCCCATTGTCATTGATTGCAGTCAGACCACCAGTTCCAAAGCATGGCAAAGAGGAAAGCAGCTGTGGCCGTGTGGGTCTAGTTTAGCAAAACAAAAAAGGAATTCCTGATATAAAATAAACAAGGAGTCTTGTGGCACTTTTACAAGCTAACAAATAAATATTTTTTTAAAATCTTTAATATCTTTAAAAGTGCCACAAGACTTCTTGTTTGTTTTACATCAAGGTATCTGAGAGGAGGCCAAAGGTCCCTTGTTTCTTCCTCTCATCCTCAAACAGTACCTGAGTTTCATTACTTAGATCACCTGCAAAGCAATGAGGAATGTATGAATACATATATTAAAATAAGATGGGAAAGGAGAGAGTCAGGCAGCATAAAGGAAATAACATGCATTAGACAATTGGAATCCAGTGCTTTAAGGTGAGAGAGGACCTGGATTTATTTATTGATATTATCCAAAAACAGCATCTCTCTCTCTCAATTTTCAATTTAACAAAAACTTGATCTAAGAAAAATGATTAAACTTGTAAAATTGTGTGCCCATCTTGAACAGGAAACCAGAACCACAAAGAAGAGTAACTCCAGATGCTCCTGTCCACTGGGCTGTGAGGTTGATGAAATATCACCATGACACTTCAGTATTGCCTACCCCAAACATCAAAAATAGTCACAAGTCTGGCTTAAATATATCATTAAAACTCACTTAAAAATAAAGAGATGTTTAAAGAAATAATAAATGAGGGAGAGCTATTTTCTTTGATTTCTGGGTTTTGAACCTTTAGGATAAAGTCAGATCATGTTTTTCTGCTTCTCTCTGCAACTTTTTAGCCTGAGGGCTAGACATTTATGATTTTATTAAAGAAAAGATATGACACTGCCCAGTGTTCCCTCTAAGCTAATGATGCAGCTGAACAAGTTATGGGTGCATTTGGGGAGCCAGCGGGCAGCAGGGAAGAAGCCCGTTGGGGCCTGGAGAACCAGTGGGGAACATGCTCAGCTGCATCATCAGCTTAGAGCAGTGGTTCCCCACCTTTTTCAGGTTGGGGACCTCTTTGTAACAAAAAAAATCTTTGTGGGCCCCCCCCAGCTGATTATGTAATCTGGCCTGCATGGGCTAACTCTGGCCTGCACCAGTGGGACAGCTGGTGAGCAGCGCTGCCACCACCACTGCCCACACCACGGAGGAGCTGAGCCCTGCAGCTGTGGTCCCCTGCCCTTGCCCCTGCTGGGGAGCTGCTGTGGCTCCATTCCCCTGCCAGGAGACAGCCACAGATGGGGGAAGGCAGCCCTGGCAGGGAGCATCAGGGCTGTAGCTGGATTCCGGCCCCGGGTAGGGAGAGGCTCCGCAGACCCCCTGCAATGTGTCTGTGGACCTCTGTGGGTCCCTGGACCACAGGTTGGGAACCACTGGCTTAGAGGGAACATTGTCTGCAAAGTTTAAAATGGGGGGGCCCTGCACAAACTGATTCACCCTGGGCCCTGCTGCCCCCTAGGGACGGCCCAGCATTTACCAGCTGCCCCAGATAGCAGGGGTATGTAGCTGAGCTGATTGCATGCTTCCTATCCCTAGGAAGAAGGTAGACAGGTTTGAAAATAGATAAGAGAAGAGAAAATTAGAATGCAGAGGGAGGCATAAGAGATTAAAAAGAGAGGGTGGTGAATGTGTAATAGAAAAAAAATGGGGAGTGGGGAGAAAGATGAACTAACACAAGAAAAGAAAACGAGTAATGTTAGGGAAAGGAGAAACAACAGGTAATGAAAGTGATGAGAGAAAATATAGGGAAAGATTTAAAAAAAAAAAAAGAAGCAAGAGAAGAATAAAATGGAGGTATCTAGCTATCTAATTTTTTTCAGGTGGCCCTCAGGCTGACATTCATTGCAGTAGGTGCATAGTCTCAAAAGCTCCTTTTTTAAAAATGTAATTTTCCTTGTGTAACCCATGTGCCTAAATAGGTGCAATCTCTTTTAGGGACCCTTATGGCTGGGTTATGTTGCTGGGCAGATTTTGCAGCCCAGAAACCAGAACCTTCTGGTAAGAGGATGAGGGAGCACACTGAGCATGCTCCACAAGTTTTATTGTTTTGCTGGAGTTACATGCCCAGGGAGAAGCCTGAGAAGAGAAGCCTGGAGAGGAGCAAACAGAGCTGCAGAGGACATTGGCTAAGGGACTCAGTGAAAGGAGCTGAGCAGGAGTGGACTGCAGGATGTTTTCTCCCAGCTTTCAACTGCTTTGCAGGGGAGTTGTCTGCAGCGGAACTGAGAGTTGGATGGCCAGTGACCTGATTGCATGGTGCTGGCTGCACAGGAGGAGGAAAGGACTGCATGGCATCTGCCTGAAGATTCCTGCAGCTAGAGAGGATGAGGATTGCTTTCGTTCTGCATTCAAGCCCCAAGGACTTAAAAGACTGGAACTGAGATAAGGGTGACTCCACCTGAACTTTGGGACTCTTGGGTTTCTTACTGTTTTGTTTAAATGTATTATGGTTCTTTAGGATAAGGTGTGTTTAGTTAGTTAATAAAGTTCATTGTATGTTTATGCTGAGTGGTAGTTTAATGAGGGATGGGAACTCTGAGCAGTCTTCGCTGTGAGTCCTTTTGACAACTGGATCCTGGCTCTCCAGTTGCTTTCATCAGGGGTTTTCTCTGTGAGGCACTGGAGAGGGGCAATTGAATAAATTTGAGCCCACCCTAGCAGGTTACA
>ML681996.1:26477989-26577152 GCA_007922195.1 Podocnemis expansa
GTTACACTTGGACAAAGATACCTGTTGACCAGTGGTTCTCAACCTTTTGTAGGTCACGACACACTTGGGGGCATATTGTGACCCTAGAGGACATAGCAGCCCACCTCTCCCTGCTGATTCCGGTCATCTTCCTGGGTCTCCATGATGCATGTATCATTATATGGCGACACAGAAATGTGTCCGGGCACTAGGGTTGAGAAATGCTGCTGTAGACACCTTGCAGGGGGGTCTGTTGCCTTCAAATATGAAAAACATCAGTGTTGTAAGAGAGCAAGAATGTGCCTTAATTTACACTCTGAGTTAGAGATCGATGGAAACTGCCAGACTCACATTCAGTCCACTGAGTCACCTGAGACCTTTCAGTGTTGTCACTTACACAGTTGTAAAATTGCAGTTTCTGTCTCCATAAGAATTGGATTTTAACAGGAAGAAATGGGGGTGATAGAACTCTTCTCAGGGTTCTCCAGAGTCTTCCCTGTGGACAGTAAGAGAGTGACATTAAAGAATGATGTGTTTTATATGCTTCATTGAGTATAAATGGGGTTTTGTAGAATGAGAGCTGTTGCAAAAGGTATATTGCCTAGGATTACTGCTGTACTTCACCCCTCTTCAGAGGGAGTTCTCACATCTGAGTTAGCAAATAGCTATGCTATGCTGAATGGGTATTCTGACCAAACTTTGAGCCTTGAAACCTAATGCAGTGAGCAGTACTTAGGAGACTGGGCGGGATCAGTACAGCTGCTTTTTATTGTATTTGGCTAGGAGTGATTTGGACTATATAGAATGAAGCATTTTGTTCCTCTCTATGCAATGTTCTTAATGAAGGTCAATCACAGCAACCAATTTATCTGTTTCTTCTTGTATAGAATTGCAGGAAGACTCCTTACCATAAAAAGAAACTGCTGAAGAAGGGAAGAAATCAAAGCGAGAGTCAGAAATTGATAGCATAATAGCACTCATAAAGAGAGGAGAATAGGAAAGAAATACATGCCTACAGAATCACTCGGCACGGCTTATTTTTAATGAATAATGAACACATTTGTGTTTAGCATATTGTTTGTGAAAAAGAAGCTTAAATTTATTTTTTTATAAACACTTTTTTATGTTAGTGTACTGAAACTCTGCATGTATCAATCTCTATTAGGTTCCCTTATGTGTACATTAGAAGCTAGGATTGAGATTGCCAGCTCAAGGGACATACTTGTGCCAGCTCTGATTGAGCTCACGTTTAAAATAGAGTGTAGCTCTGGTGGCAGGAGTGGTGGGATAGGATAGATGTTCTGAGTAGGTACCTGGATATGAAAATAGAGGGTAGCTAGACTGTCCCTGCACTTGCACTGCTGTGACTGAGTTCTTACCCATCTGACAATCTTCTTTGGTGATTGACACATTGCATCTAGGGAAGGACCATTATCTGAAGAAGCAGGGTCAGAATAATGCTATTCCCATTCTGGTTTGTACTATAGCATCATTATATGAATCAGACAGTCCATTCAGTTCTCAAGTCTTCCGCTTTTCGTTATACTTATTTTCAAAAATGCCAAATGTTGTGTGAATAATTTAACATTTAAAAGACTGGCAAAATCAGCTGAAACAAATTGCACTCCATTTCTTGACTATGGGAAGTATTATAATAATCAAGAATGTGAATCCCAAATCCATGTCTTGAATTTGGGGGGAAAAAATAAATCCTATCTTGAAACATTAATAGAGTTCTTCATTCCGCTTAAAACTATAGACTTTTTGCACTGCTGCAAAGTCAGCGCATATTACAAATGGTCAGATGTGTAAAACACACCACCTCCTTTTGACATTATGGAAACTTGAGATCATTGTTGTGGTGAACCTTTTCTAAATTCACAGCAGAAGCTACTAAAAATCTATGGTGAAAAAGATAAATGGATAATGAAAATAATGTTTGGTACTTGTAATATGTTGTTTCTTCTTAAAGAACTTCCCAGTGATGGATACACATTACAACCTCCATTTAGTTTTTCAGATTGAGAATTTGAAACTGAGGTTATGTGAATTGGTCAAGGTTGCACAGTAAGTCAGTGATAGAGGTGAGAACACAACTCTTTCCTAATTCCTAAACCTAGGCCCTTGCCTTTGGTCAGTATGTCCAGCTGCATCCCGCAGCCCCTGATTACCAGACATTTGGGGGCCATTCTTCTCTTCTCCAAGGAAAGCACCCTTTGCCAAGGAGCTGGGAATGGTGTGCTTAAAAAGCTGTATGTCAGCTGGGTATTCCTCTTGTATATGGACACACTGTATGCAGACAGCTGAATCAGCACTGAGACTATTATGTGCCATCATGTTGGTGCCAGGGTCTACCCCTGAGGCCCAGTTGTTGAATCCATATTCTGATTGGGCCTTGTAGATGTTACACGCATGTGCCAACTCTGAATAGCTCATTGCCTGGGTTTTGGCGACACTGGGTAACAAACACAAATGATTAATAAAAAGAAAACATTTTTTTTCTCTTAGGGTATGAACAACATCTCTTCATTTGTGGTGAAGCTTAAAGTTGTCATTTTAAATTGCTTCGTCTTTGCAGAGTGCTGGGTTGTCCTTTCAAAACAGTTTGTGAACAGTCATCTCCTTTTAACTTGTCTTTAGTATTACAAACCAAAGTAATTCTGAATAGCTTTATCAGTTTCACTGGATTTTGGATCAGGTCCCGAGTTTGAGGCTCATCTGCAGAAAGTAAGTTGCACTGTGCAGAGAAGAAGTTCAGTGGAAAAAAGTAACATTCAGTTCTTCTTCGAGCACTGCTTGGATACATTCAGAAATAGGTGTTTCCGTGCCAGAGCACTGGATTGGTTGGAACTTTTTGCTCTAGCCTGTCAGAAGAGCGCAGGTGGCCACTGCCCCCCACGCCACCCCATGGCTATATAGATGGCCGCCGCCTGGCCCCTTCCCAGTTTTCATTTCTTCCATCTCAGCATTGGTGGTAGAACTGCCTGCTCCTTGCTTCGCAAGCAGTCTGTCCTCGATTGTGAAGGAGCCTCTTGCTCGACTGGGAGAACCTATTTGTGGACTTGGTCCCCCCGAAGAAGGTCTCCCTTTCTGGGCCAGAACATCGCGCTCCAGTGCTGTCCGCCATGCCAGGGTTTAAGCTATGTGCTGAGTGCAGCAAAGCCTTCCTGTGGGACGATCCCCATGAAAAGTGCCTCTGGTGCCTTGGCGAAAGCCATGAGCTCACCACGTGCTCCCTCTGCCTGTCCTTTAAACCCAGGACCATCAAGGACAGGGAGCAGAGGCATCGTGCCCTGGCCTCTCAGCAGGCCTAGCACTTCTCCCCCAAGGCTTTGGGGCCTCCTGCGGCACCATGTGCCAGCTCGGCGCCAGAGCCTGCCGCCTGGCACTGCACCAATTGGCACCGCAGGACTAGCTCAGTGCCTTCGGCACCGAAGCAGCCTCACCCCTTGGCATGGGGCTCTCCTTGGGACTGGTCGGCCTCAGTGCTGACCCTGTCGACCCCGGAGGCAGTGGAGGCAGCGAGGGCGCTCCTCCTGTTGCCTATGCCCTCTTCTCCAGTGTCACCCAGAAGGGGGAAGCCGGTCTTCCTTTCGAAGGCCTGGGTGCCACACACGCGGCACCATTCGCCCTCTCCATCGCTGGCCCCGGGACCCCAAACACTAGAGCCCCTTGGGAGTCCTGGTACTGTGGAGCCATCGCCACGGCACCATACCACCCTCCTGTCTCTGGTGCCACCTTGGGAATCCCGAGAGATTTCACCCTGTTCCAGCCTGGGGGAAGGGGCTTCAAGGGGCTCCAAATGGCCTCAGCGCCGACTCTCGGAGCTGTCACCCTTTCAGTATCACCCCCTGGATTGGTCCCTGCAAGAGGTCCCTCGAACCTCACCAGCACTGGCCCCCTCGGCACTGGTGAAAACACTGAACCCGGTACGGTCTTCCTATACCGGTGATTTGTTGGCGCACTTCGACCTCCTGCACCATGTCTCTGCCCACATGGGCATGGAGGTTCAATTCTCTGAGTTGCCCTCGGATGCTCTTTTTGGGCCACTCTTTTCATCGGTGGCACCGCTTACAGTGCCCCTCCACCCCAGCGTTTGGGACTTGGCCTCCTCCCACTGGCAGAATCTGGGTTCTATCTTCCCGGTGTTGGATACGGCTGGTCTTAAATATAGAGTCCCGGGGCCTGAGTTCCCCTCACTTACCCACCATCCAGCCCCTCGTTGTGCAGTGGTGGAGGTGGTCTTAGGGCTGGGGCAGGTTCCTCCCGATCCCCTCCCAACATTGAAGGATGCTAGGGAACTCGACTTATGAGGCTGCAAAGTTTACTCCTCCTTAGCCTTCCAGTTGAGGGCTGCGAACAATCAGGACCTCATTAGCCAATATATGTTGGACATATGGGAGTCACTCCATAAATTTAGACACCTACTCCCACTGGAGGAGAGGGAAGAGTATGAGGCTTTCCTGGAGGAGGGCAAAATAGCCTCCCAAGACCTCCTCCGTTCATCCTGGGACGCTGTGGATACAGCGGCCCAAACTATGGGCTCTGCTGTAACCCTGCACCGCTCAGCCTGGCTGCGGGAAGCCAGAGTCCCTCTGGTCTCACAGCAGGTCGCCCTCGACTTGCTGTTTGGGGAAAATGCACTGATCCCTGGGGAAACCTCGTCCATCCTGGGCATCACCTATGACCCCAGGGGAGAGCTAAAGTATTTTGCCCTCCTCCAACCAGGGCCACTTCCATGCCCTCCGGCCCCATAGGGACGATAATAGGCCATGTTTATCCCTTCTCCCCCACACCCCTTATCTGTTGCTGGTGAGGACTTGTCCTCACCACCATAACTGCAGTTCGAACCCCTCCGGGGACCCTCCTAGCAAACCCCCTCCAGGAGAGCTCTCAACCCTGGTCATCAATTTGGTTATAACCACCCAGATTGCTGCCAGGCCCCCTTGGTGGCTTAGTAGGTGACATCCAGCACTTCCTATGCCGCAGCGGGTGCTCGACTCCCAGTGGTGGGACTCTCCCCTTCTGAAATGACAACTAATCCTTCTCTCCCTTCCTCACCCCCCTCCCTGGTGATGATGGGCGATTCACACGTGGCACAACCTCTCTCTGGGTAGGACAGGGTCGGTCCCTAGGCCTTGTGGGGACTGGCCCCCTCATTATTCAAATTCCTCTCCCTCAGTGGAGGGCATCATAGAAGCCTGCTGTCTAAATCCAGACAGGCAATTGATGGCCACCGGCCCTAGCCCAAAGAGGCTACCATGACTGCATACACTCCGTTTGGGGAAGAAGCCCCCCTTCCCCTTCCTGCTTCATCTATGGTGACCCTCTTACTGGAGGGGGTACATACGGCACTCTTAGAACCCACTTCCAAATTCAGAGAGTTCATCACCCACCATTGTCCACCCAACCTGTGAGGTGATGAACCCCTACTATTGGTTCCACGCACTGACCACAAGATGAATGGGCTCTCTGCCACGCTCACCCCTACCGCCCTCTCGCTGGTGTTCAACCATGGCCCCCAATTGACCCTCATTGAGATCGTGAGCATACGTTTACAGTTGGAACGCTCCCCGACTACAGGGGTCAGGAAATTCTAACCGCCTCCTGTATACCAGACATAAAATGCCAGGACCTAGCAACCAGATATAGCCATCGTTAACTCTCTCATGGCCCTTGTGCTGTATGAACCTTCAAATCTTCTTCCTCAACTTAAAGCTGAGAGTAGATGTAGAATGGGGCTGCTGTCCATTCTTCTACCGTCCTCCAAAATATACAGAGGGAAGGAGGTTAAGCGAGCAAGCGGTGGACCAATTCCCCTGGAATTCTCCCAACCTGGGATTTCGATCACCACTAGCGGCACATACCCAGGCTCCAAGCTGGTACGTGGGTTCTTGCCCCTCATAAAAGGGGCCCAAGATATCTTCCTCCCTATCCCTGAAGGAACTGTTTCCGTTACATTCCAATTGGAAGCCCCTCGGGCCCAAAACTGAGAGGAAATATCCGGATATAAGTTGCGAAACCAACTAGACTTCTCCTTTGCCACTCAGTCATACGCAGGAAGGCTTATCCTTCCACCTTTCAATTCACCCATGATCACAGCCCATCTTCCCCGGCGTCGGTCTGGGAACCGTCTTCACAGATGGTTGCTCCTCCGGCACCAATCTTCGCCCACAAGGGCGTTCGTCCAGCGGTGTCTCTCACATAGCCATCTTCCCTGGGTACAGCCTTAGTACTGAGAGTCTCTCGGCTTAGCTACAGAAGACCCTAATTCAAGAGTTTTGTGGGTACATTTCCCTCCCTCCCATAAGACCCAGAGCTCTCAGTAGGCGCGTCTTAGAAGACACGTCCTGCCCTAACTGTCGTGACAGAGTTCGACTATAATGCTCACTCTTCTTGAAACTGAAGTTACTCTCATTATACGGGTATTTGGGAATGGGCTCACCCTTGTTAGAGCCCACCTTCCGGTAGGACCTATTCCTTCACTACCATACCTGTGGAGGACACTCCAGGTATACTAAAAAAAAAAAAAAAAAAAAAAAAGACAGAGGAGAGAGCAGGATGCACCCCAACAGGCAGCATCCCACTTCCCTGACACTGTGGAGGAGCCTGCCTCCTCCGTACAGTGTCGGGGCTCCTTCCTGGAGGGAGCATCAATCCCAGCGGGCATCCCGATGCAGTCCTAATTGGGCTCGGTCCTTCTCCCACATCGCCCCCTCCCCCCCCAGTGGGGTGAGACCATCTGGCTGAAGTGTGTGAATTCTTAGGCCTCGGTTACTAGCAACTGGACCTACTGGATTTATGAGCCATTACCAACCCACAGCCCAACTCATCCAAGCCTCTCACCGTAGCATCCCTACGGCTGCTTTCCTGTTGAGGAAACTCTAAACAAAAGGGAAGGGAATGGCATAGATAGTAGTACTACTACCTCCTTGGCATGCAAGGATTCACTTTTGGATATTCCCCCAGTGGTTTTCGTCATGACACCATCCGTGCTTCTCTTTTACTTCCATAGGATGGACCAGGCACCAGGGCCCCAAGCAGGTCCTGTGATGTTGTTATGACTGTGCCTGTCAGGATATCGACCGCTGTTGCCAATGTCCTGATACCTTCTTGAACTAGTTCGCTGCACCTTCTCCAGATTCTTCCCCCCCCCCCCCCCAGCCGCCCCCCCCCCCCGTGGGATACTGACTGCACCAGATTAATACACCTGAAACCCTCTGGCAGGCGTGTCATGGCTGCAGTTCCCGGGGGAACACCAACCCCCTGTTCAAGCCTCTGGCCTGACCCCTTGGCCCATAGGTGCCCTACAATATCGAACAGAGGGAAGAGACTCCCCTCCCCTCGGGGTTTTCTCGCAGTACTGATGACCATCACCACCAGCCCACCGGTTATGGCAGCGTTGGTACCCACCAGTGCCAGCTGGACAACCCTGCTGCCTCCTGAATTCCCTTATAGGTGGTACGCTAACATGTTTTACTGCCAGAAAGTTAATCTTCTGATCTTATCTCACCTCTGCCATATGCCTTTAGGCAGAGTGGTTAGAGTTGCATTCCTCGACTTTAGCCATGATGCATTCATATCTCATTTACACTTAAGGTGACTTCAGGCCCTCCTGCTTAAGCACCACAATAGGTGCTCGGACAAACTGGGCCTACTTTCTCCACTGGGTTAAGTCCTGCAATCCCTGCTTATCCTTGCCGGGGCGATGGTCCTTGGGTCACTCTCCTAGACCTCTCCAGGACCCTGCTCGTTGGACAAATACCCATGTTGGAGTTATGCCATGCTGAAGGTGGAAGAGCCAACTCCACCCGCCATCCATCAGCATGGCTAACAGTCACCTATTTCTGAATGTATCCGAGCAGCGCTCGAAGAAGAATGATGGGTTACTTACCAGTAACCGTCCTTCTTTGAGATGGGCTGCTCAGATTCATTCAGAGCCCTTCCCCTGTCCCCACACTTGGAATTGGTGACTCTTAGGAACTGTGGAGAGGCTGGGCGGCGGCCACCTATATAGCCACGGGGTAGTGCGGGGTGTGGGGTGGGGTGGTGGTGGTGGCTAATTGCCCTCTTCTGACAGGCTAGAACAAAAAGTTCCGACCAATCCAGCGCTCCGACACGGAGACACCTATTTCTGAATGAATCCAAGCAGACCATCTCGCAGAATAACGCTTATTGGTAAGTAACCCACCGATCAGTAGTGTGAGCACTGTGCCTGGATATCTTACAACAGGTGTTAACAGTTCAGTAGTCACCATATCTAGGCACAGTTTATGATGTTTTCCCTGATACTTTCATTTATTTTTCTACTAAAATCTTTCTAGTACTTTTATTAAGGAAGGATATGTAGAAATAAAACATTCCAGGGTTTCCATTAATAAATCATCAGTGCTTTCCTCAGGTAGTCTCTCCTACACCAGACACATTCCCTGTCAGCTGTGTCATAGACACATTGTAGAAATTTATATACTATTTATATTTTTTATATTTAAACAGGGGAACAGTTGTATCAGAGTTTTTAAAGATAATATAGGTCTCTATTATACTATGTCTGTAACATTTACAGGACAATCACAAAGGGCTGTAAATATTGTACTTCACATTACTCTATAACTTTACATAAATCTTTAGTTTTCATTACTTTGTTTGAGATTTGTTTAGTAGTGTACCCCATCTTTTCTCTGATACATAAATATTAGGAGTCCATGCCTGTGAGAGTGTGTGGACCTCTCTTGCAAGGTTCTTTGCTCTTTCAATGCCCAATTGTGTCCATCCGGAGTTAATGGTACTTAGGTACAGGCAAGATCAAACAGTTATTCTTCAGTATGTGTGACAGTGCATGGTTTTAACAGTTGCCTTTTCTATTGTTTTTATAGAGTATGTAAAGGATGTAGTTTGAGAGAGGATATATTAAAAATAGGTGGCTTTCTTATCACAAGAATTTTGTGCTCTACTGACTCGAGGTGAACTCAGGGATTTAGCTTGTCTTTCGTTCTGAGAAAAAATCCCCCCAAACCAACCAACCAACCAAAAAACCTCGAAAACGTATTCTTATATCAAATAGTTTGCCCAGTCACTACCAGTAAACTCTCTTATTCTTTTGTTTTTGAGAAGCAGCTGCCCTCCAGTTCAGAAGAGGGTATTCAAGGAAGCTGTAACCTGTCTGTTTTGATCACTGCTGAGTGTTCCTTCTGCTTTCATCTGCAGAGTGAATTGTGGCACAAGAGGCCCCAGAAGTTACTGTGTTTTATTTCAGGGAAATTGCTAAAGGGAAAAATCATGGAAAGTAAATCAGGCAAGTTTTTCCAAGGTATCTTTTGCTTGAATTGCTCACACAACGGGCACCAGCCCTGGGAGCTGTAGTCTGTTTCCTTAACCTCATGCTGCCCTACAGGGAAATGGGAATGAGGGCAGAAGTCACCCCATGTAGCTCCTTGCTCCTCAGGAGCACCACTGACCCCAGAAAAGGTTTGGGCTTGGTGCGCTGAGACTCAGGGCTTGAGCGCTGCCACCGCAGGTGGCCCAACGGTGGAGCCAGGGTTCAGGATTTGGGACTCGGAACTCGAGCCCTGTAACCCAGTGCCAGCGACAGCTCAGTTGCTCCACCAAACAGAATTAGAGAGAATCCACCCTGCGTCTGTTTGAAGAACGAAGGAGAGGGGGCCAAATACAATCTAGCTATATTAAAGGAAGGTTTCAGTTCAAGCTCTCTCTCTCTCTCTCTCTCTCAACGGTTCTGTTCAGTTGGGTTGATGGTAACTAACGCATGTGGCTTTACAGCAAGAGGAGACATAAACATTAGTCCAACTGTATTTATTTTATATATACTTAGTCCTTTTAAGGTGTAGTTCTGAAGCAATAAAGAAACCGTTAATTTATTCCCTTTCAAGGACATCAATTTTCTATTTGTCTAAGTTTGGGAACCATCAGTAAGACAGATGTCAGCTGCGTCTTATTAGGTTAAGGGCTCCATGCATTCAACGAAAATGTACATGACAGGTGTGCTAATGGGTCTCCATGCTTTCATTCCTATAGGCGCATACATCAGTGCAAACATTAAGTAGAGATGAATCAAACTGATGTGATGACCTTCAAATATGTCTGATCCTTGGGATATTCAGATGTTTGTAGGTGTAGTAAACACTCCTGAATCGGTTGCTGGCAGCATAGATTGTTTAAGCTATTTTGGAAAATTGCCTACTTTGAAGCACAGTTTCTAAGTTAATATTCCAATATGAAACAGGGCTCATGCCTCATTAACTCTTAAATGCTGCAAATCCATTTTGTTATGTTTATGGAAGTGAAAAGCTAATTAAACTGGCACCAGCTACACAGGGTATGGCAGGTGCTGAGGAAGCTTCCCAGTGCAACTTTGTCAGTTTAAGGGACTCTCCTCTTCTCTCCTGTGAGGAATAGATTTGTTTTGGCATAGAAATATTTTAGGATGGGAAAAAACACTACTATTTTATACTCACGAAAGAGGAGAAAAAGGTGAAATGTTTTGCCTACTATTTTGAGCCTGGAAGAAATATTAATACGCTATGTAGTCTAGTTACCTGAGATGTGATCATTTTGAACCCAAAGTATAAGTGTCTCTCTCTAACATTGTTTGGCAATCTTTCTGTTTTCCAGTTATAAAATATTTGTTTTTCCATGCTTTCATATTTTCACAAGGCCAGACCTTACAACCTAATTTAAGCTCCATGCCATATGGGTATGGCAAAAACAGTAGGAGTATGCTAAACAGGGAAGGTGACTGCCTCTAATATTTTCATGCAGGTACTGGGCATAAACTGACTTCCAGGGCTGGGAAGTTCAACAGGATGCATGCATCTCCACCCTTCTATGGTTAATGGTTGGATAGCTGGACTATGTGAAGCCCTGAATATCATCAGAGCATGTCTGCACCCCAGGCTGTCCACACACCATTCTGGGAATTAGTATGTGTATCTGAAAGGCATAATATCTCCAAACTCCATTGCTCAGTCAAGTCACTGCTTCCTCAGTTCAGCTCAGGTGCATAAGAGTCATAAACAAACCCTAATTTTGAGCATGTCAAGTAAAATGTTTAGATATATGTTAAGAGACTCTGCCCATTTAAAAAATATCAACAGATAATTTTTAAAGAAAGTTGTGAAACAAACATTTTAAAGAAGGCTACTAAATTCAGAGAGATAAAGTGGATGAGGTAGTATCTTTTGCTGGTCCAGCTTCTTTGGAGAGGCAAGTTTGTTTTTCTTGCCAGTCGAAATCGGTCCAATAAAAGATACTACCTCAGCAACATTGCCTCCCTAATACCACAGGACAAACACAGCTTCAACAACACCGCTTATACCCCATTCAGGAGAATTTAGTGCTTCTGAAGTTCCCAAGGTGTTGCTAAAAAGTTTTAAATCACTCTTCAATAGTCTTTGTGAAAGGACATCTACTCTAGTTACTCTGTTATATTGTATAGAACTTCTAGAGCCCCTGTACATCATAAATTGAATGGTCAGACCCAGTCACTTCAAGGGCAAAGCATAGTCCTGTTATCTGATTAAAACAGAACCTGTTTTAGAAATCACATTGAGATAGGTTCATTGCCTCTACACTGAAGTGAATAAGATGTGGGGTTAAACAAAGATTGCAGGGTTTAACCCATTTTTAAAAACATGGTTTGGGTCTTGTTTATAATGCAAAAAAGAAACTGATATTAACTGTGAGGGACTGACTGTGTTCTAATGTGATCAGCTGACAAGGAGGCGTTTGTAGTACAGATGTGTCTTTCGTATATTTGACATAACTCCACTGAAACTGATAGAATTAAAATCAAATGATTTTGGACCAATAAATTAAGGTAAATACCAAATTGTATTCACTATTCAGTCCTAACCAAAACTGGCTAGAACATGGTATTAGGTTCCAGAGGGAAATAATATAAAGAGCCAGAATCACTCCACCCTTCTATATACATAAAGCTTCAGTAAAGTTCCATCCAGATGTCATATTCAGGCCATATTTTAAATGGGAGTTACCAGTAAAATTGACTTAAAACTCATTGTTTGGCTATAGCAAAAGGAGGACAGGAGACATATGATATGGTTTGAACCAGGTGTCAGCTTTATTTTTAGATCTTCAGGACTACTTGGTAGATAAAAATGTACAGTGCAGGGAATCCTATGTTCATTTACTAATTACCCTGGCGGCTTCTGCTAGCTCCCCCTCTTTTTCCATCCTGGTTCCTCAGCCAGTTCATTGGTGGGACTTTACCATCCACCCCCTGCTTGGAGGAGGATTAAAATGGGCTATAAGAAAGAGGCGTTGGCTCCCTGCCATACCATTCTTAAGAGCCGGAACACCTCTACCCTAGTTCCATGCTTTTAATTAACACCTCCTTTTTAAGTCTGTTTCTAGGTCATTCATTCAATCACTGCATACCTTCCTTATGGAGTACCTGCACTAGACATTCACCCCACATTTATATGAGTTTCAACATATAGCCTATCTTCCTTCATGCCACATCAGAACAAAGCGCTTCCTGAACCCCCTATGCTGAAGGTGAAAAACCCCAACTACACCTAGGCCAGTCTGGCGGTAGAGGAAAAATTCCTTTCCAGGCCCCCTAAAATAAAAGGGGGTGACTAGTGCAATGTCTACAGCAGGTCTTGACCCACATGACATTTCACATCTAAAGGAGAAAGAGCGTGGGTGCTGCCTCAGCCTGTCCTGTATAAAAGGGAGCTTCATGTGTAAGGCCGCCGCTTTTAAGCCCTTCAGCCAGTTCCCAAGGATGAGTCAATGTTATCATGCTGGCCTCTTATCTCGTTTTTCAGCAGTTTGACCTCTCTTCTCCACCACTGACTTCATTCAACCAGCCAGCCAAATTTCCCATAGCTTAAAGATGCAGTACCATTATTACAAATGCACAATATTAAATATTCTCATCTGAAGTAAGTGAAACCCCTAAAAACTGATATAGCTAATATATATATATTAAATCCTATAAAGCAACAAAACCCCTACTTCATTGGATAAAATGCTAATGCAGTTCCAGAATGATCTGTTATACTTTACACATTGAATTGAAATTCTTGAACAAAAAGTGATTGCTACAATAGAATTACTTCAAAAGGGTTAATACACAGTGAGTTCAGCATCACTCACTGTCTCTTCAGTCTTCTGTTTTTTGCTGATGCAGGATGTCAACTATAGTGCTTGATTTTGTGCTCTGTATGCTTGTTCAGGAACTAGACTGAAACCATGAAACAAAAATTCATATAGGCCACCAAGAGCTGCAAAATTGTTATAATGATTAATTTCTGCTACGTTGAGCTGGATTTGAGCTAGTGACCCATACTGAAAATATGTATTGTATTGCATATTGTATTGTACTGTCAGTTCAGAGACACCTACTATACTAGGAAAAGCAGAGGTTGATTAAGGATAACCTATATGAATTTAGTCAGGGGAGGTCGTGCTTAAAAAGCTGCTGCAATTCTTTGCAGGTATTATGGTCATAAAATAGGGGGTGAACTCAGTGGATATAATGTAATGGAAATGTTTGTTCAATATCAAATGTTCACTGCAATGGGTCAGTGAACTGTATTTTGATTTTCATCAGTGATGTTCTTTCCAGATTTTCCTTTATGGTGTCAACTATGTAAAAATGATCCTTTAAACCATAATGTAGCAAAAGCAGCTCTGTTGCATTCTGTCAGTTAAAACCGATGATTCAAGTACAATTTGCTGGGCCAGCAGTGGGATTGGAGGGTAGGGAAGGGCTCGGAGGGTGGCATGAGGGGGCAGGGGTGCAGCCCATCGCTCACCCACACAGGGAACATTGCCAATTGCACATGGCCAGCAGCTGCGTCCTCTACCTGGCTGGAAGACACAGTCTTCTGGCCAGCAGGGAGCTGTCCTGCCCCAGGCTGAGAGTTTTTAAAATTCCTGTGCTGCCCTGGGCATAATGCTTATTTCTGTGAGTCAGTGTAAGAATAAAGTAAAAGCAACAAATCTTTTAGATTTTTTTTCCTTTGCAGCAAGACAAAACTTTCCATAATATGTTAAGTGCACCGCAGCATCACATAAATCACTTGTTTCCTTGTGGTGCTAAAATTGGTATATTAAAGATTGAAAGCAAACATACTGCTCCTAGCAGAATAGAGTATATAGACAACTTACAAATGGGCTTCATTGTCATATGGTGTCCATTGCTTTTCTGCTGTTTATCACAAGACAGCCAATTTCTCACATGATAAAAGCATCCTGTAGAACACTGGAGAAAGTATAGCTGATCATTTTCTAGTGGATTTGAAATGGTTTCTGGAATGATTGAAGTAGAAAATTGAAGTAAGTCTAAAATGGTATTTTTACTTCTGTCAGTTAAAGTAGTAGTATGCCTCTCAAATTTCTTCAGTATCTTATCTTATCCTTAGCTTGAAGTTACTGATACAGAGTTTTTAATTGTGTGCATATATTAATAAATCAATGCACCCTCCTTAGCACATACATTTCTCACTTTTATAATTGTTTTGTCTGATTCTGATTTTGATCCCACTGAAGGCAAAAGGAAAACCTTTCCCTTTTTGATTTCAGGCAGGATGAAGCCCTACAACTCATATGCAGCTGAAAGGTCAGCATGAGATTATATGTTCCATGTCAATCAAATAGAATCCATTATCAACAAGTTGTAGCTTCCACTTACAGGTTATTGTCTGAGTGACTCAGTGTACAAAATCTTCAGTGATTTTCAGTGCCTTCCACATCAGAAGAGCTCATAGGTTTGGAACCAGTGTGAAGCGATACAGTGACAGTGGGCCAAATTCAGACCTAGTTTAATCATTTGCACTTTCACTGTCTTTTCATATGCAATACTCCTTTTTCAGATGTCTTACCTATTTACTTAGGATTACCAAAACAAGAAGCAAGAGTATCCTACAACCAGCCAATAAATTTATTCTGATGTAATTTTTGTAAGTTGATATCTGGTTTAGGGTGAGTATCTTTAGAATCCTAAAGAAATGGAGCACTTGGTCCCTAATTTACCTATGTGATTTCAATGAAGATTATATTGGAAAAAAAATAAAAGAATATTCGATTGCAAAACTAAGCACTCCAAAACTAGAAAGTACCCAAATTATGGTTACCACCATCTTTCTGCCATAATGGTTTGCAGATCCATTCTCCTTGTCCTGAAAGTCCCCTGTCCAGCGCCTCATACATTTTTAATTCTTTCTGCAACTCACTGGCACCCTGTTGCTGCCCAGTTTAGAGCAGCCAGAAACAACCTTTACAGGGAAATCCAGCTTTCCCTTACTCACCTTGGGCTGAACCTTGGCCTCAGTCACTCTGGTGCATGCCCAGTCTGAACAGCACAGGGAGCTGTTAAGCTCTAATTGGTGTCTACTTAGCAAACTTTAGTTTTTTCAGAGGCTTATAATGCGGCCAGATTTAGGCAGAATTTCAAGTGAATGGAACCTCCCTGACACAAAGGCCAACCTCTGCCAAATTTCAAGTCCTTTTCTAAACCATGGGTGTGCACTGGAGCTCTCCAAGAAAAAGTTACAATAACGTTGGTAAGCCAGTTATTTTTCTTTTTCTTTTTCTTTCTCTTAAAAAGCTTTCCCTAGCCATGTTTTCAGAAACAGCTGAAATCATTTTAACTGGAAAAAAACACCTCCATGGGAAATTTCAGTCTGAAAAGTTGAAGTCTAGCAAAGTAATAAGCAATTGAAAAGAGGGTCTCATAATGAGAAATGTCAGGCAACCTTAAAGGAATCCCACCTATATTGTTGTGTTTATTTGTATTTCAGTAGCATCTTGAAGCCTCAGTTTTTTATTTACTTTAATGAAACCCAGCCGTTCTTCTAACTGTTCTCTAGACAGTCTCGTACAGAGGTGGGCAGATCATGGCCTACAGACCACACATGGCCTGTGGGACCCTTTCATCAAGCCATCTAGTTAAACTTACCTAAAGCATGACAGTCACTTCTGCCTCCTGGGTCTGCCCTTCTCTCACCACATATAGGCCCAGCAGCACCCTCCTGGCAGGAGTGTGGTGGCCATTCTCATCTCCCAGCCCCACTCACATGGGCCCAGCAGTGGCGCTCTGGCTGGAGCGTGGCAACCATCCCTCCCAATTTGTGGGCCCAGAGGCTGGAGCGTGGCAACCACCCCTCTCCCATAACATGGACCAAGCAGCGCAGAGGATGGAGCATGGTGACCACTGCCCATTCCATCCCTCACCACATGAGCCCAGGAGCATCCGAACAGCTTGGTGGCCACTGCTCCACCCTCCCAGCTCCCCCTTGTCTTCCACCACATAGGCTGGCCTGCCATACAGCAGATGTGCCCCTCAAGCCACAAAGTTTGCCAACCCCAATCTAGTATCTTTCCCCAAAACAGTACAGTTACACTTCTGGATCTTCATAGGAAGCATACAAATCTTCCTGTTTGTTTCAGACTCCTGTGATGAGGCATCCAATCTGAAAATAAATTTTCTTCCAAATCCATTGGCTGCTCATTCCATTTGTCATGTTTATTAAAAAAAACCCCAAATATGACCATCACTTAACATTTATTGATTGCAGCTGTAGTAAGGCAATGTTTTATTGATCTGAATATGGTGAGATAATATGCCACTAGAAAGGGGAATTGTGGAGATAATATACTGAATCATCTCCATCTAAGGTGCTGTTTGTTTTCTTGCTGATTTCATTTTCTTAGGACACCTAAAACCTGTAGTATTCAGAAATATTGTATTTTAGAAAAAGTAATAAAATTATAGTTGTTCTTTATCAAAATTATGGATGAAAATCATGCATGGCAGGCAAAACATCTGTCGCATGGTTATAATTTTTACATTTTCAGTGTCTTTGCAGCTTATAAAACCATATTTGAGTAGAACTTACTCTGTGATGAAAATTTATCCATAACTGTATCTCTTTGTAAGCTGTGAATATTCATAAGTTATATTTCAGTGAACTACATATCCCATAAAGCTTCAAGAAACATATTCAGAATTTAAATCACCATATTTCAAGACATGTAGTTTTTGTAAATTGTGACTATTTTATAGCTTTGAACAATTAATTGACCAATTTTTGTATTTAACCTGTCCCAAAACTTAAGACAACTAGGTAGTGTTACCTAAAGAATGTTGCAAATATAAAGACATTATTAATTAGTATGTATCACGTTTACTTATCAGAAGTGGGGGGAATTGAAAAGCTTTATTATAGTCATCCTTTTTGTGATCATGAATATTGAACTTATTGTAATGTATATGATCTCTGCATTTAAGATTGCTACATGACTAAATTCCTGGCTTTAATTGGCACATGTGTGCATGTGTATACTTCCATTCTTCAGTGTGCAGCAGCAAAAGCAGAGGATCCTAGAAGCAGAGTGTATTCTGGTAGAAGAGGGTTCCTAAAAAGGCAGGCTGCCCACATGCCTAATATAGTAGGGGAGTAGACAGCATTATCCCAAAAACTGGGGGATTCTGGCTAAGGGACATGGCTAGTGCACCCAGGAGACATACTGACTGAATTTTTCCATGGGCAATTTCTATTATTGGAGCAGCTATGTAAAAATTATCAGAGTTCAAGGCATTCTTCCTTGCATGGTACCATGTTGGAACACAGGGTTGCAAATTACTATTGAAGTTGCAGTAATAATACCAGCATCCCTCTAAATTGTCCAAAAAACCCAACTCCCACATATAAATCTACAAAGCTTAAGATTTACTCTTCCAGAGACTACTGTGGCTTCTGTAGTAAGTAGCTATTCCAAACCCCCTACAGGCTCCTAAGTCAAGTTCAAAGCATGTGGAGTCAATGAAAGTGCACCTGCTTGTGCCCCATCTCAGTTTAGCTTTTTGTCTTTACTACTTAGAGCATTTCGCCCCATTGGGAGAGGAAAAGTCTCCTTTGGTGAAGTTGGCCCTATCATTTGGTCAGAGGAAATGGCATTTTCTCAGACCCAGGAAATAGGATGCTACAGGATTTATCCTCAAACCTATGACTCTCTGGAGATGAATAAGAGGCATAGTCTATTCACAGGGGTTTGTGCCTCCATACCTTGTCCCTAAATGATTCTGACCCCCTTTCCTTCCTCTGGTTATAGGGGGAATCTCCCCACCCACTCCCATATCCCTGCCCTTGGAGAAGGCTCCACTAGAAAGATAATACATCCTCAGGCCATATTATATTTTTCCTTTGTAAGCTTATCTGAGCACAGTGGGGAGGATGTCTGTCCCTCAGAACTGGCCTGTCTGTTCCCCTTTTTACCCTGACCTCTTCCCCTCATGGATCCCAAGACCTGGAAAGAGACTTCTGTTGGGGAAGAAGGGGAGAATAACAGTGATATGAACCGTATTTATTCCTTAAAAAGTTATACTGGAGAGCAAAATGATCTTTTTAGCATCCACATTAGGGTTTTTGTCAGCATATTGTGTCACCAAAAGGTCATACTGAAAATCAACACAGCTCTGCTGGCAAAACTCCTAAGGCAATGTCTACACTGCATGCCTCTTGAGCTGCCGTGTGGCTTATGTGTGTAAAAGCACGCTGCTTGCCTACTGTGGTATGTAACTACACATCTTAGTGACTGGCTCTAGCACAGGAGAAAAGAGGGAAAGGCTTGGCAGTGGGAACCACCAGAGCCATTCCCTACTGCCTCTCCTCTGCCAGAAACCTTCTTCATTGCCAGTGTTTCACTAAAGTGGGAAAAGACTCCAGCAGGGTTCAGGAACATCTCTTTATTCACAAAAGCAGGGTTTGCTATCTATATGAGATTTATAACAGTTCTTGGTGTGGAGGGGAAAAGGGCTGCAATGTATGTACTCTATATGCCACCAAAAAGAATGATGTGTTCAGGTATCTTATGTGTAGACTATGCCATAGTCAACTGAGCTTTTTGTCAGTAAGGATGATGAGGTATTTCTAAGACTGGAAGGCATGATCTGCCTTAGCACAGAGTGGGTAGTTTTTTCATGTATTCAGTATCCTAAATGAGATCACTTTATTAAATAGAAAGAAGCAGCATTTGTGGTAGCATTAGCAGGGAGCCAGGAGCTCTTCGTGTCCTTCACTGTGTGGGATCTTCAGCAAGTCATTGAACCTTTCTCTGTCTGTTTCCCCCCTCTAAATAGGGCATCTTTGTAGAGGGATTAGTGCTGACTTACTTAATGTTTATGTAGCCCTTGAAAAATGTAAAGCATGATATAAATGCTAACCGTTATTAAGTAGTTGAGAGGACACTATTTAAATAACCTAATTTCAGTAATAAATGAAGCATTATAAATCAGAGAATGTGTGAATATCTCATGTGCCCTATTTGTCAACCACCTAAAATATGTTTTTAAAATTCCAATTGGAACTTTAATTTAAAATTATAATGAAAGATTTCCATCAAATCATTATGTAAATGGATCATCATTGCTAATTATGAAACCCTTGCTATTTATGGGGTGGTTAACTAAGCCAGCTTAAGCTATACTTAGCTCGATTCTGAGGGTGTTGGGGTTTTTTTTGTCATACAGAATTGAGAACTAATAGCTTAGGCTAGCATAATAAAGCCTTCTTTTAACATTTTATCTACCTTTAATATTTGTCATCATGTAAATAGCTGTGTGCTATTCTACTTTAGTTGTCAATTGTGTACATAATTAGTCCTCACTGTATAAACACTCCTAATCAAATTCTTCACATCGACCAAATGACTTTTCTCCTTGATAAGATTTATAAACAAATGGACTATTTTATCACTGCTGTAAATCTCATTACATTCAGTGGAGCTGCTAGACATCATGTCCTTTAACTTAGATCAATCTCATTTTTTCTTCACGTCTTTGACTATTGTTTTCATAGAAAACATGGATCCTGACCCCTTACCATAGGGAAAAAAGTGAATGTTAAGGCCTGTGAGTAGCTTTTAGTTCTTGATATTCTGTGGGGGTATCCTATGGGTAAACCCTCAGTAAAATACACTGATAATTCTTTAGAGCAAGAGGTGATGGACATGGACTAGAATGCAGGGTTTTAAGGGT
Organism: Podocnemis expansa; assembly: GCA_007922195.1. Lineage (NCBI taxonomy): Eukaryota > Metazoa > Chordata > Testudines > Podocnemididae > Podocnemis > Podocnemis expansa. The sequence goes on from ML681996.1 coordinate 26,497,998, forward strand.
TTACAAAGTGGTCCAACATTTAGAAGAGCTCTGTGGGATCAGATTTAGCAGCTACTATGGCAGTAAAACAGGAGGATCTCAGGGTCTTGAGTGATGTATACTACTAAAAAAATATTGTTTGAATCTAAAAATCTGCTTGCTTTCACCATTAATGTTTGAGTCATCTTCCACTTTTCCGTTTTTATCACAGAAACTGGAAGGAACCATGAAAGGTCATCAAGTCCATTCCCCTGCACTTATTGCAAGACCAAGTACCATCCAGACCATCCCTGGCAGATGTTTGTCTAAGCTTCTCTTAGAAATGATGGAGGTTCGAATGATAGAAATTCTACCTCCCCCCAGCAACTTATTTCAGTAGTTAATCACCCTGACAATTAAGAATTTTTTCCAAATGTCCAACCTAAACCTCACTTGCTGCAATTAAAGCCCACTGCTTCTTATCCTGTCATCAGTGGTTAAGGACAACAATTTTTCTTCCTTCTCCTTGTATGAACCTTTTAGGTTTTTGAAAACTGTTATGTCTCCTTCCAGTCTCTTTTTTCCAGATTATACAAATCCAGTTCTTTCAATTTTCCCTTGTAATCAATCTTTTTATTTTAATTTAATCTTTTTTTTTGGTATGGTGATAAGTTTCATAGGAGTAGCCATATTAGTTTGTCCACAGCACAAAAAAAACAAAAAAAACCCCAAAAAACAAAAAACAAAAAAAACCAACCCACACCTTGTGCCCAAACAAAATTTGTTAGTCTTTAAGGTGCCACTGGATGTTCTTTGTTTTTGATAATTATTGTTGCTCTTCTCTGGACTTTTTCCAATTTGTCCACATATTTCCTAAGATGAGTCACCCATAAATGGACACAGTACTCCAGTTGAGGCCTAATCAGCGTGGAGCAGAGCAGAAGAATTACTTCTTGTGTCTCACTTACAGTACTCCTGTTAATACATCCCAGAATGGTGTTTGCTTTTTTTTTTTTTTCAACAATGTTACACTGTTGACTCATATTTAGCTTGGGGTCTACTCTGACAGCTAGATCCCCTTCCACAGCACTCCTTCCTAGGCAGTCACTGCTCATTTTGAATATGCAATGGATTGTTCTTTCTTAAGTGGAGTACTTTACATTTGGCCTTAGTGAATTTCATCCTATTTACCTCAGACCATTTCACCAGTTTGTCCAAATCTTTTTGAATTGTGATCCTAGCTTCCAAAGCACTTGCAACCCATCCTAGCTTGTATTTTTCACAAACTTGCTACTTGTACTCTCTATACCATTATCTAAACCATTGATGGAAATATTAAATGTAACTGGACCCAGAACCAATCCCTGTGCTATCCCATTTGTTATGCCATTCCAGCATGACTGTGAAGCATTGATAACTACTCTCAGGGAGTGGTTATCCAAGCAGTTTTGCACCAATCTTACAGGAGCTCCATCTAGGTTGTATTTGCCTAGTATGTTAATGAGAAGGTGATGCGAGACCATATCAAAAGCCTTACTGAAGTCTAGATATACCACATTTACCATTTCAATCTATCCACAAGGCTTGTTACCCTGTCATGAACTTCCCACAGGTTATTGTAAAACCAGATGTCTGTGGAACAATAGGAATGAGAAGAGCATTTAATACTGGTGTCAGTAATGGCAGCTGGTTATTTGTCCATGAAATTGTCTTAGATGGCATCACCTGAAAATTGTTGTCACACTTTTGAACAATCAGTTTATACGAGTTACACACACACAGAGAGAGGGAAGCAGCAAAGCATCTGTGTGAACAGTTCTACTGTAACACTACAAAATCTTGTCTATGTTTGTGTGTTGGAATATTCATATTAATAATGCTGTTAGTGAGTCTGCAAGATTGTCAGATTCCAAACTATTTTTGTTTATCCACTCATTTTATCATTTTCATTTGTCAAACTTTGGAGCTGTTTGTTCTTTGCGAAGGATTGAATATCATGCTATTTTATTTTTAACAAATAAGTTTGTGCTATCCTGCAAAATGGCAGTATTATATTTTATGGATGTTCTTTTTTTGCATTTAATGTTCAAATGATGTGGTTATATTTTGTTGTCATTAGGATTCTGTAGTTGAATTTGATGATTTTTCTCAAGACCCTATACTAGATGAGTATTTTATGTACAAGAATGAAACTGAAGGGGCTTTGGTGTTTATGAATTGAATTTATTGATCCATATCTTGAGACAAATTGTACTTTAACAAATAGAACAATCTGTTCCTGCTGTAAGTATGAAAGAAAAGTTATTCTTTTGGTTTAGATTTGTTGACCACCCTTTATTTGTCAAGAAGACTGCAGAATTCAGAGTCTGAAAATAAAGGTATAATTTCTTCAAATACTGTATTGTACTACTAGCACAGTCACAAGCTATTGAGGCAGATAATTCAAGGGCAGCCTATTAGTTCTGGTTGTAAAATTACATGCTGGCATACTGAAATTGCTGGAGTGCTCTGTCTCCATGGGACTTATCCAACACAAGGCAAGTGCTGGCCTAAAGAAGCTTCTGGGACAGCCTGGCTATGTCGCTGCTCCTTTTTCTCTACAGGGGATGTCCCCTTCAGTAATAGGTTTGCAGTGCCAATTTAAGCACTCATGAATGTCCAGAATGCAAATGTTTAGTGCACAGATGATTCCCTGGTATGAGGAGTGGGTTCTTCTCTGGCCAGTTTATGGCTTTTCCCCTGGATGTTAAAGGACAGCTAGAGGCCAAAAGCCAACTCATTGGCTAACAGCAGTGTTCTGGAGCTCTTACAAGGAGAGGAGCTGGCTCTTAGATTGAACAAAAACATTCATATACCCCTACCTCTCTCCTGCCACAACCAAGCAGGAGTCAGAGGCTTACAGAGCCCTTTTCTCTTGAACACCTTGAGGAAACCATAGAATAGATATTTGTTTATCTAAATTTCAGCCATGTTTTTTCCTCAAGAGATCTGAGCATCTGATTGAGCTCCTTCCACATCACTTGTGGTCAGTGTACCTCATTTCTACATCAGCGATCAAAGTGTAATAGAGAATCAGGCACTGTTTTATTAAAAGTGACCTCTGATTTGGTCTGCAAATAGGAGATGAGGAGAGGCCTGTGTACTACTCCACTCTGTGGCTTGAGAAATACCCACAGTATGAGTAGCCCCAGTGGGAAGAACTGGAAGTTCTGGAAAGATAGTCTCAAAGTCCTGGTGGCGGAGAGATGATTTTGCATGAATGCTGCTTCTTTGAGCAACTCTCCAATGTCCTTGGTATACTTTTTAAAAAAGAAATGTGTCCCTTGGCAAGCCTGAAGTGGTCACTCTTAGTAACTTGCCATTTGCCATAGGTAACTACCTCACAGATTATGTTGTTTTCTTAAAGTGAAAGATATACTGCCAGTATGGAGGTAGCCTTATTGACTTAGCAAGATTTTAAGGGCAACCATTACACATGTATCTTGTTCAGACCAGGATGAATCAAAATCTATGGCTGCCTGAATTTTTGAGATTCCTGGCAATCTGTGGATCTTCTAAGCAGGACCAGATCTTGCATGACTGGAGCATGAAACAGTCCTTGCAACATACTGATCATGCACTTGAAGTGTAATCATAACATGCTGAGAACCTAAAGATTGAAGCTAGTGTACATAAAGGTGTGAAATTTATGTAAAAATACAGTTTTTCATTTTAGAGGTTGTAAATGTCACTTAAATATCCAATTCAGAAAACGGTGTTTAGAAAGCCTGATTATCTCCATAGGTTATATTAATGTCAGTATGCAGGATGACAGAGTGTAATGTACTAGATAAAAAAGAAATTGAAAGTTTATTACAGTCACAGTACATAAATAAATCAAGAGATTTCAGCTTTAACTGCTAAACTGTAACCTTGTTCACTGAAGTGGGTCATTCTCTGAGATGAGTGGCATATTTTTAAAGAAACAGTAAATTTGTTCTGCATTTTTAGTTATCATAAAATACAAAAATTGAAACACTGTTCTGTGACAGTTCACTTTTTTCATTTATTAGGGAACTAAGGATGTTCTCAATAGCTAAAGAATTAGTCAAATGCAGGGAAAAGTGCTTAATGTCATTTTGACACTGCAATAATGAGAAAGCTGTAGAGGCTATGTAAATATATATGCCCTGATGCTGCAAACACATACCCAAATTTACCTATTGAATTTAACAGAAGTACTCACGAGTATTGAGTTAGTCAGTCATAGGCAGACATGTTTGCAGGTTTGATTCTTTAGGTGCTCCACTTTGCTTTGACAGGTCTTTGACTCAGGCCTTAAATTTGTTTGATTTGTTAAATGCTAATAGGCATTGACCTCATCCTCGTTTGACTCATTCTCTGTCTATGAGGATGATTTTTTTTTGTGGTCATATGTGCATTCTTTCTAGAAAGCAGATATGTAAAAATGACTTAAAATTATGTTATCATTGCCCAAAAAGCTGTAGAAAAAATTGTAATCCAAAAAGCACAAATAGACAAAGTTCATTGAAAGAAGAGATGTTTCAAACAACATTGAAATCATTATATACTAGAATATTGACTCTGTACTTAACTTGACTTATGGCTCAGTTTTTGGGTGTCCTAACTTGTTTGTAGGGCCTGAGTTTTCAGTTGCATTTAGTACCTGCTGCTTCCACTGACTTCAGCTGGATCTGTTCATACTGAGCATCTCTGTAAATCAGGTCCTCAATCTCAATGTCTCAAACTTGGTACCTTTTATGGCTTGCTTACTCATAGAAGCCTGGTTAAAAACAGGTCTTCTGTATTTATCTCGCATTTGGTTCCAAGATAAGCAACATCATGACACTGCATTGAAGATAAAATAACAACTTAGTAATTAATAATAAAGTACTAAAACATAACCATTAAAAACAGATAAGGTGTGTTATTCTATGTGGAAAAAACTCTTAGTCCAAGATTGAAGGTTAAATAGTCCATTCTCTGTGCAGACTTTCTTTTACTTTATTGAGCTGTGAATGTTTCTGATTGTGCTTAAAGCATCTTGTTAGGCATATTAACTGTTCTGTTTTCCAACTGGCAGTTCAATTAATTGTTGAGGGGAGAGGCACTGTTACATTTTCAGAGAGCAAGTCATTGTTCACTAGTGGATTAGCAGCCACAGTGTGGTGGCTCCTTTTGACTGGAGTGAGATGGGGAAGTACTGCTTCTTACTTACCAGGCCTATTCAGGTCTTGGGTGACTTTTTAATTTAAATGAGCTTGAATATTTTATTTATTTCATCCACAATGTGCTTTACATACTGGTCTTCAGGTATTGCAACGTAAGAAAAAAAATTATTTTGATGATCTGTTTATTCCCAAATCAAATTTAACAGCTGATCAGGAAAACCTCAGTTTGTTTGAACCATTTTTTTTTTTTGTTTAACAGACAGTAATTTATTTAGGAATTTATTATGGTAGACCTAGAAAAATGTTAGTAAAGCAAGTGTAATTTGACGTCAAAGCTTTTAGATGGACTTTTTTTTAGTTTATATTATTTTCAGTATGGCCAAGTTCAGAATACAGCTCTGGTCCCACACATAAGAGTAAACTGTGGTTTATTCCTAGGTGCCAATGAGCTGAGTAGTATGCGGACTCCAATCTGGAATACCTTACTGCAGCTGCTGACCTGCAGATCCTGTGGAATATCATCTCAATAAGTTTTGGAAGGAGCCAATAGTAAGGAAGATAATTACATTTTTGTGCCTTTTTAAGACCTACTGATTTGCATAGGCTTTCTGGCTGATCAAATCAAATCACAGGGCTGGAAGGGACCTCGTGAGATCATCGAGTCCAACCCCCTGGGAATTGAACCCAGGACCTTCTGCATGTTAAGCAGAGGTGCTAGCCACTTTGTCCATTTAGAATAGTAATCTGGCAAAATTTAACAAATTGCTTTGAGCTAGCTTTCAGATATCAATAAACTGTGCTGAATTAAGACAGTACAAGTGTCATAGGAATACCATGACCCAGGATTCCACCCCCTTGGCAGGAGCAGCAAAATAAAGGTCCTATCTTTCTCTCTTCACCTACTGCCTTATCCCAGCAACCAGGGATGTAACCTTTTTGGCAGATGGATCAGCCCCTTGTATTTGCACAGTCTTCTTGTTTATAGTGATGTTGATGATGATCCCTCAGAGCAGTGCGTCTTAGAGTTAACACATCATTGAGATGAAGGAGGCAGTTCACCCCTCACAGCTATTGTTTCAGGCTGTCTGGAGACTCAGCTGGCTATCACCATTTTGACTGCATACTTTTAATATTGTGAAGCTTTTCTCCACAATCCATCAAAGTGAAAAAATTTCCCTTCCCCTTAAATAAACATTGAGATTCTCATATAATCACGTCTCCATGAGCTGTAACCCTACATATTGCGCCTCTAGCTGTGTTGATAACACCTTTGAAGCTACACCCCAGAAAGAGAGTTTAGAAATCCTTAGAAGCCTGAGGTGAGTTTGTTGGAATAAGAGAGAACATGAATTTGTAATAATATTTAGAATACTGTGCATTTTATCTTCTCAGTAGAACAAGTTGAAGAAATCTTTTAAAAAGGTTAAGTATTGTAATTTATTGACCTTTTTGAACTCTAGAATTATAACTAGCTACTCCCTTCAGTAAAAGAGACATAAACATAAATGATTTGTCATTATTAATTTTAAATGTTAAAGGACTCAAACACCTATAAAATATCATGTTGCAAATTAGTCTAGAGGAAACATTCTAAACTCTGTCAAAGCCTAGTTGACATTAATGAGAAATTACAATTTCAGATTCATTACCCTTGTATAATAAATCAAAGATAAAAGTAATTAAGGTAATTGCAGAAGATATTTTGGGTACTGTATATTTGAGCAAGTGCAGAGAAGAGGAATATAAATTTGCCTTTTTTTTTTTTTTTTTTTTTAAATTCCCAGGGATATCTTGAACTTGGAACAATTTTTCTTGAACTGTAGCACATTTTCATATGCTATCAATTGAAGATTTAGCTACTGATTTAAGAATGGTTTTGCTAAATTATGAAATTAGTGCTTTTTAAATTAACACTTTATATTTGGATATGGGAAAGTTTAGTTGCAGAGCAAATATCTTAATAAAACTATGACTTCTTTTCAGCTCTGCTCATTCATTATCATGTGAGCAGAAAAATCCTCTTTTGGACCTAGATCAGTGTTTTACAGAGCATAACTGAATCTTTAGTGTTATGAAATACTGAATGTTTAATCCCTTCTGAGTATTCAATCCATTTGACTGATTTATGTCACGCAAAATTAGCCCGTTTTATGTGAAACTATTTCTTAAGGCAAGTTCAGAGATATCTTGATAGACTATATAAAAGCATGCATTTGCCTTATACATAATGGCTCTTTAATATCAATCTCTGAAGATATATTATCCTCCATAAACTAAACAGCAATGGTTTATTCAGTCTGTGGCCTGGCTGCCTTGGAATCACTATTACACATATCTGGTATCTACATGAGATTAGAAAGAGAGAGTTTTAAAAATCTTTCTTTATAATGAGCATAAAAGGTATCAATATTATCACTACCCTCTTTCCTGTATTAATTTCTGCAGAGTGGCATGTCAACTGCCCTTTGTTCTTGGTGCTGACTAGAATTATGTTGGAGTCAATTGGCAATAGCCTAAAAGTTGGGCTAAAGTAGGTGAAGAGAGATGGTAAGAATAAGGAAGAGGATCGGATGTACTCAATGCTGGGTGGCAAGGGAAGGGTCTACTGGAGAGGAGTGTGAGGGACTGGAAAGATCAAGAGGATCAGGAGGTTGAGGTGCAGGGCTGGCAGAGTAACCAGAGATGATGCCAGTTGGTACTTTAGGAAATGAGGTACTAGGAAAGAAATACAGGGGTCACTGCTGAGGTGGCAGGCCTGAAGGGGAGAAGAGGCATCTGCTGACAGAAGTAACACACTGCAAATGCAGTTTGTAACAAGGCAGGAGCAGTTAAACTTCTCGCTTGCCTCTGTTAGCCTGGGCCTATAACACTAAGGTTGAGCAGAACAGCAGCTGCACTAATAAGGGAGACAAGGAGCTCCTGAAGACATGGCCCAAGGGCATAAGCTGGATGGTGTGGCAGGGCAGAGGTTTTCAAAATCTTTTTCTTGGGACCCAGTTGAAAAACATTTATGCCTGCAACCCAACAATTACGTCTTTGAGCAGTGCGTTCCAGTCTTTTGGTGGTGGCAGTAGGGGATGCCATCATGTCACACTGGATCCCAACCTGCAGTCTGAAAACCCCTGGGATAGAGGAATCCAGCAGCTGGTAGGAAGGGAGCAGAACTCTGAGCCTCTAGAGGTACTCTCCAACCTTGCACCAACAGATGGCATACTGCTGATAGGTTTTAATGGCAACTGCTGTTCAGGAGTTGACTGCAATCAGCCAGTTAGGGGCCACTGCCTTCGGGTGTTTGGGGCATAAACTGGGACTGGGAACTAGCACACTGTAAATCAAGGAGCAAGAGTTTTGCATACTACATGGAGTCATCAGTTTCCTTTGGGTGCTAGGGAATATGCTCTGTGGTAGGAGATGGGAAGCGGAGTATGGCCTGTGACACAGCTCAAAGCTCAGAGTTCAATAATTTATGTGCTTATATTAACACTAATTATTCCAAGAGAAAATAAAATCCTTCTTTAAACAATTAAAATAACTGAAAACCTGTTACACCACCTCACATGTATGCCAACACTCACTATTTCTTTATTATAATGTCATAACTAAAAACAAAGAGCAAAGTTTATAGAAGAGGATGAAGGAAGGTTAGAGCTAGAGTTGGTTGGCAAACTAGCAGTGATTAGAGCTCAAGTTGAATGGCAAACAATTTCTTGCCAGCATTTGAGGATTTTGAAAAAGCTTCCTTTCTAAAATGAGATGCAAAGTTGAAATCTCAACTTTTCACAAACTGAAAATGCCATACCCCACTCCCCCCTCCAATATATTGGTTCAAGTTTTTTCTTTTTCTCATTGATTTGTTACTATAAATCAATGGTTTTTAACCTGTGGTCCATGGACCTTGTGGGTCTGCAGGCTATGTCTAAGATTTCCAGAGAGGACTCCTGCCCCTCCATATGGAATTTTTTTTTTGGGGGGGAAGGGGGTCAAAAATGGAAAAAAGATGGAAAACCAGCTCTATAAATTAAATTTAATTTCAAAACAGAGTAATTTTTACTCATAGATGTTAAAGACATGAGTGTTTGTGAGATCAGGTTTTAAATCAAGAGGTGGTATAAATTCTCCATGTCCTGTGCCTCCAACTGTCTCTGAAAATTAGGCCACTTTTATTTTTGTGAGTAAATTATGTTGATTTTTGTAAAGCGCTGTGTAAGTCCTAAAGCCCACAAGAATGTCCAAACCCTAGCTTATTTAGACAATTTTCCTTTGCAATAACCTTTTTAACTGTTGGTTACTAGTTCCTATCCTCACTTCACTTTTTGTGCTCCTTGTATACTGACTGATTTGCACAGTCTTCCAAATTCTGTGTGTTCATTTGGAACATGGAGTTCTGGGAGATGGGTCTGCAGAAGTTATAAAGCCTGGCTTAGTGTCAAGAAAGCAGCAGCAGCTTGCACAAAATCTATCACAAACCTTACCATGAGGTCACCAGGGCCAGCTCAAGGCATTGTGGTGCCCCAAGCCAACTTTTCCTTTTGTGCCCCCATTGCTGACTCTGTGCCTGAAGTGCACTTGGATGAGCAGGAGGGGCACAGCTGGGCTGGCAGTTATGTGGTGGGGGGGCCAGGCTGGTGCCCCTAAGCTTCTGTGTCCCAAGCTGGTGCCACACTGCCTCAGCCCTTAAGCCGGTCGTGGAAGTCACTATTCACTGACTCTAACTGTACTTAATTCAGATCTAAACTGCAGCAGCTGGTGGAAAGTACGAAAGGTGTCATGACCTCTCAGCTCTTTATTCTTAATTTCCTGGGAGTCAGCAGTGAAAGAAGCTCATCATTTGCTTTTCAGGAAGTGCCAAGTGAGCCTCTCTCTGATTACCTGTGTGTTCTAAGGGCCTCCTTGTACACCATTTTAAACCATTTGCATTAATGTTGCCTTCCGAAGTAATGGATTCTTGCTTGCTGTCTCTGGCTGACTTCTGGATTAAAGCTGGCAGCCTATTTCTTAGCTGATTATCATCATCATATCATATCATATCATATCATATCAGGGCTGGAAGGGACCTCGTGAGATTATCAATGAACTGGAGAACATCCCATCTCCTCAGGTCCCCAGACATCATTGTCAACAAACACACAAGCTAGATATAGCTGAGGGTTGTGCCTCTGAAAGAGGCTAACCGAGAACAGTAATTCAACAGCTGCTGGGGAGCCTTTTACTAGTCTGTGTAGCCCAAGGGACCAGTAGAGTTTTTCTGGGACAACAGTTGGTGCACTTGAATTTGGCATGGATCAAGCCCCAGGTTTATTCAGAAATCTGAAGAGTTTTGGTATTAAATGCTAAGAGAACCACCACCAAATAAAAATCACTTTTATGAATTATTTCCTTATAGCAAAGCCTTAGAAAACTCAGTGAAACATTTTCAAGGTAGATTTCTTGCCACAGCTTTGTAATTTATGCTAATTGAGGTTTGTCAGAGCATCCCAGACTTCCTGTTAATGGCTTCACCAGATAGTGATGTTTTGCTGCTCTTGAAATAATGGGCTTTCTCCCCCATTCATTCCCTGGTTTGAGGGTGAAGGGAGTGTATATGAGAGAGACTCCTCCCATCTGTGTGTTAGTGAGTGAACATGAAGTTTTGGATTGTTTCGCTACATTTATTAAATTGCATGGGGGTGAGAGCCCCAGGTTTTTGTTTTTAGGTGTCCCCCAACTTACTAAGAGCTAGGGTTGCCAACCTTGCATTTTAGTTTTTACTGATATGCAGATCTGAAGTTGATTTTTTTTTAATGACATCACTAAGCTATCATAAAAAAATATAATACGGTCAGAAAAACGTGTAGTCACTCGTAATGTTCTGTACACAGCCATTTGGAATCACACAATTGTTTTAGCTGCAGTTAATAGATCAATTGAATTCTTTGGGTATGTGCAATAATATAAATGATAATGAGATTCCTGTGGCACCTAATAGACTAAGAGATTTCTTTAGGCATAAGCTTTCATGGGCTCCAATCCACTTCATCAGCTGCATGATGAAGTTGGTTGGAGCCCACAAAAGCTTATGCGCAAAGAAATCTCTTAGTCTATAAGGTGCCACAGGGCTCCCATTGTTTTTGCTGTACACCGACTAACACAGTCACCCCTCTGACTAGAAATAATTAAGTCATGATCAGTATAGTTTTATGATACAGGAAGAGATTGTGAACCACCACCAATGTCAAAATACAATGCTTTATTTTTACCCAGTTTTACAGACTTTTTCATTTATCTATGGATTTACTGACAGTGTTAAAATTGTACATTTTTTTTTTTTACTGCCTGTCCATAAATTTACAGATGGTTGGCAACCCAATATCCCAAAGTGAAGGGAGCTCCTAAACCAGCTCCATTTGCCCCAGGTGAGGTGATTCAGCCCTGAAGATTCCACCTTCCCAGGGCTTCTTTAGGACTAGTCTTGTTCTCCTGTGGAAGCCTTGAAGGATGGCAGTAATCCACACCAGGTCCACTACTACTTGTATCAGCCATGCAGTATGAACATATACATTCTGCTGGAGTTCACAAGTGTTTTCAGAACTCCAGCTGTGGTGTTTGCTTACCAAATCAAACATTTCAGAGAAATATGAAAGATTACAAAAAATAGACCAAGGCATGGTTCATGGGACAGGGATTTAACCACTGTCTATTTTTAGATTTCACTTTAACCATACATAGTGAGCTTTCATACCTCAGCCGTTATCCCCGATGGTTGTGCTGAGTTTAGTTCTCCTTGCAACTGAGGAGTTATTCATACACTCTCTTGGTAGGCATAATACAGGAAGATACTTTGCAAGTGTAAGTGATGCGTTTACTGAATTCACGTAGATGCTTTCCGCTCTGTTTTGTGTGAGAGTAACTTGAGGCATTAAAGAAGTGTTCTGTCTTTTTACAATCCATCCTCTCATTAAGTCCAAGTCAAAAATGGATTGTGTTGATAAATGTGTTTAACAACAGATAGGCTCTAACATTTCTAAGAACGTGGTAGCTGGTCACAGTCACTCCTAGGGATCCTGGAAAGCATTAAAATGAGCAGTTGCAAATTGGGATAAAAAGTCAAAATATCAGTATTTTTTCACAGAGTGGAAAGTGTTGACATGTTTCGGAGCTGTCAAAATGTGTCATTTTGTGTCAGTTCAACAAGTCTAAAAATCTCTGAACTGCCATGCTTCCCCATGTTCAGATATTTCATACCTCTATTCTCCTCTACGAGCCAGGATCCCCCAGATAAAATCTCCCACAATGCACATGATGCTACAACCAAAGGACCCACCATGTTACTATGAGCCCCACCCATCGACAAGAATGAGAATGTGATGTGGGCACCATAACAGCTCAGGCAAACCCAAATTAATGCTCAAATAACTGAAAAAAAAATTTTCACTGAGTACAATGTATTGAAATGTTTTGGTTCAGGACAACTTGACTCAACACTTTTTTTTTTTGATGAAAAGTTGAACATTTATTTTGATAAACTTCTTTTTTTCATTGAAAAAGTATTTCAACAGCAGGTTCCTGACCACCTCTGATTGTAATTAACTGGGTCGTTTACAAATGTATGAATGTGCTTTTGACTATGGAATCTGAACTATTCAGCTGTGTCATAGCCCTTATTCTTTCAAACACAGATTCTCCTTATGATCAAATAATAGTGACTTGAGATTCATTGATGTAAAACACTCTATACTTAAACCGGAGTTGATTTGATGATTAAATGTGAGTAGGGTTGGCTTTAATGGAAGTGCTTTAACCAGGTATAAGTGTGATTTGGTTCGACATGCTCAACAGATTTATTGTACAGAAATAGTCGGTTATGTCAACATGCATTTCATGTGAAGCCAAAGAGACAGCGCCCCAACCCAGAGCAAAGCATAGCCTAGTGATTAGGGCAGTCACCTTGAAAACCTAGATTCAAGTTGTTTGGCTGAATCAGGCAGATGAGGGACTAAGACCCTGGTCTCCCATGACTGAGATCATGTCCTCACCACAGGGTTATTAGCTTTTTTTTTTTTCCTTTCCCTCTCTGCTTTTGAGCAGAAAATCCATCCTAAACTATCAAAACAAAGACATTACCATAAATAGTTTGGGTTTTGACAAATTGGCATGTCTCTGCCCCATATAAAAGCTTCACTGAAAACTTCCTAACCAGCTCTAGCTAAAATAGCATGCTTCTCTGTACAGGTGACAGTACTGTTAAGTTGGGGCAAATTCTGATTCAGGGTAGTTTTCTCATCCACTTAATATTATGTCATATACTTTTACTGTATTCTGTAAATTTATAACTCTCTAGAGTTCAGATAGGTAATTTTTTTTATTAAAAATGAAAATAAATCAAACATTTTCTGGTTTTTTCCCTTAAAAAGGCTGATAATTAATTGTTGCCCATTGGCAAAATGTCTTTTAAAAAAGGAAGCAACCTACTAACCTTCAAGAGCTGTACTTTATTTTTTTTTATTTTGCCAGATTTTATACTGCTGCATGATAGCAAGAGCAATCCATTTTTTATCAAGCTGTCAAGCACATTTAGTCTTTTGCTAACACATCATAGTGCTGAGTTTCATCAGACTGTCATATTTCTGTGAACTGTAGCCAAATCCAAAAAGTGTTTAATAATTCAGAAAGGATGTTTCCTAGTATTAGCAGTAAAAAGATAAGTGACTGGATATATCCAAGTACAGAGAAAAAAAATCCGTATGTGAAAAATCTTAAGTGTTCAAAAACTGCAGTATTTAAATGTGTATTTGAAATTTTCTGTAAATGTTTTAGCAGCATTTTAATCTTAAAGTGGTCATTGTACAGAATCATATTTCCAAGCATCCATTTATTGAATGTGTTTTATATTGAATAAATCCTTTGACTAAACTGCATCTTACCATAACAGATCATAAAACGAATTTCTGGACCTTTAAAGGAAAACCCAGTATATATTGTAAGTTACTGGAAAAGGGAAATTGATTTTTTTTTTTTGGCAATTTTTAAATTTCTGATTATTTTCCTAATGAAATAGCTTTCCCTGCTCTATGCTGCTTCTGGCATGAAAAAATAGGGCTTTTTTATATTCAGTGATCAATTTTGTAGACATGTTTTCTCATAACAGAACTGGTCATATTTACTGTGCATAATTTGCAGATATAAATGGTTTCAGTCAGCCTCAAGAGACTCAACAGTGTGCTATAAAGCACTTTGACAATACTACAATGAGTAGTACTATGTAGCAATGCTATAAAACATTACAGTGCTCTGTGCTGTGTTGAGAAAGAGTGGCAATGGAGCTAATTTCACACTTTATTGAACATTTGTCAACTTTTTCTATTGTGTGTGTGTGTAAAAGTCTCAGAATGAGAGTACTGTTGATAGAAGACATCAGCTTTCTAAATAATGCCACACAGACCATGGCAATGCAAGCTTCTCTATGAAATCTCATTGTTGCCTCTCAAACCTGGGTAAACCATGTCTACAGAAGGATTCAGACTTTGGTCTGTCTAAAGAGACATTTATCTGAGATAGTACAAGTAGAGTTAAAAAAAGGTTTTAAATAAAAAATAGGGTTTAATAGAAAATTAAATTTTTACAGGAAAATTTTTTTCTGAAGTTGTTTTTTTTAAAAAAATTAGATGGAAACTGAAATTTTGGAGCACTTTTGAAACTTTTTTCTTTGAAATTCTGATCACCCCCTGACTTACTGTTTTCCAGCTTTCACCAACTGGAAAATTATTTAAAGTGTTTGAGTTATTTTCTCTCTGAAAGTTCACTGTCACTTTTAAATATTAACCCTTGAAAGTGTTAGTTTTAAACATGAAAAGTGCTTCCTCCTACTATCCCAAATTTTGGGACTGTTTCCTAACTGGTAAAAAATATCTGGGAAACATTAGGAAAGTGTGTGATACTGGGAATAAATCAGAATTCCACAATTATGAAATTTTCACCGGAAAGCAAAATATTTCACAGGAGAGTCCCAGGTTTTGGCCAGCTCTGTTTCCTAGTATATGGCACTGTAATTTGTTTATGGTGGCAGTAGAAAAAAATTGTAATAAAGCTGGGCTAATTTAATGTATAACAAAAAAAAAAAAAGTAGTTAAATGTGGCTCTTTTTCCCTCCCACCCCTTTGCAAATATTTCCACTGTGAATTCCTACACATGCAAGCAATTTTAGAAGTACGGTCAGATGTTTCTATTGACTGGCAGATGCCTTTTATTCCTTTATCCCCTCTTCTGAGAGATCTTCAGTATGTGTACATAGGTAAGGTTCTGCAAATAACTTTGTATTCAATTGCCTTTTAAAATTTCCATGAATTCTGCTAAAATTGTCCTTATTTAACACACATCATAAAATAGTTGCCTGTTTACTGTCTGAAAGTAGATAGATCTGTTACACCTTTTTAGATTACAAGAAAGTTGATCTAAAATCTTGATTAAATGTCATTTATAACAAATTCCATGCCCATGCATCTATAGTTTTTTGTACATTTATATAGTTTAGAAAATATTTAGTCAACAAAAACCATTGTGCTGTAAAATTTCTTGCTGCATGTGGCTTTGAAACTAAAGGCAAAATGATTATATCAATTCTTGCAGTGAACTAATATTGTTAATTTGCTTTTTTTCATTAGGTTTTAAAAATTGTCCAGATAAATTGAATAGCAGGGGTGTTGCTGCCCCAGGGAGGGGTCCAGAGCATGGCCCCAGGCCCCGCCCTCGGCCCACAGGCCCTGCCGCCTGGCCTCAGACCACACCCCCTGGCCAGGGACATGGTTGGAAGCCAGCTGGGGATGGGGCCGGAAGTGGCCACAGGTGGCCGGGCCCCGCATCCCCGGCTGGGGATGGGGCCAGGAGCGGCCTCCGCAGTCGAGCCCCAGATCCCCAGCTGGGGATGGGGCTGCCGTGACCGCGGGTGGCTGGGCCCCGGATCGGGCCAGAGACCAGGGGAGGGTGCCAGACCCGGGGCACCAGCACTGGGATTTGGGGCACGTGCCCCAGGTGCCCAGCACCAGCGACGCCCCTGTTGAATAGTATTTGGACTTTGAAAAAGGCATGCTCAAAGGAACAAAATGTAATAAAACAGGAAATTGTATACTTGTTTTACGTATTTTTGTAAAAAAATGTGTTTACCTATATGAGGTAGTGATTATGGGAGAACTAGTAGTAACCTTTGGAATTAAGTCCTCACAGTGGTATGAAACATGGCTTCCATCTGGTCCATGACTATGCTCCATAGGACCACACTCTCTCCCTAACAGAGAGTGATCTTACATACGCAGTGCTCTGCAATGCCACAAGTGTGTCAGGCCTTGTGACATCACAGAGGTCTGAGCATGTGATAGTGCAGTCTGCAAGACCATATACTTTCCCTAACAGAGAGAGTGAAGTATCATGGAGCATAGTTTTGCATACACAGCACTCTGCGATGCCATAAGAGTGCCCTAGTATTTTGATTTACGGTATGTATGGCCCGCTTGAAGTACATTTAGGTCAAATCTGGCCTCCCCTAGCAAATGAGTTTGACACCACTGTCTGACCTAACACTTTCCCATATAAGATTTGTGTCTGTGACTTATTTGTTTTATTTGAATAACTCTTAAACACCATTGTTTGCAGCAAGCCTTTAAAAATCAGCAGGGTGAATGTGTTGAGTTCAGAGCCCCTTCTCCCATCTTGTCTTCACTGGGATAGTGGTACTATAAGAAGTGTCACTTTGGTCTGGTGGAAGGAGTCACTGGGAAGAGTCCAGCCTCACCTCCTCTGTCTCTCTTCACCCCCCACCCTCCTCTAAACTCTTCGAAGGTTTGTCAGTTCCAAATACATTTAAAAGGGGCAGCCATGTTAGTCTGTTTCAGCATATCAAACAAGGGCTATGCCTACACCTAAAGCTTAGTTTGGACTTGCTTAGTCTGAACTAAATAGCTTGAAGTTAGTTTGAACTAACCATGTTTTTTCGGTTTGAACTAACTTTTAGTTCAAACTAGCTGTGCTTTTTTTAGTTCAAATTAACTTTTTAGTTCAAACTAAAAAATCTCAGCTAGTTCAAACTAAAAGTTAGTTTGATCTAAAATTAAAAAAAACAGTTAGTTCGAACTAACCACTAGTTCAAACTTATTTAGTACAAACTAGCATGACTACATCGTGCTAGTTCAAACTAAATTTCAAAATAAGTTTGAACTAAGCAGTTAGTTCGGACTAACCAGATGAAGTAACTAGTTCAAGTTACACAAAGCAAAATTTTGTAGTTTGAACTAGGCAAACCCTAACGTAGATGGGGCTCAAATTACTTTGAATTAAGGCTCCTTAATTCAAACTAATTTTCTAGTGTAGACATAGCCAAGGAGTCCTGTGGTACTTTTAAAGACTAACAGATTTTATTTATCACATGAGCATTTTTGGAAGTAAATCCCACTTCATCAGATAAATGCAATGGAAAATGCAGCATGTTAGTTGTAAATAAAGCTTATGCAATTAAATAAATTTATTAGTCTTTAAAAGTGCCACCAGACTCCCTGTTTGTTTTACTATTAAGTAGTGTATTTTTAACGTGTTCACTTACACATGTTTAAAATCCTAGCATGGACAGGGAGAGTTTTAGTTTTAACTTATTGCTGTTTGAGGTACAGCCTAGCATCCTTCCTAGACAGTACCTCAAACCCAGTAAAACTAGAGCTTTCTTTTCTCTTAAACTGATACTGCCTCTCAGTCCTCCTGCATGACTTTGAGCAAGTCACTTAAATCAGCATTTTGGTTAATTGCAATTAATCTCATGTTTTGCATGAACAACTTGATTTGCAGAAATACTGAGCTGTACTTTAAATGTAGAAAGTGATATATAATGCTAAGTGCTCTGGAAAATCATTCCATCCTGGGACTCTCAAACTGGGCACTCAAAACTATAGCTGTGAGTGCTCAGCACTTCAGTCATGTAAAGATGTGTAATTTGGACCAATAAGCACAGGTTTAAGAGTCAGAAAGTCCTGAGTTCTAACTGTGGCTATGCCACTGATTTGTGGTATTGACAGAGTCAAATCTATTTTCCTGTCCAGGTGTAAAACAGAGAGTGTTATTTTTTCCATTTCACAGTAGTGATGTAAAAAAAAAATTCAGTAATATTTGTGAGGCATTCAGATATGAGGGTGCCAAGTATCGTAGCAAAGACCATGAGAAGAAAACAAATTATTCTGTGCTGACTGCATGTCTGAGAGTGTGTGCAGCAGATAAGGTAGCTGTCAGTAACTGAATGATGATAAAAAATATTGAAGAGATGCTTCATTCCTTGAGCACTGTCCATCTCCGTCCATTGAATAAAGCAGAAAATCAATAGTATGATCATATAATTAGACTGTGTCACAACGCATAAAGCAGAAATTGCTGATATTTCTTGTCCCTCAAGTGCTTGACTTTGCAACGTAACTTTATTTTCATATAGCATATGTGCTGTAGGTAGAGTAATACTGTATATATGTAGAATAAAGAGTAATGCTATGTAATGGGCTCTGGGTAATTATAAAATGAAAAATGTCCTGTAAATATATTTGGAAATTTTTTGTATACCACTCTATTCTTAATTTTTATATGTTGTAAAAACATCAGGAAAATTATAGTTACTTCACAGCAGTATATTTTTATTATTATAAATGACTGTACAAAATAATATGGCACCACAAATTATATATATGGTTTTCACCCTTAATCATAGTGTGAAATCATCCATTCTCTCTTACTTGAAGTTTTCTTCCTCTTTGGAGGAACCAGTCTTTTCTCAGTGTTTGGTAATCTGTTAATTGTTTTATTCTGAAGTAAACTTCTTCTGTTTTACTTTCTATCACACACAGTCCTGTGCATCCTCTTTGACAAAACCACATTCCTGATAGCCATCACTTTGACAGGGAGGATGTAGGTCCTCCTAATTAAAATGCCTAACACTCAGTTCCTCAAGGATGAGTAATGCTGCAACCATACCCAAAGATTTTATTCAAGATGGTCTCTTAATTTCATCTGAATCAGGTGGTGCATTTTCTTATGCTTTTCTCTAAGTCACACTTTTCCCTGGAAAAGCAGAGATTTCATCCTCTGGATGTCAGGCAACATCTAGTCATGTTATCTAGTCATGGTTAAACAATTCCATGTTTCTGCTTGCCTGTTCATGGCAAATGCAGACCACATGGAAAAGCAAATAATCTCTGTACACACCATCACTTGATGGGTACCATATTGTATCAAGGATACATATGGGATAGCTCCAGCTATGCTTCTTCAGTGGACACGGACTCACTCCACAGGAGAGTAAGTAACATCAATAGTATTCCTCAGTGACGTTCCATATAGGACATTTGCAGGGTTACCATGTGGTCATCCATACATATGTTTATGGACCACTATCCTATTACCTCATCTTCTTGAGCAGACATAGACCTTGAAAGAATGTTGAGCAATCTTTATTTCAGTAGGCTCCAATCTCCAGCCTCCAGATTGGGGTGCAGATTGTAAGACCTGTGTGGAATACATGTCTGTATCTACTAGAAGAAGAAGAAGAAGAAATGGTTACTGAAACAGTGGTTCTTCAAGATGTGATGCATATTTGTATTTTATGACTCGCCCTCATTCCCTTCTGCATCAAAGTCTCCTTTTACGAGCTTTAGATGTGATGGAAATGAGGGAGATTGGAGTGGTGCCATCTCGTATAGTCTGGGGAGAGGCCATATATACAAAGTACAAATGTCACCCTCTAGGAGTGCTGATAGGCAAAAGGTTCTGGCTCTGGCGCACTGGACATACACACACCTGAGTGGAATACATCTCTGTGTCACATCTCAAAGAACCACATTTACAGTAAATAACCATTTCATATGCTTCCCTTCACAACATATAACTAACCAGTCAAAGATATTATTGAGTCCAATAGTTGTCACCTCAAAAATTAACTAGACATTTCTATGAATAACAAATGTCTGAAGCTACAGGATTTTATGTTTCAGAACATAAACCATGGGATTCAGTACACCCTCACAAGCTTTTAGTGGCAAGTTTGACTCAAGTGTAATATAACTTCAGATACAGCATATATTTTCTGTGTTTTTAACAGAAGTCAGGATTGATGAGATTTTAAGTGACACTTGTTACTAATGGTAAGGGTGGTAGCTGTAATTTGTCAGACTGTTCTTTTGTAAAATAAATGAAGCTATCCAATTTTTTTAGCATACAGTATGTATCAAAAACATTTATTATGCACCTGTAATTCTAATTTCATATGGAGGTTCTGGTGAGTTATGAATGATTCAGATTCTGTTTATGCTATAATTAGAATGTTCCGGTGGTATTACTCCCTTCTTATATGTGATTAGATGTACATTTTTCCTTCTTATACTTGCTTTAGAAGTCCAAAACTCTAATGCAGCATACAATAGACAGCATTTGACCAGCACTAAGCAGAAAAATATTTGGTTAACAGCTAGTGGCCTCAGAATATAAAAAGTGTATTTGAACGATAGGAATGTACCAATCGGCCTTTTAACATAACATCTACAGTCACTAGGAACTGTGACATATAATTGCTTGAGACAGCAGACATTCTCAATTCATTTAAATGCTATCATTAAAATTTATTAAATTAATTGTATCACTTTATAATAATATATTAAACATAAGTGCTGATTATGTATGACCTTGTTGTAGTAGTTTTATACCAAATGGACCATACCTGAGGTAGGGGTCACAGTAGAGTTTGGATAAAAATATGAATACATTTAATTTAGATTAGAAAAATGGCCTAGGTCATATTATTGAAAATCAAGAAAGGCTAATGAGATAGAGAAGACAGTATTATCTTATCAAAACATTACAAAGGTAATACTAAAAAGTAATAGTTATTGTTGAGAATAAATGTGAGATGTTAGTGCTGTGAGCTGAAGATTTAGGACACAGAATTTTGCCTGAAGATTCTGGATTTCAGAAGATAACATCCTAATAACCAAACTATGGGTTTGTATTAATTGAAATAATCCACAGAAGGAGGTATTTGCCTGTTCTTCTTTTTGCTAGCAAGTTGCTGATGCCCAGTAATCCACCAGAAAAGAAAAGGAGATGGTATTGGTGGATAGGGAATTAAGTCCTTTATCTGGAAGGAACCCCCCGAGGTTGAATCCCTATAACGACATAGGACGTTGTCATGGTTTTCAAGGTGCATCCTTATCTGCTTTGCAAGTGTGGGTATCAGCTTGGTCCTAGAACCCTTGTTGAAATGTTGTCTAGCTTGTTTCATAATAGGTATAATTGGTAAAAGCCTTCAGTTCATTTGATTTAATGTATTACATGATTCCTAGTTGTGAGTTAACTTGTGAGAATTATGGAATAGTTTCATATTTCCAAAATATTTGAAATCCTATAGGCTGCCTCCATTAAAAGGATGAAGTCAACATGAAATCTATTTAATTTTCTTTATTGTATTACCAGGAATTTCAGTTGCTGTGAATGAGTTCCTTGCGAGCTCCTACTAGTGTTAGAATTCTATTATCCTATTTATTTATTTATTTGTTGCTGTGCGAAATACCTATACAAACATTAAGGGACACTCCCCAGCTAAGGCCCTGAACTAGCAAACATGATGCATGTGCTTAATTTTATTCATTTGAATTCATCCACTGAAGTCAATAGTATGATGCGAGTGCTTAATGTATAGCATGCATGTAAAGGCTTTGCAGGATCATGAACTAACTGAGTATAAGGAAGAAAATGACTTTCCATAAAATGCTGTCAAGCAAAGTAAGCTGGAAAAAAAAATATATATATATGTTTTCTACTCTTAGTTATTGTTGTGTTAAAGGTAACTAATACTCATAATGGGTAAATATTTTCTGATAAAAGTGATATTTTTCATAGTTGATTGTACTTTTTTTTTTAAAAGCTATTAGTTTTGAGACCTGTTCATTGATAAATACAAATCATGATTAGATGTTATTTTGTAAGTTAGGCTGTAGTCCTGCAAACCCAATGCTCTACCACAGACCCATACAAATATGCCCAGAGTTTCATATGGGAAGACCTGATCACAGAAACAAAGCCTCTCTGTGTAGCAGTGTATTTATGTTAAGAATAGTAAAATAATAATGCTTTCTTCTGAGGTTGTTACCATACTTGACAAAGATTAAGACACATGAGCTATGCCTACATCAAGCAAACTTAGTTTGGACTTGGTAGTCCAAACTAAGAAGTTTGAGCTTAGTTCTAAGTTTGAACTAAGGGTAAGTCCACACATCTCTTTTATTTCGAAATAGCACTGGTTATTTCGAAATAAAAAAGATTAGGTCCACACGACGTTTTCTTATTTTGAAATGACGGGCTCTGTCATTTCAAAATAAGAACCGTCATTTTGAAACAGCTTAAACCCCATTCATTTCAAAACAGCTGTTATTTTGAAATGGTTATTTTGAAATAACGCCATTTGGACATGTTGTTTCGAAACAACATGTCCAAACAGCCTTATTTCGAAATAACCATTTCAAAATAACAGCTGTTTCGAAAGCAGGCTTTCCCTTAATTCGAATTAACATTTTCTTAATTCAAATTAACTTATTTCAAAATAAGGACTTTATTTTGAAATAACTTATTTCGAAATAATGATGTATGTGTGGGCATAGCCTAACTGGCTTAGTCTGAACTAAGCCTTAGCCCTGGTCCACATCACATCTAAAGTTCGAACTAAGTGCTTAAGTTTGGGCTAAGTGCTGGTACTCATTAGTTCGAATTAGGCGTTCCTTAGTTTGAACTAAGAAATTTCTAGTTCAAACTAGGGAAAGCCTAGTGTGGCCATGGGCTAAATTAGTCATGACTAAGCCTCCTTAGTCCAGACTAATTTGCCATTGTAGACATAGCCATAGACTCTAAGGCTACATCTACATCAGAAAACTTAGTTCGGACTTCCTTATGCCGAACTAAGCAGTTCCAGGTTAGTTTGAACTAACTGCAGCTTTTTAGTTTGAAGTAGCTGTGCTGACTAACCACTTAGTTTGAACCTTTTAATTTTGAACTGAGGAATCTACATCATGCTAGTTCAAACTAAATTTCAAACTAATCTCTAAGGTTGAACTAACCAGTGTGAACTAAGCTTTAGCTAGTTCAAACTAAGAAATTTACCAAACCGAAGGCTAGTGTAGACATGGGCTAAATTAGCTTGCTTAGTCTGGACTAATTTGCCAGTGTAGACATAGCTTAAGACTGTGAGCTAAGAGTTTGTTCCATTATTTTCTCCATATAAAACAGCTAAAACACATCATGGGTGTGGGAAGGGAAAGGGGAATAACCATTGTCAGCCAGAATTCCTCCAGGGAAGAGCATGGTGTACCAACAACTGACACTCTTTAATAGTATACATTAATTTTTTAACTGGCTCAGCACCATTCAGTGATTCTACTGCTCTTTGTTGCCTTGCCAGCTGCAGCTAGTGCCTCTGTTCTCCAATAAGATGATGTCCAGTCCCTGTGAAAGGAGGTTAAAGTTGAAGAGCAGGACCTCCTTACCCTCTCTTTTGCTAGGATGGATGTAATTTTACTTAATGTTTTTTCCTCCCTTAATGTAGTTTTCAGAGTTAATCCTAAGTAAGCTCTCTTTGTCTCCAAAATACACAACTCTTTTTATAAAGGTTTCTCAGCAGCAGTTTCTTATTAGTGTATCTTAAAATCATGACTCAGCATCCCAGATGAGGACTGGATCTGCCTTGTGATTTAATGTCACAGAAGTCTTATGGATGGGGGCAAGCAACAGATGTGATGTCTTTACTCTAGTTGGGTTTTTTATATTGTTCCACGTGATGTATTCATAAACAAACTAGAGGAATGTAGCCTAGGTGAGTTTACTAAGGTTTACTAAGCTGCATAACTAATTAGCAAATCATACTCAGAGTAGTTGTTATTGCTGAACGGTGGCTGCAGGGGTCTGTAATGGTTCCAGTTTTATTCAATATCTTTGTAAATGATTTGGATAATGGCACAGAGAGTGTGCTTATTAAGTTTCTGGATGATACCAATACCAAGCTCAAAAGAGTTGCAAGCACCCTGAAGGATAGCATTAGAATTCAAAGTAATTGTGAAAAACTGGAGAAATGGTCTGAAATAAACAGGATGGAGTTTTTTAAAGACAAATGCAGTATGCTCCACTGAAGATGGAACAATTAGTTGCACACACAGAAAATGGGAAATGACTGCCTAGTAAGGAGTACTGAAGAAAAAGAACTGAGATTTACAGTGGATACCAAGCTAAATGAATCAACAACATAAATGCTGTTGGGGGGGAAAAAACTGAACATCATTCTGGGATGTATTAGAAGGAGTGTTCTAATACAGACATGAGAAGTTTTATTCTACTTGGCATGGATGACCGTACTGGAGAATTGTCCAGCTCAGGGCACCACACTTTGGTGAAGATATGGACAAACTGGAAAAAGTCAAGTGGAGAACAACAAAAGTAATAAAGGCCTAGAAAACATGACATATGAGGAAGGATTGGAAAACTGAGGAAGCCCATGGTAAGTCTTCAAATACGTAAAAGGGTGTTATAAATACTGGGAAGGTGGTGAATTGTTCAAAATCACTGAGGACGGGAAAGAAGTAATGGACTTAAATTGCAGCAAGGGACACTTAGGTTAGACATCAGTAAAACGTTGTAATTGTCAGGATGGTTAAGCACTGGAAAACATTACTTAACAAGGTTATAGAATCGCCATCATCTGAGTAAAAACAGGTTAGACAAACACCCATCCAGGATGGCCAGCATAATATTTAGTCCTGTCTCACTGCAAGGTACTACTTGATTAGAAGCCCTATCAAATTCTCTTCCATTCTTAAATTTCTATGACCTCTATAATACCATTCGATTTGGTATGAATAAGTCTAAATCCAAGGTTGTATGTACATAATGAGAACATGGGTAGTATATGTTCCAGTAATCTATACATTATACCTTTCCCTTTAATGCCACCCACTGATTGTCATGAAAGACCCTTTACTAATGAGTCAGTTTTAGATTGTGGTCCCATGTTCAGACCATTCAGATTTTGTGCAATATGTGTCACCCATGCTGATATGCATATAAAACACAGTTTCTGGTGATTTTTTAAAAAAGGGAATTTAATAGTTCATAAACTGTGTTCATATTAGATACTAATTCCTAGGATTTATATTTCCATTATCTCTTGGGGAATATAAACTATGGTTTGAATGTTTTCCTTAATCTGTGTTGATATAAATGAATTATTGATGACTTTTTTATCAATATAGCAAACCTTTTCCTTTGTGTATTATTTTGAAACACATTAAAGTAAATGAGTGGATTGCCTTGAGATATTCATTCAGTAAAAACATGATTTTCTTAGTAGAAATGGAGATATTTCCTCTTGGGAAGATTAACCACAACTGTTATACTGAGGTAGTTAAAGATAGAAAAAAGACATCATGTTGATTTTAATAAAAAATAGGCTTTAGGTGAAACCAGCATCCAGATACTACAAAGTTTGAGTAAATTCATATCTAGCCATAGTGTCTAAGTGAACAAAAACCCAGATGTTTGGCTCTGCATTCACACATTGCTGCTTATGCTGTTTTCTGACTCTGATGTAGGTGCTAAATTAACATTTTGGAAATCATTACAATTCTCTCGTGTCATAACTTGTCTTGTTTAATTACATTAGGAAGAACACAGTTGTTACTGAAACTCTTAAATTCCATCTGCTCATTCTGTGTGAAATCTACTACTGTTTAGTGGGTCAACATGACTGGTTTGCAGCACCTTGCTCCAACAGTTAAGCCCTTAGGGAACATGAGATTGGTGTTCGTCCCTTTGGATAAGGATGCATTTCACTCTCTGACTCCAAATGTGGCAGACTAGAGAATGATTCAAATGTAACTCATGTTGTTAAAGAAAACTACAATATGCTTCATGTTACAATGTAGACAGCCACAAACTGGTAACTCTAGCTAGAGTTTCCAGTAACCTTTGCAAAGTTTTCTTGAAGCTGCAGTTTTTCTTTCTTAAGGACTCTGCTGCCACACTGTGGGGAAAAAATATATAAATTCTATATATATAATGGTGATATAGTTTATTACTTTGGAAAACTTTCATTTATAAGGTTAATTATGCATTAGCAAAGACTGGTAAATTGGATGGGAAAAGTGTTTGGAAGAAATAAGATAATAGCCAATATAGGTACCATATTCTGTAATATTTCATTACATATCTAGAGGAAGGTGTAAATTCAACCAGATCAAATTTTCAAACCTGGAAGGGGTAGCATATAGGAGGAGATTGGAGACTTCATTAAGAAAGTGATTAGTTGGCCTCGTTCAGACAACACATGGGAGTTTTTGTTATTTTTCTCTAAAATTCTGCAAGGTATTGGAGATAAAAAGAATTAACTATCCATTTGAAGGCTGTGGCAAGTATCCCCATCTCAAAGTGCTAGAAAGGAAGTGAATCCTCTAACTCAATCAACTTATTTCAAAAAGTGCAAGAAATACTAGTTTTAGAAAACCTGACCTGTTAACTCAGTTCTACAGGGAGGAACATACTTACCTAGAACCTTTGTGGAATTATTGGGAGAGAGTCATCATCCTGCTATAAAACTGGAGGGACTGTGAACTTTGTACTAATACAAAGTAAGGTAAAAGTGCTTGAACTGCTAGTTTACCAGTCACTCACTGCCCTGGATTTAGACTACTGCAGGACAGTGTGTATACTGGCATGTGTACATACACCAAACCTATTCTTGGTAGAATTGACATGTTAATATTACAAAAATGTGTCCAACAGTTGATTGAAAAATTGTTAATTGAGTAACTTTTAAAGAACCTCAAATAACCCAAATACTATCCATTTTCCAGCAGTAATAAAAATATATTTAGAGATCTAGATATTCAGAGTGAGGATAGAGAGAGTTCCCAAACTCTTAAAAAGAATTCAGGCAATCAGCAGTTGGTATTATATTTAGACCCATAAAACTGCCATCACTGCTTTATTGTGAAACCTTATTATTGAAGAAAACAAACACAGAAAAGAGAGTTAACAGCAATCAGCCTTCATGCTCAGCTATGCCCAATTAAATGCAAAAACCTACATGGTATGCTTGCACTGCTGAGTACTTAAAATTTGGTATACACATTTGCTCCTGGCATCCTCTCAGTGATCTCCCCCCTCTTCTCTGAATACCAGGATACCTTGGCATCACCCTGTCCAAACACCCATGCTGGTTTATTTACAAAAATGTAGATTACAATACTCATTCCGCAGTAGGTCCCTGTATGCCCTGAGGCACAGGGTTCCTCAGGGGTTAAAGTATAATTTGGCAGGCCCCTCTCATGCCGGTGCAGGCTGCCTCATGACCCCAGCTCCTGCCACCACCTTTCTTGGGGAGGGGATTGAGTCTGGGGTGAGGCATTGGCTTGGAGCCTGGTCTCACCTAGCATGCTCAGAGCCTATGAACATGCTCAGTCAGATTAGGCTGGGGGGGCAGGTGGAATTTTTAGAACTCCCTACCCTGCCCAGTGTAGCAGAATGCTGTTCTGGGGCCTGCTGTTTTTAGGGGCTCAGCATTCTGGCGCCTAAAAATAGAAAATGGAGCTAGAACACTGTGTTTTGGGGCCTGCTATTTTTTAATGGTGGGCCCTGGAACACAGCATTCTGGCTCCATTTTTAGGGCCCCTGGAATGCTGACACCCTAAAAATAATGGGTTCCAGAACAGCATTCTGCTGTATTCCAGTTTCCTTTAAGCCCTGGGGTTCCTTATCCCCCACCCTTACAAAAAGGCACCACGAAGCTTCTAACTTCCTTTCCAGCTATGTTTCTCTAGGTTCCCCCTCCAGCAAGCTTTATTTATCCTCCCCACTCAGGGGAACAGCTGTTCCCATTTGCCTCCTTGGACCAGGGTGTGGCATGGCCTAATTAGTGCTTTCAGCTGGGGCTTCCTTCCTTGTTTTCTATGGCCCTGCTAGTGTATTTTGTCCAAGATAACAGGGGAGGGGTGTGTGGCAGAGGCTCTGAGGGGCTTGTGTTCCCTTCATTCTGCTGCAGTTAGAAATGCCATAGGATTAGTGAATGTGCAACTTGAACTTTGTTCTTCTACTTGGTAAGTTTGACTCATAGTAGAAGGAGGAAGAAATTACAGAGAAGGGGATTCCTGTGGAGAGATACTACAGGTAAAAGGTCTTTAAGTGGGGATTGATGTGCCCTCAGCTGATAACTTTCTGATGAGGTCCAAGCATAGTGAAAGCAAACATGTTTCCAGACTGTCTTAAATAGCAAAGGAAAAACTTATGTGCTTTCCAGATTCTGTGAACAAATTGCAGTTTCTACTAAAGAAGACTGTCCATCTTGGTGTTTAACGGTAGTATATTGTTCATTGGAGCCTGTGTTTACACAGTTGCAGTAAGAGATATTCCAGCAAGAGGTATCAAACAGTTTAAAGAAAAATCCTAATTGTGAGATTTTAAAAAAGGCCATGATTTTAATAGTTTTAATTGTAGAAATTAAAAATAATAAACTTCCATGTATTAAAATATTTTTGGATGTTGTGTGGGTAATGGAGAGACAGAGTTTGTGAGTGATAGCATGCTCTCTGAGCAGAGCCCCCAGCACTCTGAACCCTTGTTCAGACATCAGCCACTGCTGACAGCTCCCATTCCAGACGCAGAAGCAGTAGCACAGATAGGCCCCCTGTCCCTCCAGACAGGGCATTTGGGTACACAGGCAGAAGGAAGGGGGCACTTTGACATCAGGGCCCCTCTCTGCGCAGCAGACAGGAGGCTCCTGGTCCCAAGAGCTTGGCCAGATGCGTAGTAGGACTGGAGCAGTGACAGGCCAGTGGCAGCAGAGTAGTGAGAGGAGTAGGGATATTGTTCCAGAGGCGCCTTGAACACAGCACCCTGGGCAGTGGCCCAGCCAGCTCATTCCTAAGTCTAGCCCTGCTCCTGCAGCAGCAGCAGTGGATGAGTCCCTCCTGTTCTTTGACCCCAGCTCAGCAAGGGGATGGGAGTACCCTGACAACAACCCTTCCTGCCCTTCCCTCTCACCATCCTGTGTTTCAGGCAAGAGGCAGGTTCCCAATCTGAAGCAAGATGGCCATGCTTGTCTGGGGGGCAGTGCGGGGGGAGGCAGGAGCATTGGAGGAGGGACACCCGTACCCTGAAGCCAAGCAGTAGAAAATGCTAAGCATGACACCAAAGTAATTGCAACTAATGCATCTTTCTTTTGTTTTTAAGAAAAAGGCATTAATTTGTCTCAAGATAATTGAATGTGTTAACTGTGATTGGCAGTCCTAATTCTGCTATTATCTTTGGGGCATCATTTCCATTGATATGGGCAGATAGAAGAAGATCCAATGATGACCACATATAACTTTAATTTGGTTCCTAACCTCATGCAGAATTTTCTCTCCTCAGTGACTCACAGCACCTTAATTATTAAAGAGTGTGACTTCTCAGTAGGCTTTGATCTCATGGAGCTCATGGTCCTGCTTTTTCTTTCAACTCTGTGACTGAGGCAGGGTCCTTGCACTTTCAGGAAAAACAGAAGAGAAGGAGAAAAGGTTTCCTTGTAAATGCCCTTCCTAGCTTTCAGATGCCCCAGCAACCTGCTAGAGTATGTGCTCCAGAGCTTGAGCTCTTCTTAAGAGTTTTTTTAAAGTTATTTTTGCAAATGGACTGTCTATCCATTTCTTTTCTGTGGTTTTAATTTTGCTGTCTTCCATTTAAGATCACACACAATTTCAGAAGTCTTCCTTCCTGTCACAAGCTATGGATCTCCTGTTTTGCCATGAGTTTGTTTGGTAACCATAAGCATAGACAATTTTTCCCCTTAACTTACCTTTCTTCCTGCACAGCTACCTAATATCAATATTTTAATGATTGTCCAGTTAGGGATAGTGGTTAGATTACTCAGCATTCAGCCTTGTGAGTAATCCATGTCACTTGATGATTAGTATTTTACATAGTGTGCAGGTTTGTGACTCCTTGGTGCTTTGTTATTAACATTTGATGAATAAGAACATTTAAAAAGGTAAAGTAAAAGCTTTCCCTTTTAGTCCAAACATGTTACTTCTTTTATAAAGGTTTAGTGTTAACATTATTTTAATAACAGCTTTGCAATTTTTCTTTCCTTCATCCATCAACATTGAAAGTAGCTTTTCAAATAAATCACAATATTTAAGGCAGTCAACACAACGTAGGACAATTTTGCAGGTGTGGCATTTCAAACTATGTTCTTGTTCTAGCTCTTTGACTTATTCTATATTAATCTGATTTAGCAATTTTTCTGCATAGGAGGTATTGCAGAAGATTTTATTTATTTATTTTTGTCAGTTGTGTTTTGACTCAGACTCTGCCTGGATACCTGAGGAGGGAAAAAAACAGATTTCTAACGTGAAGGTTAGGAGATGGTAGCTGGCCGTTACAGTGCAGCATAGATCAGGTTTTTTCCCCCCAAAGATAGCCTCAACCCTCACCTGTCTCACTGTTGCTAAAAACTGTCACTGGCCAACTCTCCATTCATGTGGCCCCATTTCAAATTCCCTTCAGCTGCCCTTTCCTTTGCTGATGAGTGGATCACTGCTGTATTCATTTAGATGGAATGTATGAGCTGAAAGAGTCAAAGCTGTTAATATGACTTTCTCACTGTCCAACACTGAGCAGTTTTAAACAAGGTTTGGTTTTTGGTACGCCAAGATTTCAGCCTGCTTAGTACCCACTGTTAAAATCTTTTAAAATCTTTGATTAAAGATACAGAAAAGGATGTGGAGGAGGTTAATGCACTAGAAAAATGAGGTGTTAACTTTCACTTTAACCATATCACTTGTTCCCATTCCCTTTCCCTTTACCTGTGGAGAGTTTAAAAAGAAAACCCTTCTTTGTCAATTTCTTGTATGGTACTAAAGATGGTGTAACTGCCTTTTCAGGTGGTAAGGAGAAAAGGTTAGTGGAGGTAGACTGGACCTGTTGTTGAGTCTGATTTAATTTTCAAGAAAACAAAATGAGACACACACACAAGGGGAAAGAAGAAAGTAGCAAATTTAGAAATTGCATTTTCTCTCCCTAGAGCTGATTGTCAGTTGCAACCTTGTTTCTGGAGAAAACAGGGACAGCTCACAATCTGATCAGTCGCTCTGAGATATGGCAAACTTCTACCAGCATCGGGCTGCTTCGGGCATTACTTTGAACTGCCTTTCCAGCCACACCCTTGCAGCGCTGTTGCAAAATATGTAGTCTTCGCAAGCTAAGTCAGACTACTACCAGAGAGAAGGAGAGAGGGAGATAAGGAAGAAAAGAACACTTGAAGGGAAGAGAAGTGACTCAATTTCACATGCTAGATAAAACAAACAAACAAGGAGTCCTGTGGCACTTAAAGACTAACAGATTTATTTTAGTTTCTCCATCTTCAAAGCACCTGATGAAGTGGGATTTTCTCCCATGAAAGCTCATGCAAAAAATAAATGTTCGTCTTTAAGTGCCACAGGACTCTTGTTTGTTTGTTTTACTGAACTAGACTAACATGGCTACCCCTTTGGAACATGCTAGATGGTGATTGGGATTTAGCTTAAAAAGCTATAAAAATAGATGTGACTGTTATTTAGACCAGTGGTTTTCAAACTACTGGTCCATAGACCCTCAGGTGACTGGGTCAGAGCACCCTCTGCTGCCACCACCATAAGACTTGAATGCATTGCTCAAAGATGTAATTGTTAGGTCACGAGCTTAAAGCTTCTCCCCAGCCCCAAACTGGATTCTTAGGAAAAAAGCTTGGAAACCACTGATCTAGGTGTCTCTCTTTGGACCTGTCTAGTCAGGACATCTCATAGGATTAGGATAAAGAGGGTCCTGGTTCCCAGGAGACTGAGGAGTGACAGGCATGTTGGTGAAGCTGGCTCCTTTCTCTTCTCTATCGGTGAGCCAGCACTTGCATCTGTCCATCAAAAGTCCCTTTTGAGGACCTCAGAAAGGAGTAATGGATTGATTAGCCTGTCCTTTCATTATTTTGTCCACCAGTTAGGCCTAATTTCTGACACACCAATTTTGGTTCATTATTTTTATATTTTTTTCTCCCACACTACTCTTGTCAACCAGACATGGTCTTAACAGTTCATGAGTTCTGCCAGCTGAGCCCTGGGTCCTGGAGTTTTGTCAGCTTGAGTCCAGCCAGCTACTAAAAATGATGACAAAGTATTTTCTGGTGTCTGACAAGTCCACTCTCCTGGTTTATGTGTGTCCTGGGATTTTCATGGGGTAAGGAGGTGGGGGAATTTTCTATTTTATTTCAGACTGGTACACAGGAAAGTTGTCTCTTACATATACGAGAAGCAAGGAGTCCTGTAGCTCTTAAAGATGAACAGTTATTTATCACACGAGGTTTTGTGGGAGAAAAATCTCACTGTGAAGCATCTGAGCATATCTTGTTTTGCTGAACTAGACGAAGCTATCCCCTTTGGAACTTTGCATACACAAGCTTTATCCTTGTGGTGAATGATTGTTTGTGCCTGAGAAGGGAGCTGTTGGCCATTGTCGTCATGTTGGAGCTTTTGGTGATCTTTTGGGTATCCTGGCCCAGTCCATTGAGTGACTGGAAGATAAGGATGGAGCTCTTAAACCTGATTCATTAGTCTATAGGAAGCCAATGTAGAGATTGAAGAACAATCCTTATCTACTCATAGGAGCCTGTGCTCTTGAAGGAAAAATGCAGATGTATTCACTTTTGGTTGGTGTTTCATAAACTTTGAAGGCTTCCTACCCAAGTATGTTGCTTTACTGTAGTCTGGCTGGCATGCATTACTGATGCCAAATCATTGTCTGTAGTATAGAGTGCAGTGTCCTAGCAAAGAGGAAATGGTAGAAAATGGTATGTATTGACTGAGTGACAGTCTGTGGTGCACATTAAACTTGAAAACAATTTAGCCCTTTATGACTATCTTCAGCCAAAGGAAACTGCATTACAGCTGCGAACTCTTCAGAGTATTTCCTGCTTCTGACCAGCATAACCTCCATCTTGTTTGGCCTGTCTTCAGCCAGCTGCTGTTCTTCAACCATGAACTAAACTTGGCTAGGTAGTGGGTTAGTTTGGTGACAGTAGTGATATCATAGTGAAGGACAGATAGATAGACCTATGCCATCTCTGTTACTGGCATTTGAATCTGCGCTGTCTTACCAGCTCTCTGTAATGATCTTGAGGGTTCATTAAAGACCATACTACTGAATGAGTGAGGAACAGAACTTTAATCATACAGACAGGTATCCAGGTGTGTAGCTGGGAGCAGCCATGTTAGATCTCCTGTTGGGCATGTCTCCCAATTCACACAACACTGGCCCATGCTAGGGCGTGTCTCTAAATTCACTACCTTCTAGAAGCATATCTCTACATCTTCTCCCTAGCTACTGATGCATGTACTAGCATCTAATAATACATAACAGCTATCTAAAAAACATGCACAGGAATGGTCCATAAACCCAGCATCTGAACTACCTCAGGAGGAGAGTTGACTAGCACATCATTCTCAAGTAAGTCTTTACCATCTACTTCCCTCTCATAGCCTAGCAAGTCTCTGAGTCTTTCTGGATGTTTGACTTGATTAGATCTTCTCAGTACTGGTCCTTCAGGTCTGAGTTCTCTTGTTCCCTGACAGTTTCATCACCAAGGGTTGATGATAACAGCTCAGTCAGGGGAGGTGTGCCAGAATCTGCCTCAACTTCCATGGTGTTGGAACTCTCTGGGATAAGTCGTAGATCTAGTCAATGATTTGGATGTATATGCCATGGGTTGCCAGTAATCTTCATGTTTTTATAAAATCACTGTGTAACCTGCGAGGGTGGGCTCAGATTCATTTACTTGCCCCTCTCCAGTGTCTCACAGAGAAAACGCCTGCAGAAAGCAGCTGGAGAGCCAGGATCCAGTCTGTTCAGGACTCACAGCAAAGACTGCTCAGAGTTCCCATCCCACATTAAACTACGACTCAGCATAAACATAACAATGAACTTTATTAACTAACTAAACAAACCTTATCCTAAAAAACCATAATAAAGTTAAACAAAACAGTAAGAAACCCAGGAGTCCCAATGTTCAGGTGGAGTCACACTTATCTCAGTTGCAGTCTTTTAAGTCCTTGAGGCTTGAATGCAAAAGAGAACCAATCCTCATCTTCTCTGGCTGCAGCAATCTTCAGCTGGAATCCTTGCAGTCCTTCCTTTCCTCTCCTCAACCAGCATCATGCAGTCAGGTCACTGGCCATCCAGCTTTCAGGTCCACAACAGAAAACTCCCCTGTAAAACAGTCCAAAGCAGGGAGAAAACATCCTGCAGCCCACTCCGGGCTCAGCTCCTTTCACTCAATCACTGGGCACATGGACTCTGCAGCTATCCATCACTGCTCCTCTCTGGGCTGCTGCTCTCAGGCTTCTCCCTGGGCATGTAACTCCAGCATAACAATAAAATTAGTGGAGCATGCTCAATGTGCTCCCACACCCTCTTACCAGAAGGTTCTGGTTTCTGGGCTGCAAAATCTGCCCAGCAATGTAACCCAGCCATAAGGGATCCCTGAAAGAGATTGCACCTTTCTAGGCATATGGGTTACAACCGGACCCAACCCAGACTTCGATGCAGTCACTGAAATTTTAACAGGCCTCTCTGGAGCATAAAATTTCAATACTGGTTCCTGTATCAAGTTTTGTTTGAAACCTTCCCATGATTCCTCCTGTGTAGCATCCTAGCACCATTCATTTCTGTCTTCTAGGAGTTGTCTCAATGGTGCTGCCTTGGCAGAAAGATTTGGGTTTGAATCTTCCAAGATAGTTAACCATTCCCATGAACTGTTGGACATCTTTCTTTGAATGGGGACGTGGCATCATTTCAATGACTGAAATTTTTCTCTTATCCAGTTATACAACTTCATGGGAGACAATGTCCCCTATAAAAGTCAGTTCTCTAATGCCTAACACACATTTGTCCTTATTTAGTTTGAGGTTTGCAGCTCTGGTTGCATCCAACGCTTGCCGAAGCCGACGATTTTGCTCCTCTTTTGTAGAGCCCCCGGTGCTGATGTCATCCATGGAGGTGTCCACGCTGCTAATATGTTCATAGATCATGTGTATAGTTTTGTGATACATCTCTGGTGCTCAAGCTATACCAAAAAGTAAGCATAAAAATCTGTATCTTCCAAATGGAGTATTAAATGTGCATAATTTTGAGGTTTCCTCTGTTAATTTTAGCTGCCAAAATCCTGAGGATGCATCCGATTTACTGAAATATTGAGCATTTGCAAACTGAGCCATAATCTCATCTCTAGTTGGTAGTTTGAAATGTTCTGTTTTATATATTTCTGTTGACATCTCTGGGTTCTAAGCACATGCGTAGATGGCCATTACTTTTTCCATTATGACTACGGAGCTCACTCATTCTGTTGGCTCCTCTACTTTTTGTATTACTTGCATTGCTTCCATCCTTTCAAGCTCAGCCTTTAGTTTACTATGGAGTACAAATGGCACCTTTCTACGTGGATGAATAACAGGAGGGACGCGCTTGTTTATGTGGATTGTAGGTTCACCTTGCAATCTCTGAACCAGGTCCTGATATTATTCAGAGAGTGCCTCATAGCTAGATGCAGCACTGACTTGTAGTGAGAGCACCCTTTGTACCAGATTGTTTCTTACATGCGGCCAGGCCCAAAATTGGTGTCACCTCCTGAGGCGCTACAGTGAAAGGCAGCTGGTACATGACGTTCTTATGGTTAATGCTAGTGAAGCAGCGTCCCTGCATGGGTATATTTGTTGCAGAATATCCAGTTACTTTTATGTATGTTGGTCCCAGCTTAGCTGTTATTCTCAGGCTCTCATAATCTCATACAGACAGAATGTTAACTGAAGCTCCTATGTCTAGTTTCAGTGGAATGATTGTTCCATTTACTATCAGAGGCAGTATCTAGTTCCTCTCATTAGGTTTGCTTGATCCCAGTACACCTACAAAGCACTCCTCAGTCTCACTGTCGATAATTAAATGCACTTGATTTTTCTGCATTTGGGATCTGCAGAAGTTTCCAAAATTAATTTTCCCACAGTTATGACAGAGTTTCCCATAGGCAAAACACTATTTTGGACCATGCCATGACCCAGACTTGCCACAAGAATGTTTGGACTCAGTCTTCCTGATAGCAGGGTTGCTGCTGCATTCTGATTTGAGCCACTCTGGCTAGGTGCTGTCTAAGTGCATTAGCTATCCCTTCTGGTGAATTCAGCTCTTTTTACTTGTGTTTTTACTATTTCAGTGGCCCTGCATATCTGAAGGGCTTCATTCAAAGAGATCTCCCCTGCTCTGAGCAGTCTTTCTCTTAACATGTTGACTGTAATGCCACAAATGAGTCTGTCTTTGATCAGCAATTCTGCAATCCACCAAAGATGCAGATTTTACTGAGTTTCCTTAATTCTGTGACATATTGCTCTATGGTATTATCCAGTGTATGCATGCATGTAAAAACTCTATGCCTCTCAAAAGTCACATTCATTTTTGGCAAGCAATATTTCTTAAACTTAGTCAGTATAATGTTTAAATTCATGCTTTTACTATTAGAAATTTAGACAAGTTCCAAAGGGGCAGCCATGTTAGTCTAGTAAAGCAAAAAATAGGAGTCTTCTGGCACTTAAAGAACAGATTTATTTATCGCATGAGCTTTTGTGGGCGAATATCCCACTTCGTCAGATGCTTTGAAGGGGGAGAACTTACAGAATGGGATGAAAATAAATAAAGGGGAGTGTTAAGACATGGAATCAGGTCATCCTGCAACAGCAAATCAGAGCATTTGTAAGGATTCAGACTCTAGGAAACAGCACCCAGCAGGAGGGTGAAGTCAAATTAATTGTTATAATGTGAAAAGAATCCATAGTGACGATTCAACCTTGCTTTCACACAATCTAATCTGCATATTAGTTCAATTTCAGCTGTTTCTCTTTGCAGTCTTGAAAGGCAGCATTGATTTGTTAGTCTTTAAGTGCCACAAGACTCCTCTTTTTCAAAAAGAAAAAAAATTAGTTATTATATACATCCAGTGCTGCCTCCCCATCAACATGCAAAAATATAGATGATTTCTGGTTTTCATCTTTGTTCTGCGCTCTGATGGCAGGCAAATACAACAGAAATCACTGTTTCAATTTTATTGAGTTTTCTCCAAAATTACCAGACACTTGGAGAGGTGAAGGGGCCTGTAAAACATAGATTTTTAGGCTTGCACTTAGTTGCTGAAGGCTTCCTTTGTTTTCAAAGATCCCAGGGGTCTGTCTGTTTTCAGTTGCAAACTCAGGAGTTTTCTTTCAAGTCTTTTTAGTTTCCAAACACATTCACCATCTTCTGACACACTGTAATGATCTTGAGGATTCATTCCAGGCCATACTACTGAATGAGTGAGGAATAGAACTTTAATCATATAAACATGTATCCAGGTGTGTAGCTGGGAGCAGGTATGTTTGATCTCCTGTAGGGCATGTCTCCCAGTTCATACAACACTGGCTCATGCTAGGGAGTGTCTCTAAATTCCCAACCATCTACAAGCATATGTCTACACTCTCCTAGAAGCTGCACATAGGCCTGATCTACTCTGCTGCCAGTGGCTGATGAGAGATATACAAATTACTTTATGAAGCTTGCATATCTCCTGTCAACTTATGTTTCCGTACTTTAGAAACTTCACTGTGTTGGACACAGCCTCTGGTCAATGCATCTTTTTGGGACAGTAGTTTAATAGCATTGAGTAGAGAGCACTTCTGTGATCAGTCGTGAAGTTGCTGGTAGTGTAGACATACCCATAGATATTGAATAGATAGGATCAGTGAGAATCAATCCTTGTGGGATATTTCAGAAAAGATTTGTATCATTTTAGTGCATTCACTTGTATTCCTGAACTTTCCTTCAGGCAGGTTAATAGAATCTCATGATCAGTGGAGTAGAATGAGGTACAGGAGAGTGAAAATGCATGTGTGGCCTCCATCCACTGACAGAAGGGGATCATACTGTTTCTATCCCACATGCTGGTCTGAATCCAGATTGCACCAGCTTTGAGATACTGGCTTTGGTTAAATGAGCTTCTGGGCAGTCTCCAGTTAGTATCTCTGTAAGCTCGCCTGGGGATGGACTCTGGGCATTAATTCACCAACACCTGATGTGCTGAGAGGAGACTGGGAGGGGATTCTTCGCTGTTGCTCAGACTGTTGTATTTTTGAGGGAAGAAGGAAAGACAGTATATGAGGCACTGGCTGTTTCCGTTAATAGAAAGCAGTTTAGTTAATTAATTACATGTTTTCTCTTTTAACAGTTAGGAAGGTGGGGATCAGATTCATAGTTCTTGAGTCAAATGCAAGAGATCTTTTCAGCAAAAGAGGAGGATAATTTTTTTACAGCACTTGGGCTGAGTCACTGTCACTTTCTCTTTTCTTATGTCAGTTCTGGTGTGGTCTCTATGCATGACGCAAGAAGATATTCTTTTGCTTTTCATTGATTATTGATGAATGTGTGTGGCTTCTGATATTTCCATTTCCTCCTTCAAGATAAATTTCCCATACGGTTTGCTGCTGTTGTGAAATCAGATGGTTTTTCATGTCCCGGTTTATATTTCATATCACTGCAGTGCGTGGATAGTCACATGAAATTTAATTAATGGAAATGGGAATTATGCACACTATCATCCTGTATGTCCATATAAACTCTGTAGGGCAAACATGCAATGTGTGCATATTGCTGTTGGGGGGGGAGTGAGTGCAGAGGGCACGATCCCCACACTGCAAGAGGGAGTCCCAATTGAGAGGCAAGAGACCAAACCACAATTTTTTGCGTTAACCACTTTCTATGTGACTTTTATTGAGAGAAATAAAATTACAGAAAAGAAAGAAGAAAAAAAGTTAAATGAGGTTATTATCTAATTACTCATATTCCTATTAATAAAATTAAAAAAACTTGAAATTCCTATTAAATTACACTTATTAAAACTCATACAAACTGCGGTTTTAGAACTCTATTTTTTTAAGGCATTTAAAGATCTTTTCAGCACAAATTAATAGCCCAATAAACAGAAAATAGAGCATGAATACCACTACAATGTCTATCCCAATCCTTGTGTCTAACCCCGAATTAAAACCTCCAGTTTCAATCCTGCTTGGTATAATTTAGCAGAGTGGGGTTTGTGGGAGACAGAGAGAGAGAGAGAGCACACAATCTGTAGGCAAAAGAGCTTTGCTATTTACCACACACACACGCTAAAACATCACACGCAGCCCAGGACAGCACGAACACCTTGCTTCTCCCCCTTGCTCTCCAGACACCATGGGTCACGGCCCAGTGAGGCTAGCCATGGGCTGTTTGCGGCTAGGAGTTACAAGGGTCAGCTGGGGTGCCTGGCAGGGAATACAAGTGGATTTATTCTTTCATCACACTCTTTTACTTTGCTGTTTCCCAATTTGATTGTGGAACACCAGCATGATTCTGATTTGTGAGGTTAATACGTTCAGAGCAGTAGTAATAATACACACACACATCCCCAAAAAGCATTTTCCAATTTAAATCCCAAATTTGACCAGGTTATATTTACCACATCTGGATTTTATCTCTGGAGTAACAGACAGCAGACCTGTTTCTTTGAGAGAAGGATAGCAAGACGTGATAAGAACAGCCTGGTGTTAAAACGGCTGTGGCTGCGGCCAACAGAACAGCCTATGAGCTCCTATCTGTGGCTTTCAAGTCAGCAGCCCACTGGTCTGATGTCCACCGACTGCCTGCTTCGTAAAATCCTGCACTTGACTGGACCGGTGTTAAAATGGCTCGACCAACAGTATAGCCTACGAGCTCTTGCTTGTGGTCTTAAAAGTCAGAGCCCACCGCGACCAGTTGCAGCAGCTGAACACCCTCTGCTACCCCCTTTGGATGTGCCAAGGGCTATGGCCCCCCCACTCCAGGGTGAACAGGTGAAAATTGAATACTTAGTAAAAGAATTCAAAAAGAAAAAGATCTGCCAAAAGGAGAGAAAAAACCTGCATGGCTCCCTTGGTGATCAGTTAAGGGGTTTAACACTCTTCCTTGTGAAGAGTGGGGCGATGCCTAGGGGGTGGCCAGATCTCCTGGCAACATGGCAGGCTGCTGACCTATCGCTTCTCCAATGTGCCTGGACCAGAACCCCAGTTTTATGGCTGAGACCTCAAAAATTAGCATATCGCTTGTTGGCATGGAAACTTACTGACCTTGGTCAGTAGATCTTTTTCATGAGTCCTGCAGCTACTAGCTATAGTTTATCTTATCACTTCCCTCATGTCTGGTTCAAACCAGCTTAGATACTGACAGTAAGTTTCTTGAAAACTTGTTACTGTCTGCAGTTAGGAGATAACACCACCTAATTGTTTCTTTTCCCAATTAGAGGCCTAACAAGCTACATCCATCCCAGGCGGGAGTTTGGCCATAGCAAAAAGGAAAAAAGGAGGGGTGGAAAAATCCACCTCTTACAATTGCTTTTGACCTAGGAAATCCTCCAAAGAAAAGGTGAAGCATGAATGTTGTGGAATTGATTGATTGATTTTTTTTTTTAATTGAACAGAACTTTAGTACTGCAGTTCACTGGCTGACTACTCTAAAACCATTAGAATTCACTAAATATTTTCACTGAGAGATTATATTTTGTGGGGGGGGGAATATCTTTATGCAAAAAAACCTTCCTTCTATTGTTATTAAATGGATTATATTTGAAGAGTGCTAAATGTTAAAACTATATAATAATAAAAAAAGTTAGCTTTAGTCTACAGTCACTGCACTTTTTGGCGGCAGTCAACAGGAGATACCCAAGGTATTTTACGTACCTTGAGGATTTCCTGTTGCCTTACTAACTCCCACTTGCCTCCCTATACATTCAGTGCTTAGGTAACTGGCAGTGCTGTCCAGCTGACTTAGTGCTACTCCAGTTACAGAACTGGAGTTACGAAGATGAGCTGTGGACCAATTGAGCACATCTTGACAGACTGCTCAACAGAACTCAGAAGAGCGCACTGATGGCAGCAAATTTACTGCCATTAGTATAGACATACCATTAGGCATTTGCTATCGTGTACTTTCAGAATTTAATGGGGTTTATAAGAAAGTGTAATATAGAATTTCCTGTTAATTTTGTTGTTCTCACTTTCCATGCTGACAGCTTTAGATTCAAGAAGAGAAAATAAAAATGAATGCAATTGCATTTTAACTGAAAACACTGTAGGTCAGTGATAATTATTCACCTAATTATTTATGGTTGTCTTAAATGTCTCCAGGACAGTGACATGTCATATGAAATTATCTTGTATTCATTAAGAATTGTACCAAGCATTTTAGAGAAATTCTGCTTGGTTTAATGCTTAGAGATGCTGTTCCGGTTGGTTTCGGTGTGAGTAGGGAATATGCTGAACTGCTTAGGTCAGGATAAATATTAGTAACAATATTTTAGCTGTTGCTAATGCATTTTGAATAGACATTCACTTGACAATTCATCTGTAGTTAGTTGTTTAAACAACTCTTTCAAAAGTGACCTGAGAAACTTGGTCAAAGCAACACTCAAAGTGAGGTTTGTTCACTTTTAAGTCACACAAGGATTGTGAGCTGCTAAATAAAATCTCTCTTTTTACTTATTTATTTCTGTAGTTTCTTCACCACAACTCATCTTTCTATGCACTGGACCAGTGAGAATGTTTTTAGGGTTTAGTTCTCAGCACTGAGCTGGATTAAAGAAGGAATCTTGTATGCTTGCTGGCTTGCATTTTATTTCATTTACATGTTTAGTGGCTCGAAAGAAGTAGGCTGACATGGTCACATTCAAATTAAATATAAATCACTATCTGCCAAGGAAGTGATTAAAGTTTTTTCCTTGAGTAAAGACTACAGGATTTGACCTTATAAACATACAGTAGGAAGTGATTAATCATATTTTCACTACCTAATTCTGTTTAATTTTACATCTTATTTTAACAAGCTCTTTATCTATTTATAGCTAAAGAAGATCTGAGTCTAATATTTAGAAGTATGAGAATTACACTGTAAATACTGTAGCAGAGCAAAGGGCAGCAGAAAGCTCAATTAATCTAGCTACTCAGAGACGGTAGGGCTACATTGTTTTGTGTTCTGCTCTCCCACTGAAGTACATCTCTGAATTCTAAAGCATGTATATCACAACCTGAAATTTGGAGGTCATAGTCCTTAAATAGGCATACTGCAAACGGATGTGATACAAGTACTTAAAGAGAGGACTGAAGGCTAATAGGCGTAGAAGCCCTCTGTTTACTTTGTCAGTCTTAGTTTTCTATGCAGTGTGTGACAAAGAAGTCCTGGATACATCAGCTTAGCAATAGGAAGCAGAAGGTTTGGAACAGAAGTTTGAAGATGGGGGCTTACAATGGTGACTTAAACATTAAATATCACTATTTTAATTCTGCAGGGCAGTTGAATAAATCAATTAATAAATGCATGAAATTTGTCTAGTTGGCTTTTACACTGTCACTATTTAACCCATCACTGGACTGTACACTGGCCTAGAGTTTCGAGCCCTAGCCCCTTGCTTCCACACTTGAATATCTGAAGGAGACAGCACTCTCTTGGTTCAATGTTTTGGTAATTATATTCTCTAATATGTATCCAAATATGTAAAGCTCACAATGTTCCAGTTCATTACTTTAAATCAAAATCTTTCAGGATGCTGGGCAAAACAATGGTAGTAAATGTGCAGATATTGGGCTGTATTTATAGAGTTAAGAAGCCACTAAT
Organism: Podocnemis expansa; assembly: GCA_007922195.1. Taxonomy (NCBI): domain Eukaryota; kingdom Metazoa; phylum Chordata; order Testudines; family Podocnemididae; genus Podocnemis; species Podocnemis expansa. The sequence goes on from ML681996.1 coordinate 26,540,906, forward strand.
GAAGTCCTTAACACTCTAGAGGTAGATATCCTGCTTATTTAAGGAGTGATTCAGGTAAGCAAAGAAAATTTTACTTGTGTCTATGTTGCACATGGAAAGCATGATTACTGATACTTTGGCTTTATTATGTCGTTTGGATGTGTCAACCATAGTCTGTTCTTACAGAATTAAGGAAAATTGAAAGTAGATGAGCAAGGCTGAAGCTACCATATTTTGTGAAGATGTGATACCATTACTGTAAGATCTGTTACACAGATAGTAACACAAATAAATTTCCCTCTAGAGAACCTTTGACATCCCACCCACAAACTTACAGCTTTACAGAATGAAAGACTGAAATGTGCAGATTGCCAGGTGTTGGCTAAACATCTAGGGCAAATCTCAAAATATTTATTCAGAGTAATTAGGTTCTCAGTCCTGTAAATGTACCATTTATATCAGTTTTCTTGAGTTGTATCACAGGCCTAAATCACTCCAGGACATGAGCATGCAGGGGACCCTTTACTCACAAATCTCCCACCTTCAGCATGGACGGGTGCACTGTACATGTGTCAAGGGTCTTTGCTTTTCCCATCAACAACTCCATCTCTATCAAATCAGAGGAGGAGTCCATGCCTGTGGGCAGCCATGGGGAGACAGAGTCCCTTACAATGCAGTTGCAATGGAGCTCTGCTGCCTGTAAGATGGGGACATGCTAGATTGCAGACACTGGCATCACACAGGTGGCCTTTGCCTCTCACAGTGTGAAGGATGGTCCCCATGCCCTTTTCCTTGAGAAAGGCCTTCCCCTACATAGCATCACCAGATGTCCTGATTTTATAGGGACAATCCTGATAGTTGGGGCTTTGTCTTATATGGGCACCTATTACCTCCCCAACCACATCCTTCCCCAGTTTTTCACACTTGGTCTTTGGTAACTCTACCTCTAGGCCTGCTCTTGGAGGTTTACTGTAGCAGTGTATGACCTTCTTTAGGAGGTGTTTCAGCATTTAGCTTTCATGAGGTTCAAAATGCTGTATATTCCATCAGAGGTCTGTTGTAACAGCCTATGTTGGCCTGGGAAAGTCAGTTTCAGTTTTTTATAGTTAGCTGGATTGGGACGGGAAAGGTAAATAACTAGTCAACTTAGACACAAGTATGACCAAAATCAGTGGCACAGCGATGGGGGAGGCTGTGGAGAGCCAAACCCAGGTGCACTGGACCAGCTGCACAACAGGACCGGATTAGAGGGTACCTGACGTGGGACCACCCAATGCCTTTGCTCTCCCAGAATATGGACCACACTACAGCCCCCCGTTGTAGGAGAAGGCCCGTACAGCGCTGGGGCCAGAGGCCACTCTCCCTCCAGCTGCCCCACCCTATCCCTGGGCAGCTGCAGGCCCACGCCAGAGGGCAGGATGAGCCAGGGTTTGGCCACTGCTCTTTGAGGGTGGGGCTGGCTTGCCTAAGGGGTGCCAGATGCTGCCTTGCCCCCAGACCCTGGAAAATAGCAGCTAGATAGCAGCCTGTCCTGCCCCCTTGGAGTGGGTTGGCCAGCTAGGGTCGGGGCAGGCCGATCCAGAACATTTCAGAGCAGCAACTGGAGAATGGCCTCTGGCCCTGTCCCTCCCTCACACTGAACATGCTTCCCTCCAGTGCCTGGGGCTGTAGCTGCCCTGCCTCCAGTCTGGCCTGTGCAGTAGGAAAGTGGGAATTCTGGGGGGGTCACCCTGAAACTGGAGAGCCTGGGTGGGGGCCCCTGTAATCCAGCCCTAATGTAGGGCCAGCCAGGTGCTGCCTAGCAGCAGGGTCCAGGGGCCTGAGCCCTAAAGATCACCCCCCCCCGGCAGCTGGGGCTGGGACTCCTTTTGCCCTGTGCATGGGCCTGCATGGGGGGGAGGAGCATGAGGCCCCGAAGGGTGCAAATTTTGATTTGGCCCTGAGCACCAGAAAGCCTGGCTATGCCACTGACCAGAATACCTGCAGTGAGTCATGTGCCCTGGTCTCATGTGAGTGTTGACACCTTGATAACAAATGCTTAAGTTGGACCAGGCATTGTATCATTAGCAATCAACACTACTCTCCTATCATTCAAGGAAAAAATTTCCAAGAAATATGGAAGGTGGAGGGATTTAACAAACAGAAATAAATCTCTCTAACCCATTTGAAATGAAGTATAGCATATAGTGCTCACTTCAGGAAAAACAAAATCCTGTACTCTTTCAAGAACAATGTATATACTCCACTGATTGGTATATATCGGTAGGCAGAAGCAGGAATTTCTTATGATAGCAAGGATAGAAGGACAATCATACTGTACATAGAGTGTAGGGGCTAATGCAGGACACTGGCTATCATTCTGCTTTACTGTAGTTCTGTAATTGTCCTATAGCCAGAAGAGTATAACTGTATACAGAGAAATATTTTAAAATTGTCTATTTTAATTTTGTATTCTCTCAAATAGCTAAAAATACAGGAGTAAATAATCTGTAAAGATTTCTGGTTTTGCATTTTTTGACGGGGAACTGAAAGAAAGTCTAAATTCATAAACCTAGTGTGTTTGCTGTGTTAAAGTCTCATCCTGAAAGATAGTGAGTGCTTGTAGGAAATGCTGAGCAGAACCTACTGATTTCAGTAACAGCTCACAGCATTCAAAGCACCTGCCAGAGGCAGTCACTACTTTACAGGACTATATTCTTTTAGCAAGAAACATCACAGGCAGGGTTCTTTCAACAAATTCTTTTCAATGTTGAGGGAAAACATGCAACTTTTTATGTGGGCCAAAGCCTACTTTTTTCACTCATGGGAGAAGTTCCATTGACTATTCAGTTAGGTTAAGCAGCCGTGAGAAGACTTTGTGATAAATTTTAGTGCTGGTCAAAATGTTACTCACAGGAAAATACAGGTTAAGTGAAGAAAAACTGACAGTCTTCACTTAACTGTGTAAACAGCATTGCTGCAATTTAGAACAATGTATTTCCAAACTAAACACTGCAATATTGCTAGCTTATTTAAAAAAAAAAAACATGATGATGACAAAATCAAAGTAAAATAAATGGGAAATCAACTGTCTAAATAATATATCATGTATAGAAAGCTGTTAATTTCAGTAACCAAAATGTACAGGAAACCCAGTTTTCGTTAACAGTGGAATGACCATAGGAGAAACGAATTTCAAAGTTTGAGTCTTTGGTTTGTATCTTGTAAATAAGGGAGGAGACTGAGTGAACCTAAGTTTTATGTTAAAAATATTATACTTTGCACTATAATTTAATTGCAAATTGTTATAGATGTGACCCTGTGAGTGTAGAAATTCGGTGTTTGCTTTTAGCAAAGATAATGCAAATCTATCTGTAAGATATAATAGCTGATTTTTTTTTAATTGTTGACAAAAAACACTGGCAACACAAATTAAGAAACCTACTGTTTGTCAGCATTTACTCCTTTAACACTTTATTTCGTCCGTGTGCTTTACAGACACTAAATAATACTTCCAAGACTTCTGTGTCTTAAGTAGCTATTAAGTGGTTGAATCATGGGATGAAACAATTTGAGTCACATAGTCCAAACTTTTGTGTCAAGAAAGAAGAACTTCATGCTGACTCTTTGGTCTCCTTCCCTCGTATCTGTCAAATCTTCTTTTTTTAATGTGATTTTGAACTATATTGAGATGAATCAGTTCTTCTAAATGTAAGTGTAGAAAACTCTGGCCCTCAGTAGGCAAACTCTTGCAGAGTCCAGTTGTCGTCTTCCTCCATTTGTGTAATCTGCCAACTGAATAATTATATCCAACTACACCTACAGAAACAACGGGGCTACTTGGGCAGTAAAGAAATACTCAGTGGAAGTTTTACCTTTTACCCATATGAGTAAAGATGGCAGAACTGGACCCGAAATCCAAATACTATCCTTTTGACTGCAGACCTAGATAACTGATTTTGGTTTTTCTTTTTTTATGACTGTGAGTTAAGGCCAACTTTTTCAAACCTGGAGATCTAATTAGATTCATAAATTAACTGTGGCCTAATTTTCAGAAATGCTGAGACTCCACCAAAACCCAGTAGGAATGCTAGTGCTCTGTACGTTTGAAAATCAGACCACTTTTACTTAGGCTACATTTAGTTTATCTATCTGCCATATAAATCATATTGGTCTATATATTTATATATGTTTGGCTCATAAGCCAAGTCAAGAGACTAGAACAGGGTATAATATTCCAGGTGCCTTATCTGTGTGAAGTATCCAATGGTGGTTATGTTCTGAAAAAGTGAATCTAAAATGACTTTGGGAAAGGAGCATGAACTGTGTCTCAATAATTGCACTCGCAATTTTCTCTATTTACAAGTAAAATGGCTTCCCTATAGGTCTGTAGTCCCCAAACTTTTTACCCCATGCTCCCTTATGTGTGTCTGTTGTTTCCTGCCCCTCCCATATGGGGCTGGGAGTGGGGCCACAGTTGTGGGGCTGCAGCTGGGAGCAGGGCCGTGGGCTGGGTCCAAGGGATCAAGGCTGGGAGCAAGGCCATGGTGTGCACTGGAACTGTGGCCAGATGCTGAATACATGGAGGTTAGGCACTTAGACCAGGGGCTGAGGCAATGCTGGGCAGTGAGGCAGCAGCTGGGGGGAGGTAGGGCAGTAGCTGTGTTCAGGGCAGAGTCCCCCCATGAAGCTGGCCTGTACCCTACTGCACTCCCCCAAATTTTTCTCTGCACACCCCAGTTTGGGGGCCTGTGCTATAGGTTCCCATACTGTACTCACTATAATATTTGAGCACCTTACAGTAGCAAACTAAGCAATGTGTCAGACATCCCATCATGTGTACCTTATTCTGTCACTTATCCTTTCTCTAGGCGGAGAATTGTGTGCCTACAGGACTATTTTTTTTTTAGTAGGTTTTCTTCCTTATATAGATGTTACTATGTGTTTATCTTTGAGCAAACATGAAAAAGTGCACTTTACGCTTGGAGAAGCAGGGTGCCAAGTATGTGATGGTCTTGAGTTCCAGTGGCTATTCATTCCATAATCCCAGATCCTTCTCTAAGAAGGCTCTGTCTGCTGCCCAGATAAGTGTTGTTTTTGTAAAAGAAAGTTCTGTTATGCCAGACATGTAAAATTGTCAACCACTCTCTTCAGTGCATAGCTTTAGATGCTTTTAAATATCCTGAGCGCTTAGAAGATAAGGATTAAGACCTTCAACTTGATATGATACACACTGTGGGAATCCAGTGTAGGAAATGGAAGACAGGTGTGATATGCTCACAGTCATGGGCAGTCGTAGGGTTTCCGGGGCCTGGAGCAAAAGTCATGAATGGGTTCCCCCCTACACCACCCCCTGCCAGGATCCACGGTCCCACTGCCAGCCTTACTGCGGCTTCCCTGGCCCTGCTGCAGCCCCAACCCCCTGTGCCAAGAGCCACAACCCTGCTGCCAACCCTGCCACCCCCATTGAGGGTCCCCAGCCCCAAAGGAAGTAGCAGTCACAGCTGGTCTTAGCAGATGGAACCTGTGGCAGCCAGGCACGATGCAGGGCCTCTCCACCTGCAGGTTCCGGGGCAGCTGCCCACCTACTAAAACTGTGTAAGCTCATAGGAGTCTGTGTTGCTCCAGGGTTATGTAATAGTTAGTTTTCTAAGTGCTGAAGACTTCATAGGCAGGTATATTGCATTGCTGTAGTTCAGCTAAGAGAGGACAAAGCCGTGAATAACACATAGCATGTCTTCACTGACGGCAGCAATTTCACCGTTGTCTGATCAATTTATGAAGACCCACTGAGTTGATTGGGAAGCTGATTCCTGGAAACCACCCCTTCAAGCAGCATAGCACTGAGTCAATGGGAAGCCATTACTCACTGACTCAGTGCACTAAAGCCATCACCGTAAATAGGCTTTAGGCGGTTGAAGGGAGAAATGCAAGTTATTTTAAGTAACAGCCTCTGAAATCCCTCCACAATGAAGACAAGGGCATAGTCCTCCAGGAAGGAATGGCATCAACTAGCCACCAGAGGTGGTAAAACATTTTCACTCCCACCTAAAACTGAAGAGAACAGAAATTCCATTTGGTGGAGGATTTTGAGACTTCTAAAATTTGTTTTTGCTCCAATTTGTAATGGAACCCTGAGATTTTAAAATTCTCCAAAATAGAATTCTTTTTCAAAAACAAAATCTTTTTTTTTCAAGAATCAACATGTTTAGATTCCAACTTTTAAAAATATTTGATATAAAGTTTTAAATAATTCAGAACTAAAGGTGATTTTGGAGTGAAAATATTGAAATATTTTGTTCCAAAAACAGTTGAAAACAGGATGTTTTGACATTTTTCTATTTTTTACACCAGAACAAAATTTCAGCAAAATTGACATGCTTTCATAAAGCAATTTGATTTTGACAGAACTGCATTTTCTGGCAGAAAACTTTCTAAGTGTTTTCTGACTTGTTCATACTAACCCTTCAAACTCAGGATTAGACATTCGAGCAATGGATTTTCTTACTCCTGGATCATTCATTAGCAGCAATGGATTCACTTGTTAGGAGAAATTCTGGAAACGAATGGTAGTAACTAAGGGGAAAGTCTTGCCCTGAGAATGGGACTTAGTAGTTTGATGATATTTGAATTAAAATAGAATCCAACTCACATTTTCTTAGTTGTGTTGACTTCAAGTGGTAACAGGAGTAACAAGTAGTAATTTATTTCTGTCCCTAAAGTAAGCAAAGACTGTTATGCATTTACACAAGAAATGCTTTTATTAAGTAAAAAGGTGATCATTTTACATAGCCTGTTTCAGATTAGCAGGTTCTTCAATATAATAACATCAGAACAGCAACTGCACATCGTGTCTACATTATGCCCAGAGAATTCTTAGAAATACTGTACATTCTAGAACAGAACTAGCTTTACTCACAATTGAATCACAGTGTGAAATCCATGTTCCATTTTCCAGCTATTGTGCAGTGTTTGTTTATCTAGAAAGCAAACCTTAGCAACTTTCACCTAATACTTTATGTATCCTATGCATATATTTTTTTCCTTTGGTGTATGATGGTCTTCTGCTTTATGCTAAACCTCATCTTGTTTTGATCCAACCAATGTCTCAAATTATCCCGATGAAAACATGTAAGGTTATGAACCTGAGTCAATTTTTGCTTCATGTTCTCTTTCAGCAGTGTTTTTGAGTCACTGCTTCTACTGTTTACACCAAAGTCCAAATCTGGACATTGACTTAGGAATCTGCAAAATGCCAAGAATTTTTAGATTATGATATTAACCTTAGCATCATATGAATGGTATCAGGATTAAGAAATGGGTTTTAACTCTGGTCAGGGTGTAAGATAACTAAAATTTCTTATGAGGAGTCTCTGTTCAGTAAAATGAGGGCAGCACGGGATGAAGTGTTGCTTAAAAAATCCAGCAGGATCAGCTTTGTTTTTTCTTAAGTGGATAACCAAATACTGTTAATGGCTATGTTGCCTTTAGAGAAAATAAATCTACCCTCAGGATCTATTGCTTGGAGCGTGAGAGCAAATGAGTCATTTCTTATTTATCAAGTCAATTTGGACAAAAAGAAGGAAATGGCTAAGCCACCCATTTCCTTTTAGGTTGCGTTTATACCAGGGGTCAACAACCCCTGGCATGCATGCCAGTCGTGGCACATGAAATGATTTGGAGCAGCATGCAGTGCACCCTCTGCTGAAAGTGCCACTCCTGCCCCAGAAAAGCAAGCAGTGCTGCCCCAGGCACCCATGGTTCCAAGGCACGCCATGGAAAGAAGCTGCTCAGATCTGCAACAGCTTCTTTCTGTGGCATGTCTGGGGATCCCTGCCCCAGGTACGCCGTAGAGAGGAGCCGCTCTGGGTGAACTCTCTCCAGGGCGTGCGTGGGGACTCATCCCTGGGCACACTGCATAGAAGAGTTGCTTGGGGCAGCTTCTTTCTGTGGCATGCCTGGAAACACCCCTCCACAAACACTTTAGCTGTAGAATTTTCAGTCAGCAGCCACCTTTTTTGGCAGAGGCTGCTACTGGCACTGACTGAGGTTTGTGGAGGAGAGACTGGCACAGGTGTTAGTAAAGGTTGCTGACCCCATTTTAGACAAATGTCTGATCCTAGATAGCAACCTAAGGATGCAGTCTAAGGAAGAGGAAGAGGAAGACAAAGGAAGGAATTATTGTGGTGTGGTTTTTTTCATAGCCGTACCAATTGTGATTTATCTAGTATCATGACCACCTGAAAGGATCCATCCCTTCCTCAGTCTTGAGAGAAGTATTGCTGTAACGAAGTAAACCAAATCACTTCCGCACAGGCGCAATGGATTTACACTCTGCTCAAAGCCATGACTTCAGTACCAAAAAGCACAGGCTTCTATCACTGGATCTAAAAGAGAGGTCTTAGTTATAGGATAGCAGGCTATGTAATGTCTGTGACCAGCCACTAGTATGAGACATGATTACACATACCTGGCCAGCATAAAAGTGTAAAATTGTGTATTGCAGAAGGGTAATACAGTCTCTTTCTGATAGCATGTTCCAGAGGATACAGTACTGGAGTAGAAACTTGGAATCTATTTCTGACTCTCCTGAATCACACTCTACTTATGGTCTTGGATGCATTAGTTCACCTCCCTGTAATTCAGTTACCCAAGTTGCAAAATGGAACAGTAAGGCATATTTAGTCAAATACTTTGAAATCTACAGACTGAAAGAGCCATGTAAGTCATTATATTTCAAAACTTTAATTTCAGGATTTCCTCATTAAACTATAACTTTCTCCTGTACTGAGTAACAGTCAGGGTGTGGAAGAGAGCCAGTGTTAAGCACTCTCTGGATAATCAGATTGCAATGAGTTAGTTGCTACCCTGGTCTAAAGCAAGACTCAGATTATCAGCAGACAGTGTTTGCGCAAATCAGTTAAGTCTTATAGATCTATTTGGTCTTGAAAACTTGTATCTACGATGTTGGGAACATTTGAGTCCACACAGGTAGTTTGGTGCTCTGAGCTTCAGAGGTCTCACCCTGGAACAGAACCAACTCTACCTTTCAGTGTATTCCTATTGTCAAAGTCTAGGTTGCAAAAGACTTGTGAAAAAGCACATTTCTTCCTTTCTTCCTCCTTTTCTTCTTCTCATTCTTAGATTTTACTTATAGGCTGCCATCTGAGATGGGGTATTTATCTTGAATGCTGTGAGGAAGCAGATCTATTCTTGCCTGCTACATTACCTTCTTAAATTTTAGTATTTAATAAGTTGATAATATCTGGTTGAGAGACAAATCAGAAAATACCATTATATACTACTGGTAAAAATTTTCAAACTGGAAAGAGAAGTGGAAACTTTCCAATGTAAAAAAAAAAAAAAAAAAAAAATAAAATGTTCATAGCATGAAAATAAACACATATTCATGGAGCAGGTAACCAAAGCATAACAAAAATCACTATTTTAATTAACCAGCAGTCAAATTATTTTTTCTTTTATGTCAACTCTTTTGTTTAATTTAAAAGGTCACAAAGGAATGTAATGGAATTTGATTCACTGCAAAGGTACATTTCAGGGAACAAGAACAGAAGAAAAAGAATAAAAACAATATACATTCACATAACCCCTCTAAGAGAATACTACGGAAACACCAGCTTTTGCATGGAACTTCTTCAGCTTATTTTCCTTTACTTCCTTCTTTTCCAGGGATTTGTCCCTACATCTGATTATAGAGTAGCTTAGAAAGACATACTGTACAAAGCTCATTAAATGATTAGCAGTATTGCTAATCTGAATCATCATGAAACAAGACTGCATCTTGCATAATAGAAGAATTATTTTCTTTGTCAGCAATGGTTACTATCAGACCATAGGGGTGGTTTGTGTGGGTTTTTTGTTTGTTTGTTTGTTTGTCACCTTGTTGCTGAACTTTATAAACTTTGAAATTCAGGTTTGAATTCAGCTTTGTTGTTCTAGTAAAGGGCTTTAGAGGGCAGCAAAGAAGCTGTCAGAAAGAAAAAATCATTTGTTGCTGTGGAAAACTAAACTAAAATCATCATTCAGTGGAAGGATTCATGTTGAAAAGTGACTCAAATAATGAAATTTCTAACCTATAGACAAACTTCCTCCTTGAACTCATCCATAACCCCCTCCAGCTTTTCCTTCTGTGAAACTCTCCTCAAGACCCACCTCTCCTATAAGGCCTTTAAGAAATCAGCCAATTAGTGATGGCTGCATTGAGGGACAAATGCGGATATTTGCTTTGCTACATATTTTCTTTTTTAATTAAAGTTAAAAATGCAGATATGTAGAAAATGCTTTCATATATTTGCCATCCTATTACTTCACACTTTACATGGTTGGATCTTAAACTCCAGTTGGATTTTAAACTCTTCAGGGTTGGTATTAAAGAGAAACTAAGGAAAAAAAGATCCTGAAATCTATTTCTTAATCCATAATACTTCATTGTATATTTATATAAGAAATGCTTAGCACTTTTAAAATTGGAAATCACTTTCTGGGATCAGTTAAGTAAATGAGTGTGTGTAAAGGATGTATTTGAATTCAAACTTGTTTTGCAATCCCTCCGAAATAACAGCTGTACTTAGTGAAGCCTTAAATTCCACAAGATTCACACACTTCTAGTAATGTTGCCCACAGAAAATGTTGTTGTTATATGAAAACAGTCAGTTATAAATATCACTCTCCTATGAACCAGCAGTTATTCATAATTTGAAATTCATAAAGAAAATGATAAATATTTTAGTAAAAGAAGCCTTAAAGTCAGAGTATCTGTAGTCTTGTTCTGTTAAATTACCAAGCAATGGGAATGTTATACATTAATTTGCATCCAGTTTGTGGTCATACTTTGATAGTACAGTTTGTCAGTTGAAAATTTACAATGTAATGTTCCTGAATAAGTAATATGTCTAGGAAGCAGAGATCTAATGTTCTATAAAATACTGAGGGAAAATTAGAGTTTTTATATCTCCATTGTTCTGGCTATACAAGTTTACTGATTGAGGAGGATAAAATGAGTTGTTCTTTAACCTTGAACCGGAATGTAGCTAGCTGTATAATGGAATAGAAAGAATGTGGATCCTATAACCATAGATGTTGACCTGCCATAAATGAAGCCCTTGCAGTAACCTGAGCTCAAGGTCAACATGAGGCAGGAGTTGCCTAAAAGCTCTACAAGGAAACAGGCATGAACCTACTGCCAACCCTTTGCACCAACTGGCAGAGGTGGCCAGCAGCAGAGAGGCAGAACTGTCCTGCTTTTTAAGGCTTAGGGTGGCTTTTTGTTTAATTTGAATGCTGGGTCCTTGGAAGTCACATGCCATGGGCAGCATTATTTGTACATTGCCCCTGATATGGGCAAGAGTTTTAATTGAGCATTTTGTAAATAAGGCTTTGCAGCACAGTTTATGAAAGCAGATAAGAAGAGGTGCAATAAGATATAGAGATGTGTTGAAAATAAAAAACTAAAATTATTTGCTTAAAGTCCCTGTAACATTGGGTATGTAGTTCCTTTGGGAAAGCCCCACGTTCAGTGTAAAAAAAAAATATACACAATGGGCTCTAAAAGCCATGCAGCTGTAAATGGTAATACAAATCGTATGACGAAAGTCCCATGTATCAAGCTTCAGAACAAACCACAACACTTTGTTTTTATAATGCTAATGATAGAATTTAGCTGCCAGAAGTAGAAGAGCCTACCTTCAATCTGCCCTCCCCAGAGGTATCAGGGATGCTTCTTGAACTTCTGAGCCATGGCATTCTAATGATTCAAACACCAGGTGAAGTTTACTCATGGTATTAGTAGTGAAGTGCCATTAGCTTTTCTTGTATTATTGGCCTCAGTAATGCAGGAAGAGTGCAACATAGGGAATTAATTATACTGCATAATATTTACTGATGTAGATGAACTTTGGATACATTAGATCCTGCTGTTTAATATAAGAGTATTCAAATATCTGTGTAGGACATGCTGTTAGTAATAAAGTGTACTTAACTAAATCACAAGAGTATAAACTACAGTATGTTAAAGCAATGAAAAATATTCCTTGTTCTAGCCCCAAAGGGCTAGATTCACTGAGAGAGTTAGGAGTCTTTTTAGGTGCCACTGACATTCACAAAACCATTGCTCAGCTGCCGCCTAACTCGTATATTTCTGCTGGTGAAGTCGCCACCATGCCTAAGTTTCCATTGGTGCAGTGTGTTGCACCATGAGTACATATCCTGTGTGTGGCTCACCACCATCCAGTACACTGGGACTGGGATAATTCTGGCAGCGTGTGGTGGGGCAGAAACAAGTTGTGCAGGAAATGATGGGGAACAAGGGTCAAGTTCCCATCATGCCATTCTCTCCGTCTATATCCAGTAATGTTTGTGCCTTTTTAAAAATATTCCACAAAACCATTTGGCTCTTTCGCTGTGTGCCATTTCTGAGAGAGGCATGGAATCCTCACAGCTCAACACTAATGTCACAAGCATAAGAAACACAATATGAATGATCCTCTGATACTTGCAAATCTGTAAGAAGAGCCACAGCATGGGGATTTCATGGAGGACAGAGTGTTATGGGACATTACGACATCTGATTTCGAGGTTGCTCATGGTATGGGCAGAGCAGTTGCAGATAGTGGACCACTGCTTCTAGGCTCCAAAAATGAGTACGGTCCAGTGGAATTGCATCATAATTCTGGCTTCAGAAGACAAGCAATAGTTGCAGAATTTTTGGATGCAGAAAGACACTTTCCTCTAATACAAGGACATCAGAATGAGAGGTGCACTGACAGTGAAACAACTGGTAATCTCACTGTGAAAGCTGGCAACGCCACATTGCTGTAGGTCAGTGGGAAATCATTTTGGAGTTGGAAAATCCACATTGTCATGCAGGTGTGCAGGGCCATTTAGTGGCTCTTACTTTTCAGAACTGTGACTCTCAGTAATGTGCAGGATGTAATGGATGGATTTGCAGCAGGGGGTCCTCAAGCGATAGTGGGGGGGAGGGTTAATAGTTAGCTTATAGATCCCTATTTTGGTATTACCCCTCGTGCCACAGAGCACATCAACAGAAAGGTCTGTTTTTCTGTGGTTTTACAAACTTTCATGGATTACTGAGGATGCTTCACAAGAATCAGTGTTGGCTGGCCAGAGAAGGCATATCATGCTGATATTTTAAGAACAGACTATTCAGAAAGCTGCAAGCAGAGACAGTCCCAACCAGCAGATAACCATTGGTGGTGTGGCCAGTAGTGATGCTGGGTATCCTCCTTGTCCTTTTTTCCCCCTCTGGCTCATGAAGGTGTACACCAGCCATTTCAACAGTACCAAGGAAAGATTCAGCTACTGGCTCAGCAGATGCAGAATTGCCATTGAGTGTACTTTTAGTAGATTAAAGGGTCACTGATGCTATTTACTCACAAGACTGGATTTCAGTGAGCAAAATACCCCAGTGGTTATAGCTGCCTGTTGTGCCTTGCATAATATCTACAGGGCAAAGATTGTGGAGTTGGAGTAGCTGTTTACTGAGTTTGAGCAGTCTCATACAAGGGCTTTTAGTGGAGTTAGCATGGAGCTCTGAGGTAGAGGGAGGCCATCACAGAGCACATTAGAAGTCAACCACTATAATGTTGTATGGTGGACTATGATCTTCCTGCTCATGTAGCTTTGGGGGCTGCTAGGAACTGGGTGTTGCTTGGTGTGTTTGCTTTTATTGGAGTCTTGTGTTGTTTGCAAAAATGAGTTTTGTCAGCAGCCTTTGTGACTAAGTTTATTTATGTGTGCATTTGTGTGAAATAAGGCCACCTTCATCCACAGATGTGACTACAGATGCTGCAGGTTCAACTTGTATTTGATGGAGTTACTAAGGTGGCATTTCTCCTTTCTCTCTTTTTCTTCCTCTGTACTTTGCCTGGTTGATTTCAAAGTTTTTAACACTAAATGACAGCACTGCTTCCAGCTAGCTCTGTCCAAGGCCAAAGCCTCCCAAATGGAGGTATTGAAGTTATAGGCCTTAAGTTTTTGTTTCCAAGTATCCTTATATATCAGATGTGGTTTTCCTTGTGATCTTTGTCTTTTTGCTCAATAAACCATAAAGCACAACTTTAAGGATTCTGGTGTGCTCCAGCCTCCTAACATGCCCAGCCCACTGCAGCTGGACTCTCAGCACCATGCCTCCCATGCTTGAAATTTTCCATCGTTCAAAGACCTCTTTATTGGTGATCCTGTCATGCCACTGAATACTACAAATGGATCTCAGGGGGCACTGGTGGAACAACTTAAACTGCTTGAGGTGCCTATGGTAGTCCAGAGTTCCTCACTAGCTGCCCAAATTGATTAGTGATAAATTGGATGTTCCTTAGTCAGTGTGCCACCAGTGTGCAATCATCTGTGGTGTCTGCAGATGTTTCAAGATGAATACCCCTCCATCTGTACAAGACTGGATGTAGATGTCACAGTCCATATCATGGAAGGTGTTGAGGAGAATCAAGGAGAAAGAAAAAAGAAGGTTGGTGCTAGCACACAGTCTTGTTTTATGCCATTTGAGACCGAGAAGGGGTTAGAGGATTCCCCATGTTCCTGCACCCTAGCCATCATCCCTTGATGGAAGGATCTGATGAGAGAGACAAACTTGTCTGGGCAGCCAACTTCATGATTTCCACAGTCTATTGTGATTGATTGTGTTGAAGGCCTTCATCAGGTTTAAAACTGCCAGGTAAAAAAATCTTGGTTTTGCTTCAAGTACTTCTCCTGAAAATAATCTGACTGTGAATATCATGTCTATAGTTCCTCAAACAGCTCTGAATCCACACTGTGATTCTGTGAATTCATTGTCTGTGAGTTGCTTGATAATTCTGTTGAATGCTACTCTAGCCAGTATCTTCCCAGCAATCAATATGAGAGAAGTCCCATGGTGATGCAACTGGCTCTATGACTGAAATCCTGGGACACTGAGCCCTGTTTCCAAATATACTGGAAGAATTGTAAAAGTTCCTGAGCATGAAATTGCTCCTTTGTTTAAAGATCTCGACTAATATGCCACCTGATCCCAGGGATTTCCCTAATGACCTGTCTGATGGCTTTGGTGACTTCATGCATTGAAGTTAGTAGATCAAGCACTGCTAATGTTTCTTCCTGAAGGATGTCATCCAAAGTCTCTGCAGACGTGTTAGAGGGGAGATTTAGAGAAACACGTGCATCTTGTCCAAAACTTGACCTATCTCTGTATCATTTTAATCACATCAGTCTTGATGTCACCTTTTGATAAAACCAAGCACCTTATAGAGTATATGTGGCATCATGGAATTCAATCCATACCTTTTCAAAGTTTTGTCTATAACGGTGGAACTTGAGAGTTTGGCAGCCAATTTTTGTTGAAGTTCTTCCTGGGAACATGGATCTTTGAGTTTAGCAGTGTTTTATTTTCTTTGGATGTTTCTGTCTGCACCATTGCCTTTTTAGCTGGACATGGAGTAATACCTGACTTCTGACCAGTCTATGATCAGACCAGCAGTATGCTCCTCTCATGACATGAGTGATCTTAAAGTCTTTGAGATCCCTCTGTCTTACAATGATGTAATTGTAATTCAATAGATCCCATTTCTTGGAGCAAGAATGCAACCAAGTGGTCTTGTATTTATTTTGCTGCTGGAATATGGTGTTGGTAATTGATAAGTTACAGTCAGTACAACTGGACAAAAGCAGTAGTCTGTTGGACTTAACTTACCAGGGCCATGATGCCCCATCATTCTGTTCTAAGAGGTTTCATCACAACCAGTTGTAGAGTTAGAATCACCCATGGTTATCAGTTTGTCATTATGAGGGGCAACTTTTACTGCTCTGTCAAATTGCTCTTGAGGCCTTTATGACATCATTAGTACAGGTCACGGTAGGAGCATATGCACTGATGATTGTGACATGTCTGTCCTTAACAGGTTTTATGGAGATAACCATTAATCTGTTGATAATTCCTCTTGGGAATTTATCCATATCAGGCAATACACGTGTACAGGGGACAAAAACCATTCCAGATGTTCTGGGTTCACCTTCAAGTTTGCCTTTCTAACAAAATATGTAATTTGTGCCAACTTCTGCCAGACTTGACTCCCCAAGAGCTGAATTTCACTCAGTGCTGCTGTATCAATGTTCTGTTTCTTCAGAATCCTACCAAAGACAGCAGTGCACCTTTCTGGTCTTGCATCATTGTCAGTCATTATGGACAGATTTCATGTTGCAAGGTTCATATTTGTATCTAATTTCACAACAACATAGTTGGACGGCTAGCCAGGAGCCAACCCTGGTAGGCTATAAGGGGATAGGCAAGTTTATGGTCCTTCTTCAGTTCCTGTGCCCATAGGGGGAGAGCATTGCTATCCCTGAAAAGGGGTGCTCTCTAACCTATACAGGATACAAGTGTCACATGTACCCAGTTTGTGGCAAACTATCATACGAAGGCCATCCATGAGCAGGTTAGGTTTATGGCTAGAGACTTCTAGCAGCGTTCTCAGCCTGTGCCTATCATCACAGGACTTGAAGGGGTAGTCACTTGGTGGTGCTTATTAGCCTTCACATGAGTGGATTATAGTGAGAAAGGTTTGTGCAGTCCCAATCCCACTCTCTCATCCAGTCGGACCATATGCTAATTGGTGCAGGAACTACCATGAGCTTAGCAGTGTAAATGTGTGAAAGTTTTATATCAGAATAAATTTCTCCTAGATAAATTCCCCATCTTCAAAGCATCTGATAAAGTGCAATTTTCTCCCATGAAAACTCATTCAATAATTGTTAGTGTTAGAAGTGCCACAGGATGACTTCTTTGTTTTTCTCTTAGATTGCTAATCCATGGTTCAAGAGCCCTACCCGCCCACACTATTTCGGACAGGGTTGCTAGCCCTGTATCTAACCCACATCCTGGAGGACCCCATTGTCTGTTTTTATCTGACCCCCTCCCTCACAGACCAACCCAACATGGTTGAACCTGCCAGGAGCCAAAGGCCCCCACTGACACAACCTCTGGACATCATTAGGGCACACACATCAGTGCTTGGTGTGCATTTATGAATATAACACTATTAACGTCTCTGATTTTTGCAGTTTATTGCTTTGTTATAATGTTGTCACTGACACTGAGTTCTGTCACCCCATACAGTACTAAGTAGTGGGCTCTTTCAGTAGTACTACACATTCTGCGGTGTATGTTGTGAAGTTATAAGATGAATTATTTTCCCAAAACTACATTTTTCTTATGTACCAAACAAAGTGCAAAAATATCCAACTAAAAAAGTAAATACAATGGATACTTCTGAAGTAAATTATAGAATACCTTTGAAGGACCATGTTGTATCCTCATCCTCTACCCTCCAAGGCCCTGGGGGCCAGAGGAGAGCATACTTTTCAGTGTATGTGAAGCTCTGGTTGTCCTTACTGTCCTAGTGTGAACTGGTAGGTTATGTCTACGTTAGGAAAAGTTAGTTCAAATTTGTTAATTTGAATTAATAAGTTCAAGGTTAGTTTAAACTAACCTTAAACTTACTAGTTTGAATTAATAATGTGGACTAATTCAAACTAATGGTAGTTCAAATTAGTCCACTTTGTTAATTTGAACTAACTGCCCTTAGTTCAAACTAAGGGTTCGTCCTGGTCTACATTGTCCTTAGTTCGAACTAATGATTGAACTAAGGGCTTAGTTTGAAATAAGCATTCATTAGTTCAAATTAAGGAGTTCCTTAGTTCAGACTAATGAAAGCCTAGTGTAAACAGGTAATAAGTTAGTTTGAATTAAGCTTCCTTAACTGAAATTAACTTGCAAGTGTAGACATAGCTGAAGAGCTGTGATCACTGAAGCTACGTGGAATATTGGGAGGGTGGAGGGATGCTAAAATGGAGGTTAGCCTATGTTTGTTCAACCCGTAGATCAAAAAGTATTTATAGCATCTGTGTTTGATCCTGGAGGAGTCTCCTTTATGTCCTGGTGCATCTGCCTCTTTTTATTTTTATTTTTTTTTTCCTGCTGAGATACCAGGCCTTTCTCCTGTATGCTCTTGCCTTCTCTATACAGTCTGAAATATGCATTCTCCAAGTCCTCCGTTAAAGTAATGTAGCACTGGCTTGCAGGATCTCTTGCAACATATCTTCTTGTGTCCTTCCCTTTATTCTCCTTATCGTGTCAGGCATTCTGAAAATGTGGACTGGAGCTTGAGGCTTCTTAATACTCAGCTTTGGAACTGCTCTCCACCCCAAACCATGGTGAGTACAGCCCAGCAGAGGCACTGAGGGAGGAAGCGGCCTGGGAGTATGAGGAGAGAATTGTTTGTTGCCTGAAACGTAATATTTCAGCCCCTATTTCCACAGGTACTAGTGCAAGGAAATAGTACTGAGCATTAGCTTTATTTTCCAAGGGCAACGGTGACTTTAGCTGATATCTCACTCCTGACAGTAACAAAGGCACAGAGAACACAGCCGCTAATGGCATCATGAAGCCTCCCACACCTGGAGCTCGCATTATTTGCTGCACTGATGAAACTCGTTAGGGGCCTGGTTTTTGACTGAAAAGTCTGATTAAAAAAGGAGACCTGACAGCAACTATGTGGTTACATCAGAAACCATCTGCAGTCAGTTCCTGTTCCGCCACCAGAAGAATGGGAAAAGTGTTGCTGGAACTGGAGGAACACTCAGTAGCTGCTTGTCTTTGGCAGAGATGGAACCCAAGGAAGGGATTTGGGATTGTGCAACCACTGGGATCCCAGCGCCACAGGTATGGCTCAGCTGTCATAATGACAGGAATCCAGGTAGGCCAAATTTGAGTTAGTGGTACTGCTACCCTTGGAGCCAGGTCACAATGCCACTCACACCAGTTTGGTCCACTTACAGGAGTGGCACCAAACCTGAATGGTTCAGCAACTGCAGAGATTACAGCACCCAGAGTGGAGAGCAAAGCTCAGTTAGCCCCTCAGCACAGGAACTGTCACTGTGCGGTGAGAGCTGGGAGGACCTAAGTCCCCCTGGAGGCAGGGTCTGACTGAAACTACTGCAGGATTTCCATTCCCATGCTACTGACTGGGTAATGACAGCTCATAAACATTTATAAATAGGTCCTGACCCTCAAAGGTTGAGAACTACTATTCTAGACCATCTCAAACAGGTGTTAATCTAACCAGTTCTTAAAGACATCCAGTGATAGTTTCTGCAACCATGATAGCCAAATTGTTCCAGTACTTAACTACCCTTATAGCTAGGAAGTATTTTGTAAGTAATATCTAACTTGCATCTCCCTTACTTACAATTTTTTGAGCCTTTTACTTCTTGTCCTGTTTGGAGTGGTTAAGGAGAACAGTTCATCCTCCTGCTCTTTATAACAAGCTTTCAAATATTTGAAGACTTATTATGGCCCTTCTCAGTCTTATCTTCTCCAGACAAAACAGACCCAACCATTTCAATCTTTCCTTGTAGGTTATGTTTTCTAGACCTTTAATCCTTTTTGTTGCTTTCCTCTGGACTTTTTTTTTAGCTTGTCCACATCCTTCCTGAGGTGTGGTGCCCAGAACTGGGCACGGTACTCCAGCTGAGATCTTATCAGTGCTGTGAGGAATTATTTTTTGTGTTTCTTACAACTCATGTGCTAATACATCCCAGAATGAGGTTTGCTTTTTTTGGTAACAATATTGCATTGTTGAGTTTTGTTTGTGATCCACTATAACCACCAGATTCTTTTCTTTAGTACTCCCTCCTATGCAGTCATTTCCCTTTTTGTATTTATAAAACTGATTATTTCTTCCTACGTGTTGTATTTTGTGTTGACTTTATTGAATTTCATCCTATTTATTTCAGACGTTTTCTCCAGTTAGTCAAGATAAGGGCATGGCGTGGTTGGTTAGGCAGTTGCACAAGAGAGAGCTTGGTGGTTATGCTGTCCAAGGTGGGCAGTCAGAAAAATCCATTTAAAGTATACTGGAGTGGGGAATACCCTCTGCTGTCAACTCTACATTGGGACCACTGTGTGACTGCTTTTAGAGGACTCCATGAGGAGTCTACATTCACACTGCACCAACCACAATACTTTGACTAGGACACATCACTGTTTAGGAAGGTGGTATTTACTGTATTGCTGTAATGGGGTGGCTACGTCAACAGCAAGCAAACTTAAGTGAAGACACACACACTTAGGTTGAGAGAAAGCAACTTTTGTGGTTCTAACTTTGTACTGTAGGCAAGGCTTAAGTCCTGACACCACCAAGTAGCAGACTTAGAACATGGACTTGAATATATGTCTCTCACCTACCTGGAAAGTGCCTTGACTACCTATTTAAACAGGCTACTGGGCATTCTGAAGTGAGTCTCTCCTGTTGAAGCTACTCCATTTTGTACAACTAAACATTAATTGGAACAGGGATTAGTAAGTAATTCTCCACATTGCAGCGGAGAGCTGGGCTATAGAGTCACTCTGGTGAACACTGTGACATAAAGCAATATTTAATTATTCATCTGAACTGGGACACTTTCATTCAGCCTTGCACCAATAAGGCAGAGCATAAATTCCAATGTTGGATCTCCAGCATTTCAGTTAAGTGCTCTGATCACTGGACTGCCCTTTTGAGGTGAGGTAGCTCTGCTCTTTCACAAAAAAAGGGCTGACCGTCACCTAACTGGAAGGGAGGATTCAGGGTGGGGAATCTCAAATTGCCTCCTTCTGGCCTATGAGTCAGGTGCTTAAGTCCTTTTGTGAATCTGAGCTCCACTTGTTGGCTTCTCTGGATCCCGTTCCCTGACACCTTACTTTCCACGTGTAAGGTGGCTAGGAGTTAGGGGTTACACCACCTATAACCACTTTACTCTATTGGTTGTAGTTTTACACTTACATGTGTCACTTAAAATTCAGATGTGATGTTTATTCTTTGGTGGAACACCATACTGTTGATATTGCTTTGTGTTTGACTGGAAATATCTTTTTGTTGTTGCTCTTGCAAAATAGTCACCAGATCATGTGCTTCCGCACATAATCTATTTTGTTTGTTCACTGCAATTGTAACAGTGCAGACATTAGTCAGGCAATTATGAATCTGTCAGATTATTAGTGGAATAAATAAAAAGTAGGCTGTTATTTAGATAGCAGCTGTGCTAATAAAGGGTAATCATGTTGATGAAAATAAGTAAAAGCTTTATCAGGCAGACTTTATACATTTTCCCTCATCACTGTCAGCAATGAATACCTTTCAATACAGTGGAAAACTACAAGGCAGACCTGAAATAACTAAGCAATTACTGTGAGATATTTTTTTTAACATTCTTCAGGGGACTGGCACAAAGAAAATAATTACAGTTATTTCAACAATGAGTAGTGTATAGCACTTTCATGTGAAAAATAAATTTGGAATTAATTATCAATTAATAATTTCGGATATACTGACATGGTTTCTGCATTAGGGGTTCAGAGATCTGTTGTGAAGATCACAGGGAAAAAAGGGCTAGAGAATAGATCTTCAATCAGAATACCTAGTAAGCAGTGTATGCAATAGAAATTGCCCTGTTTACTACTGGACTGCTTGTTGATAATCACACAAATATCCAACCTACTGACAAGTACTGATGTAGTTTTCCCTATATGTAAGTACCAGAAATACTGTTACTGAAAGTGATGCTTTAGGAGTGCATGTAGAAACCAATGGTGCAATGAATGTCTAGCCTTTTTATTTCTAATGGTCAGAGTTCAAATGAAGCCAATCTAAACAAACTGGCATCCATATTCGTACACATTACAGAAGCATTAAGTATCTTAGCATAACTGATCATCTGTGCTCAACACCAAAAGACTCCCTGCAAGACCTAAGACTAGAATACAAGAGAGACAGTCACTCAGGAATAGAAGTTAGACTAAGCACTGGTGTTTGCAATGGGGTAACTGCTACCAAAACACATTTGACAGATTTTTGTAATAGAGAAGTTTGGGAATTAACACTTTAAAAATTGGCTTTCAGGTTGCGGGGGAGGGTGTAAATCCTATGCCTTCCTCCACAGACACAGAGGCTTCTTTTTCGGTGACAAAGGGGTAAGGCTGGAGGGAGGTACCTGGGGCATGAGAGAAGCCAGATCTGAAGAACGCAAGCAGGGGATGCACATTACCGATATGCCAAAGGGCTCAGTTCTGTAGAGCTCTCTGAGCATCAGTGTACAGCTAGGAGAAGGCATAAGGAAAGAATCAGTGGATCTGCCTGAATACAGGGCTAACAAGTATTGGAGAGTACCAGAGTTAGATCTCCAGAAACTTAAGGCATTGCAATGCTCAGCATTGTATCACCATACTTTTTAGGTGACTTGATTGCCAGTAGAATCCACAACACAGAGTTAAGTGACTCCAGAGTACTTAGACTGTTGTGTTCATGCTCAACTGCAGAAAGTTAAGTGACTATAATGGTGAAAATTTAGGTGCCTATAGATTTAGGGAGCCACTCAAGAAAGAACCGTAGTGACTAAATGTTGGATGAAGCTTCAAAGAGACACTGCAGAACTGGAATTCATGTGCAAATTTGACTCTGTGAATTTAGGGCTGAATAAAGACTATGGTTTCATTTCCCTTTACAACTGGTAATTTTGCCTTCTTCGTCCCCCACCCACTTCCCTGCTAATTTCTGTACTCCACTGTTTGAATCCTAATTGCTACTTTGATTTGCTGTTACAATCTGACCAGATCCTATGACTTGCACTTCCCTGCATTTACTTTATTCCCATTCTGTAAGTTCCCCATCTTCAAGCACCTGACAAAGTGGGATGTTCTCCCATGAAAGCTCATGCTTTTAGAAAGTGCCACCAGATTCCTTGTTTGCTTTCCTGTACTAGGCTAACAGGGCTACCCCTTTGGAACTAAATAGTAGCTGGGTCTATAAGTCCTTTTATGGATTTAGCCTACAGTGACTCCAGGCCACTCTGTGGTTTAGGGAAGAGTAGATTCCTTCCTTCGTTCCCATTGGTAAAATTCCCTAGAACACAGTTTCAGTACTTGGCATGTGTAGTGGGGTCAGGTTTAGGCCAGAATGAATGCCAAAATTCACAACTAAACAAACACATCCATTATTCTTTGATTAATTAAGCACATATGCTCAGTAATATAGGCACTACATATCTTATAAGAGAGTTTTGTATAATAATTGACTCATTTAAACTTGAAGGGATGATTCTCCCTTCTATCTACCTGCCAACAACCTAGTTTGTCTTTTTGAATGCCCTGTTGTAACAATTATGTGATTCATTATATACCTCCTATCAGGTCCTCATTATGCAGCAGCTTGCTTTAATAAATAAGAGTAATTCGTGACAGCCATCACATACAGGTAACAGCGAATGTTTCGATGGCAGTGTTAGAATGACAAGCACTTTCTTTCATGGTTTATAAATTATTAAAAAAACCAAGATGGCTGCAGTACTTTTTCAAGGGCCTTCCACAATACACTTCAGCTAAAAATTTGTCTTGTAATCATTATTTAAAAGAGCAAATATTCTCTACATCAAAAATACTGGAAAGTCTACTTCTCAATGAATATATTTAAACCACAAATGTTTTGGAATGACATGGAAAAGGACCAGTATGAGAGCTCCCTTGGTGGTTTATGACATACAGTTAACCAATAAGTGCCATCCATAGAGTGGAGCACATTCCTGCCAGCAGCACATCAAAGACATGAAATAGAAGAGGATTTCTTTCTTTCTTAATTAATATTTTGGTGATAGGAAGAAATTTCCTTAGAGGTGAAAGCTGCTATTACACAGCCATACATACTAGAAGACAATACAGCTGTCAGCAAATTTGATTTAAATGATAGGTACCTTCAAATATATAGGTTCTATTGCCTTTAGAGGACGATAAAGTGAATAGGGAAGATGAAAACACTTAGATGTGCAAGTTCTACCAAACATAAACCACCTCTGTTGAGCCTTTTTGGATTCTTTGAACCATGACTACAGGAATGTGTTGTAATTGTTGGTGTTCCTCTGTACTCAAACCCTTCAGATGCCACTAGCCTGCTGAGTGTACTGGGTCTCAGAGGGAAACACTCTTGGCTTTTCAGCAGTTAGAGTTTATAGGCAATAGCTCTGATGGATCCCAAACACCAGTAAGACACAGCTGAGAGGAAGTATTTTACAACTATTGGCAGGAAAGGGGAAGGTTGCAAATACCTTCGGTATGGTAGCTTAAATGGTTATAGTTCAAAATGAGCAATAGTGACTCTTATTTGGGTTCACAGACAATCCAAAGAGCTAAGGGACAGGGCTCTTCAGGGCTAGTGCCTGAGATGTCTGCCTGGTCCAGTTTCTATTTAAGCAAACAAACATAATCCAGTTTCTAAATCAGATTCAGTTAATGTCTTTCATTGGGTCTCCTCTGCACTGGCTCCTTACAGCTACTGCTACTCTCCCAGCTACCTGCACCCAACTGTGATGTCCAGCAGGTCACAGCCTTTTCCACATGTGGCTCTGTTGATTGTTCTTGGGACTTCTCTTTATTTCTCTTCTGGGACATACTCTGGGGAGGAGGCTGATAGAAGTTGTTGTCTCCACTTTGCAGGTCCATCACATCTTTTGTTTTTCAGGCTGGGCTGAAGAAAACCCTTTTTTCATTTTTATGAGGATTCCAAAATCCTTGGCTGACATGTCAGACAGTGAACTTGGCTATCACCTGGCTTGTTGTGTCTGGCAGTTGCATGGGAAAATTAATGCATCTTTGAAAAGAGATATGATGATCACAGTTCACTTCATTTATTTATAGATATTTCCCGGGCACTCATCAATACAGAATGAGTCCTTTGTGACATTAAAGATGTGTCACATTATCTCCAGTGGGAAGAGCTGTCTTCCTTACTTCTTTTCATCTGGTTTCTTTCAGGAATAGCTATCTGATGGTGAGTTCCTTCCACATGGAATGGTGTCATTATGTGGTTGCTTGGGGAAGAGTTTATTTAAATAGGGCTATTTTGTAGCACTCCTAAAGATGGTAAGATTTTTTGGGGGAGATCAAGAAAAAAAAAACAAAAGTTCCCTAACTATGGGCCCTGCACTAAGAATGCCTGTCCCTTTACCCAAAAATGATGCTTGAGTTTCAGCAGCTAATTTTTTCATGTTACCAAAGTCATTTCCTATTAGTAATCATCAATAATCTAACACCCAAGAAGGATCAGGCTACAGCAAGATCCTTAATAATAGAATAATCACTGCAGCTGAATTTAGAAAATCCAAGGCAAACCTGAAATACTATGTGCACTCCAGACAACTGAACCAGAATTTAGGTCCCGGAAATATGCTCCAACACGTATTTGGATATGTCTATACTGCATCTGGGAGTACATTTCCTGGGGCTGGTAGTCAAACACATGCTGGCTCTGCTTGAGATGGTGCAATAAAAATAATAGTGTGGCTGTGATGTCACAGGCTGCTACTGAGGCAAGACATTACTAAATGCTGTATGGATGACAGTTATTAAGAGCTACAGCTGAGGGAATGGATTTTTTTTTTTTTGTACAGGGGCTGCACTGAAAAATAAAAAAAAAACAGGGTTTATTCAAATTGTTGTTGTTGAATCTGAAAACTTGAAAAAAAATCATTTTAAATTGATTGAAATGTTTTGAATAGACCTGAAAGTAATTTTTGCTCTGCTTTTGTGTTTTGGTGGGTTTTGTTCAATTGGTTTAGTCAACAAAACTATTTTTTAAATTTTTTTTATTTAGTTTTGGTAATTCCAGGTGTTTTTCCACCCCACCGTGTGTATGAGGCAGGTGGGAGCAAGAGGAACAGGTAAAATTAGTTTGATTCAAATATTTAAATACCATTTTAAAAAAAAGTTCACTTAAAAATTCATCCACTTCTATTAATAACTTTTGTCTTTAGCTATTTGACCAGGAGGCATACCCAAACAAAGGGGGCTTTGGCTCATTGGAGAAGAGGGAGTAAATGGATGAGGTAAAAGGACACTGTCAGTGTCTGGCTAATTGGCTTTATATATTGACCATCAGAAAATATCTGGGTCTCTTCCTGATAGAGACAGAAAACAGATTTATTGCTTTTTAGCAGACTTTATATTCACATATTTCCTGTGATACCAGCATCAGAGACTTGCATGTGTACAGTTGTGTTTACAATATATCCTGGCCTGGCTTGAGTAGGATTCTGGCCAGATGTCTGGAGAAGAAGCTACTGTATATTCTTCCATTTGTATTATACACTGTGTATTGTTCCATATACCAATTCATATATCTTCCAGCTGTATGAATTGAAATGTAGGTGTCTCCTACCTCTCAGCAACCACTGAAAAGGAGGTGTTTGTCCTACCCAAAGATATCTGCCTTAGGATACCACTGCTGTATGTGATATAGGGCAATGTATATATGGCCACATATAGAAGCGGCAGCATGAGATGTAATTATTCACAGGAAGGAGAGCTGTTATTCTTGTTCTTGATGGGCACAGGACATGAAAAATATCTGAAGTACTAATCATACTGTGTATTGCCTCTTCTAATGTCTTAAGAAATCACCTTCTTCATTCCAATGTTTTAAAAAAACCCAAAACTAAAACATTCAATTAGTTAAAAAGTAACAGACTAGACCTTTCCATCATCTTTGTAACTCAGTTGACTTCAGCATGTTTAAGCTGACAATGGTAGAATACTGAAGGAGCTGACTCGAGAAATCTGAGCCATTGCTATTATCTTTGGAAAATCACTGAAGACTAGAGAGATCCAGGGGACTGAAAAAGAGCAAATGTAGTACCCACCTATAAAAAGGGAAATTAGAACAATCTAGGGACTTAAGATCAGTCAGTTCAACCTCTGTACCAGGAAAATAATGAAACAAATAATTAAGGAATCAATTAGCAAACATCTACAAGAGAATAAGGTGGTAAATGATAGCCAGCACGGATTTGTCAAGAACAAATCATGTCAAACCAACCTGATAACTTTCTAGATTGGGGTAACAAGCCTTGTGGATAGAGGGGAAGCAGTAGATGTGGGATATCTAGAGTTTAGTAAGGCTTTTGATACAGTCTCACATCACCTTCTCATTAACATACTAGGGAAGTAAAACCTAGATGAAGTTACTATAAGATGGATGCAAAACTGGTTGGATAACCACTCCCTCAGAGTAGTTATCAGTGGTTCATATTCGTGCTGGAAGGGCATAACAAGCAGGATACTGCAGGTATCGGTTCTGGGGCTTGTTCTGTTCAATATTTTCATCAGTGATTTAGCTGATGGCATAGAGAGTACACTTATAAAGTTTGCCAATGATACCAAGCAGGGAGGGGTTGCGCATTCTTTGTAGGATAGCATCATAATTCAGAATGATTTGGACAAACTGGTGAAATTGTCTGAGGTAAATAGGATTAAATTCAACAAAGACAATTGCAAAGTACTCCACTTAGGAAAATAACTTATCAGTTGCACATGTACAAAATGGGCAATGAGTGCCTAGGAAGGAGTGCTGCAGAGAGGGATCTGGGTGTCATAGTGGACCACAAGCTAAATATGGGTCAACAGTGTAACACTTGCAAAACAAGCAAACACCAATCTGGGATGTCTTAACAGGATTATTGTAAAAAAGACATAAAAAGTAATACTTTTGTTCTATTCCATGCTGGTTAGACATCAGCTGAAGTATTGTGTCCAGTTCTGGGCACCTCATTTGGGGGAAAAAAGTGGACAAATTAGAGAAAGTTCAGAGAAGAGTAACAAAAATGATTAAAGGTGTGGAATACTTATGAGGGAAGATTGAAAGAACTGGGCTTGTATAGTCTGAAAAAGAGGAGACTGAGAGGGGATGTTAAGTTTTCAAGTACATAAAAGGTTGTCACAAGGAGGAGGCAGAAAAATTGATCTTCTTAACTGGTGATGACAGGACAAGAAGCAATGAGCTTAAATTACGGCAAGCAAGGTTTAAGAAAAAAAAATGCTAACTGTCAGGGTGATTAACCACTGAAATAATTTGACTCGGGAGGTTGTGGAATCTCTGTCATTGGAAGTTTTTAGGACCAGGTTAGAAAAACAGCTGTCAGGGATGGTTTAAGATGGTACTTGGTCCTGCAATGAGTGCCTCTCATGATTCCTTCTGGTTTCTATGTCTACAGCCAAGCCCATAGATATAACTGCATCTGCTCTGATCCCTCAGACAGAGACAGACATCTTAAGGATCTCTATCAAGCATTCTTGAAACTACACTATCCAGCTGGGGAAGTAAGAAAACAAATTGACAGAGCTAGACCGCTTCCCTGAAGTCATCTACTACAGGAGAGTCACAAGAAAGAAAACAACAGAACGCCACTAGTCACCACATACAACCCTCAAGTCAGACCTCTACAACAAATCATTAAGGACCTACAGCCTATTCTAAAAGCTGAACTGGAATTAATATGCAAATTAAATTGTGTGGCAAGCAGGATTAAATCAAGACTATGGTTTCTTTCCCCATTATGAAAGGTAATTTGACTTCACCCTTCCCAGGGTTTGAACCTAACAATTGCTCTGATTTGCTGTTATGTTATGACCTGATCCTATGTTTTACACTCCCTTGCATTTATTTTCATTCTGTAAATTCGAACATCTTCAAAGCATCTGATGAAGTGGGATTTTCTCCCACAGAAGCTCACTCGAAAAATAAATCTACTAGTCTTTAAGTGCCACATGACTCCTTGGCTTTTTTGCTGGACTAGACTACACGGCTGCCCCTTTGGAAGTCTGTGATTAATGTCACACACATTTAATGCCTCTTTCCTTGGTTCTTTACTTAGAAGTTGTTCTCAGGGTGTTACAAACCACATTTTCTGACTCGTGTTATTTTCAAACTATTGTAGACTAAACCAGGTTAATGCCTAATCCAAGTCATTCCATTCCCCCCCCCCACTCAGACAGTTGTTTTTCCCTTCTTTCAATGTTTAAATGATTGTTAACTATGCAGGAGACGAAAATAGATGAAGTAATTGGCACTTGTTCCTTTGTCTCATTGTGTCATGCTGTGCTATAAATGTATTTAATCTGGACAAAACAGAGGAGATAAAACCTAATTTAATAGCTATCAATCATAGGCAGCAAGCCAGCAAGAGACACTGTAATGCTGTTACACAGACCTTGCAATGGAAGAAAAAAAAAGTAACATCATAGTGACTAATTCTTTAGCATTGTTGTTTCTATAGATTCAAATTTGGGGAACACTGTCCCACCCTCCTTCCCCTATCCTACTAGGATCTGGAACATCCTTAAAAGCAGTGCTCATCAGTATGTTTTAATTGCCCTTTTATGGTACTGAACATTCATAACAAAGGTTGCAAGAATGGTGCATCATCCCAAACACCTCAGTTCTTTCGGCCAAACCCAAAAGAATTTGAAAGTAGAACTCCAACAAGGAGGCAAAAATGACTAGGTTGATGTGAACAGGAAATACAGTTACAATGATGAGAAATAGTTGTTTTTCTTCTTTAGTGAGAGTTTAAAGTTTTTTGGAAGTTTCCTGAGCACAATTTCCAGGAGTATGGGCTGAGATGTTCCAGTTAACAAGGGTTGAAGAACTCCCCTTCCAGAGCAAGCATGAGATCTAAAGATCTGATCGGATCAAGAAGTGGTCTGTGATGATGGTTACAGACCTCTAATAAGCAGCTCTGCAGATTTTTCTAATGGGAATAGTAGAGGCCTGGTACTGATGCCACCTTAGCCCTTGTTGTAGTGTGGCTGGCTAGGGGTTTGTAGCTAATTTATAGTCTTAGTTCCCAGCCAAATTCATTTAGAAAGGGAAGAAATGGAAATGGCTACCCCTTCATTACGATTCCAAAAAGCTGCAAAAAGAATCTAGTTCGTTTCCTAAGTGCCCTAATCCAAATAAACATACATAGGCTTTTAACATACAGCATATGGTGCTTAGTTTTCTCCAATCAAGAATGAAGTTTTAGGAAGAGCACTGAGAGATTAATGGTCTGATTCAGGTAGAATTTAAATGCCATCTTCTGGGTATTGATTGTGATTTTGGCTGGAGACAACTTTTCCCCATAGGAATGTGTGAAAGGAGGATCAAACACTGATGCCACAAGTGGGACTGTACAAGGGTAAGCTCACAGAAGCATTAAACATTCTGCATCATGACAGGAACCCTGCATCACATGGAGCTTGGACCACATTCCATATACTAATATCCGAGTGTTTGATACTGTCCTCAAATAATTCAGTGAGAGAAAGACTGCCTGTTCTTACATTTTAAGGACCCTTATAGGATCCTCAGTTATGTAGATTAAGAAGATTTATCTAGAGAAGTAATTTTTCATGTATAAGCAAGGAGTTCTGTGGCACTTTTAAAGACTAACATTTATTGCTTGCGCTTTCACGGCAAACTGGGATTTTTCTCCCACAAAAGCTCATGCAATAAATAAATGTGTTAGTCTTTAAAAATGCCAGAGGACTCCTTTCTTGTTTGGCTGAAGTAAGCTTAACAAGGCTTTATGCAAGTAAACCTTAAAATTAAAATTACTAAGAAATCACATCTTTTATGTAGCACAACATCCTTACTGGCTCAAGAAATAAGCACCATTATAATCTTTCTGACTTTCAGATAAACCATCTAGAAGAGCTAAGTGCTCCCATACCCACTCCCGCCCCCCGCCTTAAGTTCTAGGACAGCTTGTGACATAATGAATTTGAGCACATCTGCAAGAACTGTACAGTATCTCTACTACCTCAAGCATTAGCTGAACAATTTTTTCAGATTCCAGCAACAAGTATCTCCTTAAGACTTTTTAGGACCTGTTGCAGCTGCAGATCAAGTCAGTGGAAGTCCTTCAACTGATTTCAGTGAAAGTAGGATGAAGTCTCAGCCTCTCAGATATGGAAAAGAATAGATCACCAAGAAACCACATGTTGCTTTTATTTTTCTAATGCCTAGTTGAGCATGTTATAATGGACATAGTATGATTAGCAAGACGTTTACATTTTCTGTCAACTTAGCCAACTTCTATATTTTAGCACTTCTTTTGAAACATGGGGAATAGTGTACAGTTTTGTCCCTGGCTGTATGGTTAATACAGTCAAGGAAAGTCTCAAGTTTGAAGTCTGGTGGTGTTTCATCCTTTCCTGTTTCCCAAAAGTCTTTGCTGTACAGCTTACTCTTTTCCTATTAACATTCTGGTTCTGAATTTCCTCTCTTGAAAAAAATCTGCTGTTCTTGTGGTGAGAGTAAAAGAGTTCATGATTCAGAGACCAATACACATCAAAGAAATGTAAATCCATGCTTGAAATTCCAAGATAGCTATAAGAAAGAGGAGTCCTGCTGGCTAGTTTGATATTTTATGGATGAGGACTGGTGAAAGACATAGAAGAAGAAGAAAGAAATGCTATAATGCAGTAGTACTTTGATTATTAGCAGCTGTCATTTCCTTTTTGCTGTTCTTACATTGCGGACACCAGCATAGTTGATAGAAACATGATCTCATCTTAGATTGCAACAAGTAGTTCAAATTGAGAAGGTAGAACAGGCTTTTAAAAATGGACCATTTCCAAAACAAGTCAGGCCCTTCTTTCTCAGGTAAAATTGCTCTGGATGGACACATCAGTCAACATTTATTAAACTAGTACACCAGTGAATTACATGGAGTTGTTTGGGTACCGTGTGTGATGGTGATATTGCTGCATCATGCTCGGTCAACAATATTTCTCTTCATGTGGAGATCAGAGGTAGACTTAAAATATCTCTAACAAGCTATCCACTAAGGAAGAGAGACTGATCTGGGCAGTGGAAGATAAGGAAGGTAGTGCCAATGGCAGGGGGAGGATTTTACTGAATGACCAAATTTAAGTCAGTATGTCTATTGTCTTCTGAAAATATCCTACTCCAAGTCTTTCTTCTATGTGTATCCCCCTGCTCATCAAGGCTAATTTGTAATCCTGCAGTTGTGCCTAAGTGAGAAGCAGAGCTTCCTTGGTGTTATTAGAGGAGCAGAACAAAAGTCAGTGTGTAACACTGAAAGTAACCGTATGATTCTTGTGTCCCCCATGTTTTCGGCGCAATGTCATCTGTGGCAGCAGAAGGGGTGGTACGGGCTAGTTTGCTGCCCTTTGTGGTGGCTTCAGTACTAGAGAGCAAAACTAAGGCTCTACCCTCCCCATCCAGCCAGCCTATTCTCTACCCAGTTGTGTGGAGGAGAGTGTAGTAACCCCACAACATCATTTCTCTCCCCACAGGCTCTAGTGGTGCAGATAACCCATTTAGTGGAAAAAGGAGGCTCCCTACACTCCCTTAATCCTTCAGGCCAGCAGGCAGGAATGCTTTATAAAGTTAACTTTTCTAATCCTTGTACAATGCATGATTTTTCTCTGTGTTGTCTATATCTTCACTGCAATCAGCATTGCGTTGCCAGCTCATGGAGATTTACCCCAGGTAGCTTTAATCTAGGAAACTGCAGCAGTGAAACCATGGCAGCATGGGGTTTATGGTGGGTCGTTTGAATCCACCTGGAACTCTGGGCTAGTTACTCAGGCAGCTAGCTAGTGCTGCCACAGCTTCACTGCTCCAGGAACCAAATGAGCTGGATGGAAACTAGCTCAGTAATACTTTGTGACTTCAGAGGAAACTTACTATGTGTGGAACTTCCAGGATGTGTTCATTCTAGATGGGAAGATTTTTATTTTGCTAACTGGTTGAAAAGATCACACATGACAGCTTGACAGTTCTGTATCAGGGGTCTTTGTTTCCACCACCACTCATCTCTTCAGCCAATCACATTGCCAGAGGAAGTAGTAAGAGAGATTTGAACTTTAGCTTTTGCCTCAACTCAGCACTGCTCAGCCCCTGAGCATCCATTTCCACATGAAACAGTAGGAAGAAGCTGAGCAGGGGGTTTCTCTCAGCTCTGTCACTGTGGCTTCAGATTCTGTCTACTGCCACAGACTGCAATAGCAACATGCACTGTCACGAAAAGGAGAGACAAAGTAGGGAGCCCAGATGACCATCTTTGTTCTGTGAATTGGAAGAGGCCAGCAGTAAACTCAAATCCCTGGTGTCTCTAAGAGGAGCTAAAGCTAACCCCAACAAAACATTAACCGCACCTGCAAGTGTTAGCAAAACAAGCAAGGAGTCCTGTGGCACTGAAAGGCTAACAAATTTATTTGTCACATAAGCTTTCATGGGAGAAAATCTCACTTTGTCAGATGCTTTGAAGATGGGGGAGCTTATAGAATGGGAGAAGATAAATGCAGGGAAGTGTAAGTCCTGGACTCAGGTAATACTGAAACAGCAAATCAAAGCAGTTGTTAAGATTCAAACACTGGGAAATAGCCCATAGAGGAAGGTGAGGTCAAATCACCTGTTGTAATGGAAGAAGGATCTGTAGTCTGGATTTAATCCTGCTTTCATATCAGTTCCAATGCTGCTGTTTTGCAAGGGAATAAATGAGTACAAAACTGACTTCAGAAATCACAACATTCAAAAACCGGTTGCTGAGCACTACAATTTTCCTAATTGCTCTGTTGATTGTTTAAAAGCTATGCTCAAGCAAGTCAGTAGGACATCAAGACTTCAAAGAGAAGCAGCAGAATTGGAACCAATATGCAAATTCAATTGCATGAAAGCAGGATTAAATTGTAACTATGGATTCTTCTCCTATTACAACAGGTGATTTGACTTCCTCTTCCTCTATCTGCTGTTTCCCAGCATTTGAATCTTAACAACTGCTTTGATTTGCTGTTTCAGTTTGACCTGATTGTATGATTTACACTTCCCTGAATTTATTTTCCTCCCATTCGGTAACTCCTCCCCATCTTCAAAGTGTCAGACGAAGTGGAATTTTCTCCCACAAAAGCTCATGTGATAAATAAATTTGTTAGTCTTCAAGTGCCACAGGACTTCTTGCATATTTTGCTGAACTAGACTAACATGGTTACCACTTTGGAACTTGGCAACATGGAAGTGTTAGCTTATCCTCTAAAATCCAGTGTTAGAATTGAAGGGGAGGTGGAAGGGATTTCCTAACATTTGCGTGAGGTTTAATCTCTGTTTGGTTATTCTGATACTATTCTACCCAGGGATGGCTCTTACCACTGGCTCTGGCTGACTTTTAGATGTAGCATACCCAGCAGACTAACCAAGAAAATCTTTGATTTAAAGCAAACAAGGAACCTGTTGGCACTTCTAAAGACTAACTTTTTTTTTATTGCATGAGCTTTCATGGTAGGAAATCACACTTTCTCAGATGCTTGAAGATGGGGAACTTACAGAAAGGGGTTTAAAGAAATCAAATTGGGGTTGGCTAGCTGCAGTAAGAGAAGTGTTCAGTTAAGAGCTGACATGACTTGGGGCAGTAACAGATACATTACTGCAGACATGTTGCCAAAAAGTTGTTGGTTATTATTTCCATTTCCCTTCTTCTGACCAGTCAGTGAATGAAAACAGTTCTATGCTAATTTAGGCTTCTAATGCAAATTCACATCATGACCAACTGAGAGATGTAAGCAGCTCATTTCTGAGTTCTCTGACTGATAGCTTCTGCCTGAAGTATTTCTCTCATATTGTGTCTATGGCAGAAAAAGTAGAAGAGAAACAGAAATGTGTTAGGTTGTTCTGGTTAGAACACACCAGTGTGGATGTGTTCACATCAAGGTCACTGAAACAGTAGCATCATTCTGAAAGCTCATTTGTTACTGAGCTTCCCCAAAATGCTAGCTTTAATAGGCCAGATAAATTACACTGTCTTAAAAGGCCTTTGAGATTTCTCGTTGAGTTTGATCCTAGGAAGTTTATACAATGGGACGTGCCTGGAATAGGTATCTCTCTCCAACAACTTCATTTTTGCAGTATTACATAATGTTTTCTTTATGGAGGACTGTCTAAAATTAAGTAATTGTGATGTAGGAAAAGAATAATTGTTTGCCACTGGCATCCCTTGAGGAGATAATTGACAAGCCTGAATTTTAGCCTATCTGAAAAACTCCTTTATAAAAATATCTCTGTGACCATAAAACATCTCTGAGCTGCCCCATATTAGGGGTGTAAAATAATTAGTGCAAACCTGTGGTACTAGATTTCCTGTCATGCTGGCATTTAAGTTGTTATCTTTAAAATATATTGCAGTCCAAAGTGAGCTTTTACAAAACCTTCAGGACAGCAGGGAGCAATCCAGACAGGCTTTAATTTCAGTATTCAGTGATTGTGCCACACTAAGCAGTATGAGCAATTGTTTACTTCCCTGGTAAACTTCATTCCTTTTTCTAAGGAAATCCACTTTAAGAGGCATATTTGCCACTCCTGTATAACAACAGAAGAGAAGTGATCTAAGATCTGCAATTTCTGTAGACCCAACAGTGTGTTGTACCATCATTGTAGAAGAATGAGCCTTTTGATAGCCTACCATAATGAGGAGCATGGTCAAAACAAATATATATAGTGAAAAACCCTGGCAAATGACTTAAGAACTGCCAAACATAGGTAGGAAGTTTCTGCTGCCTCTTCTGGACATAGCCATATCCTCAGTGATGAGGAATCTGTCTCCCATGCCATACTCATTTTGGTTTCCCCCAGCTCATGCATAAACTTATGCTTCTGACAGGGGGTATAGAACACATATGTAAATTTGTTTTGTTGTCATGCTTTGAGAAGGAAACTTATCATGTAGACCAGCTTTTGCTGGACGCCCCATTCCTCTCGCATGTGCCATATCTGACCCCCACTCTCATCCCACTGCTGTGTTGATGATTTTTGTATGCAGTGGAGCTCCTGGTGGCTATGCAGTGGTGAGTGAAATTTGCCATATATCTCTTCTGTAGGGTAATGGTTCCCGACTTGTGGTCCATGGATCACTGGTTGGTTGTCTGTGAGGGTACTGCAGGTGGTCTGTGGAGTGGGAGGAGAGGAAGATAATGTAATTATATATAATCCTTTCTTATTAGGTAATTTATCTTTTTTTCCCCCACTGGTAGTCCTACTGCAGGTAAATGTACTGTGACGAGTGCAATATGTTTGTGAGTGAGCATAATAAATTATTAGAAATAGCTGTGTTTTTAATGCCCCTTGAAATAGGAAAAAAAAAGCAAGGAGTCTTGTGGTACTTGAAGACTAACAGACTTATTTATTGCATGAGGTTTCGTGGGAGAAAATCCCACTTCATCAGATGCTTTGAGGAGGGGTAACTTACAGCATGGGATGAAAATAAATGGAGGGGAGTGTAAGACATGGGATCAGGTCATACTGCAACAGCAAATCAGAGCATTTGTGAGGATTCAAACTCTAGGAAACAGCATATCCTCCCTCTGTATGCTGTTTCCTAGAGTTTGAATCCTCACAAATGCTCTGAT
>ML681996.1:26577552-26647224 GCA_007922195.1 Podocnemis expansa
TATGCTGTTTCCTAGAGTTTGAATCCTCACAAATGCTCTGATTTGCTGTTGCAGTATGACCTGATCCCATGTCTTACACTCCCCTCCATTTATTTTCATCCCATGCTGTAAGTTACCCCTGTTCAAAGCGTCTGACGAAGTGGGATTTTCTCCTACGAAATCTCATGCTATAAATAAATCTGTTAGTCTTTAAGTGCCACAAGACTCCTTGCTTTTTTTTACTTTACGAGACTAACACGGCTGTCCCTTTGGAACTTGAAATACAAGTTTGACTCCTGTCAGGTATAGGCTATTTTAAAAATGTTTAAAATGGCTTGCTTACATGGTGGTCTGCAAAAGCTGTCAATGACAATGTAGCAGTCTGCATAATGGAAAAGACTGGGCATTCAAAAACCAAATCCTGTGAGATTACCAGCCATCAGTAGTT
The DNA here is from genome assembly GCA_007922195.1 of Podocnemis expansa. Lineage (NCBI taxonomy): Eukaryota > Metazoa > Chordata > Testudines > Podocnemididae > Podocnemis > Podocnemis expansa. The sequence continues at coordinate 26,577,980 of ML681996.1, forward strand.
TCCCTGAGAGGCGCATAAGGCTCTTTAGCAGCTAAAATACCCTAATCCTGACAGTAATCTTCAGACATCTATGCTTTGCCAATTAAAGTCTAACATATGCATTATAATTGCTGTAAGACTTTACTTTTTCTCTTGGACCTTTTATGTTTCAGAGCCTTATGAAAATGGAGATAGGGATGGACAAATGTTCAAAAATCAAAGCTTTCTTGCAGTTTCTAAGGATAACACACCAGTGGTAATTCCCTAAGTTGTCAGAGAGAACATTTTGTACTGCTTAGTTAATACTCTGCATTTGCAGTGCAGTATATTAGAATAATAGAGTGATTTGCTATACACTTGCCCTGTGATCTAAAAGAAGGTTTATACACTAGCTCTAAACTTTAGGCTTTAGCAGCTTTAATAGTACAGCTGATTGAACCATCCATGATGAGTATGTGATATGACGTCTGTCTTTTTTCTTCTTTGTGAATTATTCACCAATAGATTTTTTTTTCTCAGTTGTCCCACAGACACGTTAATGAAAACAAATTTCAAACTATTGGCTGTTTATGATTTAATCTGGTAAATTATTTGTGATGTTTGATTGGTCAGCTAAGCCATATCAGTATCAGTGTTTCTGTTCCCTGCCTGAAGCTGTCTCAGGAGAGTAATGACTTGGATTTTGCACACAAATGTCCTTGCTCAGAGATGCACATAGAATCATAGACTTTTTAAGGCCAGAAAGGGACCATTGTGATCTCTCCTGAACTACTGCAAAATCTATGCCAGAGAATTTCATCCAGTAATTTCTGCATTGAGTCCATAACTCCTGTTGAAGCTCCAGCATATCTTTTAGTCTTGTATTAAAGACTTCAACTGATGGCAAATCTACTACACTCTGAGATAAGTCGTTCCAATGATTAATTGTCTTCATTATTAAAAGTTGTGCCTTATTTCTAGTCTGAATATACCTAGCTTTTGCTTCTGCCCTTTGGATCTTAGTGTACCTTTTTCAGATGGATTAAAGAGCAGTCCACTATTGCAAAACTCTTCTCTATGCAGGTATTTATAGATTGTGATCGAGTTACTGCTAAACCATTTTCTTACAGTCAATAAATTCTTAAATTTAAATACTAAGAAACTTACCGGAGCGCAGCAGAGGATTTGTTACAGTTATGAACCTTCATCATGCATTTTGTAAGTAGATCAGATAACAGTGCCATAGGAGAAAGAGAAACCGACAAGAAGACAATATATTTAACAAAGCATAAATAAGAGTTGTGGACAACACCAGTAGTTGCCTACCTAATGGGATGTAAAAGAGTGACACTAACAGGATTTCCTGACTGTTTATAAGAAACAGAGGGGTAGCCATATTAGTCTATTCAGGGCCATCTCTAGGGCGGTGTGGGGCCCTGGGTGAATCACCTTTTGAGGGGCCCCTATACCCCCCCAGCACTGAGGGTGGGGCTGTCTCGTCCTGGGGAGTGTCTGACAAGGCAGATCATTCCCTAACCCCTCCAGGTTCCTGTTGCTGAATATCAGGAGCCAAGAAGCTCCATAAATAGGAGTAGGAGCGAGGGGGAATGGATCATACTGTCCATGGGACTTCCAGCCAACTTGCATAGATTCCGCATGCAGTGGCGAAGTTGATGGTATCTGGGTGCGCAGCTGGCACATGGCTCCACACCCAGCTGTAAGATGCCACCCTGCCGACCCACAACAGACACATCTGCTGTGGTTCTCAAGATTTTTAAATAGATCTCACCCCTCCCATGAACTTTGCTGTGATACTTGCCTTACCCACAACCTTCTGAGTGGCAGCATGAGAGTAGGGAGCAGGGGAGGATAGGATGGGGTGTCAGGAAAATAAGAGGAGAAAAGTGCAGCTGGATGGTAGGCACCAGGGAAGGCAGCACAGTGTCTGCAATTTCCCATACTGTTTTTGCCATAGACCAAATGCCTGGGCATGCTGCAGGGCAGGAAATTTAAAAAGGCTCTGGCCTGGCCCCAGCTTACAGGTGCATGCAAACCAGGAGGGGGAAGTTAGGAAACCCATGAGTTCATTTCAAACAAGTCCATTTCACTCAGGATGGGAAAAGCAAGAAGGATCCATCCCAGAAAGAAAGAAAAAAATACAAGATGAAAGTCATGTCTGATCACCAGCCATTTATAATGATCACACAAGAGCTCTGAGGAAGCAAGACACAGGAAGTTCCATAGATTTATTTGAGAGTCAGCAAATAATAAAAGATGAACACTTACCCAGTATCTGTAGGAGAATGGGCAGGCAACACTAATTGTCACCTACTCACCCTGGGATGGGCAGGGGGAATTCAAACATCATGAGATTAGTTTAGAGAAACAGTATAATCTTTGGCCAAAATGAACAAAAAAAAAAGGCTCTGGGGCAGCAGGCAGGCTTGGCCAGGGGTCACCCCACCTCTCACTAGCCCAGCAGGGGCTGAGTGAGCCTGTGTCTGCTGGGAAAAACTTTCGGGGCTCATGCCGGTCCCCGCGCTGGGGGGGCAGTGGTGTGGGCCCCTCAGGCCCCCCAAAGTGCGGACCCCTGGGCAGCTGCCCCATTCGCCCTACCCTAAGGACGGCTCTGAGTCTATTTCATGAAAACAAACAGGGAGTTCTGTGCCATTTTTAAAGACTAACATTTAACTTTTAAAGACTAATTAAAATAAATTTGTTAGTCTTTAAAAGGTGCCACAGAATTCCTTGTTTGTTTTGTTTATAAGAAACCAAACAGAAAATATAAAACAGAGAACAGACCGTTTGTTCTGCTAGAGAGTCAACTTTGATTGTAGTTAAAGTTTTTGGCACTGATTCGCCAACCCATTAAGGCCGTTTGTCCATTCTCTCTAGGCAAAGTAAATCTGATTCATTCAAGTTTCAGAGGGGCAGCTCTGTTAGTCTGTGTACAGCAAAAACAACAAGAGTCTTGTGGCACCTTAAAGACTAAAAGCTTTCTTTGGTCATAAGCTGTCGTGGGCTCTAACCCACTTTGATGCATCTGATGAAGTGGGATACAGCCCATGAAAGCTTATGCCTGAAGAAATTTGTTAGTTTTTAAGCTGCCACAGGCCACTCATTCTTTTTTACTGGTGTGTTCAGGTTTTTCAAAATTCCACTTTTCTGTGAGGTGAATTAGAGCATGATGTAAAGCTGCCTTAGTGACCTATTCCCCAGCCAGATTCTGGAAAAGGGGACCTAGGATGTAAGGATGCTCTGGGTGCCAGTTCCCAGCTGCCACTAGTACTCAGGTCCAGTGGTAAACTGTGCAGCTGGCTGCTCTAAATTGTGCTTGGGTTTGGCTAAGCATTTGTTGCCCACTGATGGAATAACTTATCTCACAATGTAGTGGATTCACCATCACTTGAAGTCTTTAATTCAAGACTAGAAGATATGCTAGAGCTTCAACTGAAGTTAGGGACTCAATGTGGAAATTATTGGATGAAATTCTCTGGCATAGATTTTGCATCCCTTTCTGGCCTTAAAACATGTGTGGTCAAAAAAGTGACATTAAAGCTGCTTTTGTACCTCTTCCCTCCAAGTTGTCCAATGCTCTTCAGACAGAGCCCAGGACCTAAACCACAGTAATGGCTACTTAGGCAAATTTCCAGGGTGGAATACTCTCTCCTTATATGAGTGATGGGAGCCAAAACAGACCAACCCCACCCCACCCAACCTAAATCCCAAAGTGTTTGCAAGTTGTCTTGATCTGAGCACCAAAAACCTGGGGAACTTCTTTAGAAAATTTCATGAGGAATTTATTCATCAGCGTCTCAGTCAGTAGAATGGCTACAATACGTGAACTTAGTCTCCATTTTAAGTACCTGGAATGAAGAGACAGCCGATGGTGCTGTCATTAAGTCTGGGGTCAGGGTTTAGGTTAGGGGAAGGGAACGCTCTGCTCATCACCTGAATAACTCTAGAAATGGCTTAGTAAGCTCAAACAAAGGTTTCTTTTAGAACAAGCTCCTCTGCCAAATGGAGATAAAGAGCTTTACTTGTGGGAGGTACTTAACAAGTGGATCAGGTTCATAAATTTTTGGATCTCATTTGAAAAAAGAAGCATGAAGAATCATTTGGGTACAATACCTAAGCATTACCTGGACTGATTATATTATCATGTAGCATCTACACAACTTAGGGTCAAATACTTAAAGGTAGTTAGGTGCCTAAATACCTTCAAAAGTCTGACTTGTATTTCTGTGTATACCCCAAAGCATGCAACCCAAAATGAGTGGTGTGATCTTAATTAATAGTGAGTAAGCTGCATTAACTGGACTTCAAAGACTTTTTATCACCTCTTTGTGAGTGACTTTTCAGTCTTAGGTTAATTGAAAAAACATTTTTAAAATCTTCAGCAGGCAAAGAGGATTTTGTTGTATGTTAGTGCCAGACGTGCCACACGAGAGAAACAGTTATTCAAGAAGGCATTCGAAGAAATACACTCTTCTCTAATGAATATGGCTTAGGTAGAATGTCTGCATATTGATTAACTACTTTTAGAAAATGATACTTAACAATTCAGTTGAGAGGAAATCCTTCAAGCAACATATTATTACAACAAATTTGATTCAATTTCATATTTCTGTTTCAGCATCAGCGCTAATGTAAAAACCAGTGTATATATAAAAACCACCACCATGACCTCAAGTCCCTTCCTATGATTGATTGCATTAGTTATAGTATTGCTTCAGGTGTAATCAGGAATATTTGTCTTTGTGACATTGCAACAATGATCTGTGGTAGAATATGCTAATATGCCTATCTTGGATTATAAAGTGTTATTAGTCTTTTGTTTCTTTCAATCTCTTAATTAGTGACAGTTGTTTAAAGTCATCCATCTTAGTACACATTTATGCAAATATTGCAGGTTATTAACTATAGTTTCAAAAGAGTCACATTTATCAGCCGTTATCAAGAAATATTTTCTAAGGCCTGATTCTATCACCTTTATTCACATGGAGTAGAACCTTACTCTGTCAATAACTTCATTGGTTTCATAGCTCTGTTTGAGTAAGCAAGACAGAATTGTGCTCAAAGAGAATTTAAATAAAATTTTGTACTGAGAGAATGGAAATTCTCTCTCTAGCCACACTATTCTTCAGAATACTGAAAGATCATTTTGGAGTGACACAGAATGAAGAAAACAAAATAGTAAGTCTGCATCTAAGTAGCTAGAGAGAAATAACATTTTTCTTTTGTAAAAAATACTTTAATGATGTATAAAAAGGGATTCCATAGTTAGTATTAAAAGAAAGATAAATACATTAAAAATATTTAACAAATCTGTTAAGGAGATAGATTGAGAGAATCTTCTCTCACCTCTGTGTAAGGAGCGGCTCATAATTGTGTGGGATTACAAGGATTTCCAGAAGGGACCTTGAGATAATCCTCTGAGGGCACACCATTCTTGCAGATTTAGCCCAGGTCTTACTTTTGGTGTTGTTTCTAATCTCCTTTCCACTGATGCACAAAAGCTTTTTACCCAAGTTTAGGTTATAACAGATATGGCAGTTTCCTGAAATACCTTACTGCATTGAGTTTAAATGGCTTTGGAGTCCATTATCTTACAAATGCAAAGTTTCTATCTTATTGTGGAATTGTACATAATATCTATAGTGCAAGGGGTAATACGTAACCAGTGTAAATGTTGTATGTAACCTGGGAAATGTTATGAGCTTCAAAGGACTATTTTAAACTAAATGACAGACAAGAAGTCACAAATTATGTAGGCTTTCTATGAAAAACAGGGGAAAGAAGAATGCAGATTCTCACCTCCAGGCCTAGTCTTTTGAAACTACAACCTGAGGAAAGAAAAATTGTCTGGTTGACTCCCTACTCACAGCGTCTAATGAGCAAAGACATCTGCATAAATGAAGGATTCACAGACTTGTGGTTGTGCTCATTTGTATGATAATAGCCAGAGCTGTAACGCTCTGTTTCAGCAACCGGGGTGCGTTCTGATTGGAACATGCCCCTTGCAATTACAGAGCTTGGGGCCAGCACCGCAAAATGTGCCTTTTTGATACAGTGGCTCTGTTGAGCCGCTCTGGCACACCCAGGGCAAAGTCCCATTCATCTTGCCATAGTTATGGCTCTGGTAATAGCTGTTATGTACTTAAAATAATAAAAAATCCCTTGTGGGGTTTGAAAGACTGAATGCTGGTCAGAGCCCATGTTAGAGTTGGGGGTTGATCTCTGGTATGTGCATTAGCATGCATAAGGTTGTTTCATTATTTTCAGTATATTTGCTCTGTAATGCTTTTACTCTAAGAATAAATGTGCTTATTTACAGAGGACTGTGTGGTAACTTTTAACAGTGGATCATTATACTAGTAATAGCCTCAGAAACTTGCTGGACAATCTGACTTGCTTAGGAATTCATAGTGTAGGCAGGGGCTATGCTGCCTGGAAAAATTCAAGTTGGGGTGTCGGGGGTGTGTGAGAGGAAACAGATGCAACTCTCTGCCAAAGAAAAGTGAGGACTAAGGAGCCAGGAGTCTAGAGTGGCTTCCTATGTTGGACTATGAGGGGAAAATACACCTGCAATTTCCCTGAATTATGACAAGTATCCTTTCAAAGTGTGCAAGCCGCACAGCTGAGGGCACTCTACTTTTGCTGAGACAGGTAAGCTGCCCACTTTCCAGAGAGCGTGCAGGCTAAATCACTTGAGTTCTGAAAGACAACTAATACTTTCAAACAATTCCTCACCTGCCCAGAGGGACAGATGAGTTCTCCCACAGTTCTCTGGGAAAGAATCATAGAGAATCCCAGTTTACTGCAGCACAGAGAACCATGGGATAAGTGGCCCCCAGAAGATGCACACAGGGGAATGTTGCACCAGTGGACGCTATCTCAGGTATGGCTCTGCAGTGTGGCCACTCAAACCCAGGCTACGCTAACCCAGGTCTGAATTCCTCAGGTAAACTCTTTGGTGAAGACATACCTGGAGTTGCATTTCTTCTGCAGATGCTGTTTTTCTTAGTTGAGGGAAGAGTGGAGTATATTCTTATTGGTCCATCACCAGATACAGCATATTTCCTAATTTGTGTCCAACCAGTTCTGGCATAGATTCACCTGCTCCACAGCCTGCTTCACATGGACCTCATCAACCTGGTCATCATGGGAGGGAAATTAGGCCATGAAGACTCAAAAGCTGGATAAATTTTTATAAGCTGTACAAAGAAGTGAGAGAGCCTTATGTCTTCACATTCCCTTGAACAAGCAGGTAGGAAGAAGTTACAGTCTAGCCCTAAATCAGGACTGGCCAAATTCTGCTTTTATATCCCTGTCATTTCAGATGAAACCCCTTTATTTTCTCTTTAAACTCTAACTTTATTCTTAAAGTTACTTCTAATTCAAGATAGTATAAAATCACATTCTAGCCATATGAGGGTATATTAATTATAATGTAGTAATGTTACAGCGTGTTTATAGTTTGTTATTGACTATGACAGACACTGTAGAAAAATGTGTATCTGTAGTTCTGGAGCCATAAAAGTCTCCTAGAGTCACTGTGAGAACCATGGTTTATTATTTTTACAATGTTTTATTCATAGTTCTTTAAAAATTGCAGACTAAATGTCATTGCCCTCCAGAAAATGGCAAAAGTTTGAATAACAGAGCTGAAAAATCACACAAAGAGAAGGAAAGAAAACCTATTTCTTTCCAAACAGTACAGAGTTAGTGGGTCCACTTACAAGAATTATCAGATTTAAATTTTGACACAGTAATATTCTACAATTTAAAGGTGGAATTCTAAAGCTCTAGGACTTAAAAAATTACCTGATAAGTGCTGTTCAGTGAGACAAATGCATTATACATGTCTGACTTACTAGACGTAGTTTTCAACATAACAGTCAAAAGTTGAGTGCAGATCACCTTTACATGGTTTAAATAACAGTTATAAAACTGAAAAATTATTTGATAAATATTGCTATTTTCTTAAATTTATGTACAGTGTGCTCTTGTATCTTGATAGTTACCATAATGTAACCATGTATAGCTGTGTGTACAGTGGTATATTAGTGGCCTATATTTTAAAAAAACAGAAGCATAGAATGAACTGTGCAATCTTAATTGATAGAGAGCCCATATATCCATATTTGAGTCTATAAGTAAGTGGTCTGCTTTTAAAAAATTCCATGTTCCAACAACCTCTAAAGCCCTCAGGTGAGAGCTCCTAGCTTCTCAGCCTTTAAAAACTCTGATGACTTAATCAAATGCCCAAATATAGATTTATGAACATAACTTTAGATTACTGTTCTATTCTAGAGTTTATTTCAATCTATAAATTTCTCAGTCATTCTGTAGATAGGTGTAAGAATTTGAAATTAGGGAGTATGTAAAGATGATGAAACGTTTTCAAGATGGCATTTAGCGAATCAGTTAAAAGCATGTTGAAGCATATTGTAAAGAAAGTACAAAAGAAAAGGGATCCAGGATGATCCTGAGCCCATAAAACTAGACACTTGGCATTTTGTACTGAATTGTACTTACTCATTTCCTGTGACAGCTGCCCTAAAAAGGGGATGCTTCCAGGAAAACCTGGGCAGGTGCAACGGTATAGTGAAGACTTATTTTAACTCCCCCCCCCCAATCTCTGGATTGTAAGAATAAGAAAGAAAGCCTCTGTCTCTCTGCAAACATCTTGCCTAATGGAATTAGTTAAAGCCTTCCATCAGATATATATGACTTAACTAGATGAATAAGAACAGCATTACTGGTAAGTTATTTTGGTAATTATGACAGTTTCCTGCTTGTGAGGGTTGGGTTATACGTAGCAAGTTAAGACCATCCTTAGCTATGAGACTGCAATAGAGCTTGTTTCCTAGAAAGCAAGCTGTTAAAGCTGTCACTTTTTTTTAAAACCCCTGTTTTTCACTTATCTAGTATGTGTCTTTGTTGATGTGTTTAGGGATTAGTCCAAGGACTCTTGGTGTCTCATACAGGATTCAAATATCTCTTGTCTTTGGATCTTCAACAGGGACAATCATGCTAAGTGCAGTGGTCACAATTAAAAAGTCTACCATTTTGAGAGAGATTACCATGCTGCACTTTATTTTTCTCCCACTCCAATCATCCCAACTTAAAACACAGCATTTCATTAAAATGGAGATGATGATTACTCAGGATTCGCATCCTCTCTCTCTCACTCCCACTTCCAGTTCTATGTCACTATCAGCCATTTTCCCTGTATTACATGTGTGTGTTTAATTAAAATAAGTTACCAACTCAAAGAGTTGTGTCCCGTGTATTTTTTCCAGCTGAATAGCCTGGACCAGATCATGATCTCCATTAAATGCTTGCATATGGGCAGGGATTAAAGTTAGCCGGAACATGGGGGAATGCTGTTCCGGGGCAGACTACTTTTAGGGGCTCAGCATTTGGGGCCCCCGAAAAATAGAAAATGGAGCTGGGATGCTGTATTCCAGGACCCACCATTTAAAAATAGTAGGCCCTGGAACAAAGCATTCTGGCTGTTTTCTATTTTTAGGGGCCAGAACCGTGTTCTGCCGCATTCCAGCAGGGCAGGGAGTTCTAAAAACTCCACCCCCCAGCTTGATGTCACTGGGCATGCTCAGTGAGACCAGGCTCTAGGCTGAAGCCTCAGCGCAGGCCGGGGCCCCTCCCCATGGCGGCCAGGTAAGGGGGGCTGTGAGGAGCAGGAGCTGGGGTGGGGGCAGACATTTGGGGGTCAGGAGCTGGGCTGGGGAGGGGGCTTGCACTGGTATGGGGAGGGCCCACACCAGCATGAAGGAGGCCCACCAATTTAGGAATGTTCTGGGGCCTGCCAAACTATATTTTAACCCCTGCAGATGGGGATTACTGAGGTATAACAACCCCCCCCCGTGTTCCCCATTGCTTACAAGCTATGGTACATCTGGTTGTGTGGGGAGGTGAAGACAGCCACTGCATGGCTCATATTTCCTCATCTGGGCAAGAAATGGATGCGACTTTGGCTCTGCCAGCTCCCAGTCACATTGGGCAGATCCAGAAGAGGAAGGCAGGTCTACCAACTAAAGAGCTAGGGTAGCTTGTTTCCTCCATGAACTAGGGAAAAGCAGATACCAGTTGTGGCTGATTTCCCTGGAGGTGGTTCTTCCAGGAGAGAATTTCAGTGGAACAATACTATAAAACCAGCAGGGTCTTTCTCCTTGCTGAAGATGTGCTGTAGATTAATAGAGGTCTTTGGTCTTTAGGGGTATGTATCGTGTATATTTAAGACTGATCCTGTTCTTCTGAAACAAGACAATAAAGTAAGCAAAAACATGAAAGAAATGGCATGGATCTTTGATATCTATGCAAGGCATGTTCATGTGTAATACTCTGGAGAAATTCTTCCAAAGAAATTTATTTCTGTGCAAACATGATCCCCACTATGCTGACAGGGTCAGTGACCTCAGCAGTGATACGCTGAGTGAGTGCTGCCAACATAAGGAAACTGTTGATGGCCAGCTTGAGCTCCAAGTTTGGAATAGTATGAGATAAAATGAATAAAAAAGAGAATGAACAGTGGCTTGTTTAGATTAGTTCTTTCACTTTCTATATATTGTAATTTTAGCAGGTTTTCCAGTCTGCGTCAAGGTGAGAGACTAACAACTGAATTTCAAGAAAGAAGCCAGTTGTACATTGAGAGTATACACATACAGATCTTAGAGGCACTAAGAGCTGGTTACAGCTCTGCAAATGTTTTCTGTTTAATGGGCCAGACCATACCCCCTGACAAGGGCTCCCATGTGCTGCTTTTGCTACACATTAGCAATAAAGCTGGGTTCCCTTCCCTAGGTGATGTGAAAAACTGGTGTAATGTGGCTCAGGGATGTGCCTTTGTTTTCTCGTGATCCCAGTTGGTGTAACAGCCCCTTTGAAGGCCACTGCAGAAAGGGGTAAGTTAGTGCCTGGGCTTCTGGCAGCAGGACTGAGTCAAATTCAACCTGTTGTGTCCTTTTCTTGCATTCCAAGTATTTGTGGCAGTATCTGCAAGGAAAAGGCAACAGATTTTTATGGCAGAGGTCCTACCTTAGGGCATTGTGCATAATGTGGTTTGGGTGGACCTAAGTTTAGGGGTATTTTTTATACCATAAGAATCACACTGTGGTTGTACCATACCAATATTAATGTGAATGGGGTGGCAGAAAAGTAATTTGGCGTAGTAATTGTATGCGTTTATACACTAATGTACAGTTGCTAGGATGAAGCATTTATACAGGTATAGTGGACTTTATAGGTTTGAAGCTTAGAAGAGACCGTTGTGATCATTTAGTCTGTCCCCCTTGTATAACACAGGACAACTATAATTGCAGTTAGCATTAAAATAAATCTATAAAATATTAGTCAATTTTTAAAAGATGATTACATAATTCCTTTAATTGAATTATTATTTTTATTCTACAAACTCTTAATCATCCAATGAAGGATAACTCAAATGATGGAATGTATACCAGATACTTGTAACAGGTGGTCGGAGGGGCTGGGTGGTCTAATGGTTAGAATATGTGGCCTCCAGTTCCTGGGTTTGGTTCCAGGTCCTCAATCTTCCAGGCAAGGAGGAAGTATAGGGACTCGGGTCTTTCCTCTTCCCTTGATCTCGGCCCAGGATTCTGTGTGTGTTAGTCCTCACACAGGGTCTGTTTCCTACTGGGGTCTGTTTGGTTTAGGGCATGGCTCCACAATGTCCCTGGGCTTCATCCACTTAGTAGCCTTCAAAGCTGGAGGCCCCTAGGTCTTCTCCAGAGTCTCTTGTGGTTGCAAAGAGACAGTGCTTCCTTATAAGTGACTGCTTTAACACACAAATTAGTGTTCCTTTCCGTTAATTAGGAAAGCAGCTAGCTTCTGCTCCTTCACCAGTCAGCCCCCCACTGAGCCTGGCTCTCCTTTTCTCTTCCTTCCAGGTCTGGCAGTACGTGCAAGCATTATGTGGCATAGCCCTTTCTAGCTCTTATTGTGCTGGCTGGCACTTCCTCTGCTTCATCACAGTCCTCTTAGGGTAGTTGCAAATAAACTGCTCCTTTGCAGTACCCTGGATGCTTTTCTAGTGACAGCATGAATCTGAGAGGGAAAGCTTTTCTTAAATGCTAATCTGTGCTGTGTGGCAAAGTGGTATGGTTGGATAGGCGTTGTATAAGTGGTAGAAGAATGGGTAAAAGACTGAAACGTTTTAAGTATCTCTCCAATAGATAGGCAACATGCAGTCCTGCAAACTTCCACCTACTTGTTTTTAAATTCCTAAATCTTTGAAAAATAATACCTAAATATTTCTCACCAGAGAAATTCACTTTTACTATCAAACAAATAATTTATATGCACTGACATGTTAAAAATGACAACTCTTTGATAAACAGCTTTGTTTTCCTTCTAGAGTTGCCAGCATCAAGCGTTAAACTGACAGAACTCACCTCTTTTTATTAGAGCTCTGTACTGTGACACATCCAGGCAACTCAACAAGGAAAAGAGAGCAACTAAATAATGTTGGTAGGGTTATTTTCAAAACAAACAGTCTATCAGGACAACCATGCCAATGGCTGTTGTTTACTAAGCATACTGTAATAGGAAGCAAATGAGGAGGTATGTCTTTAAGAACATATTAGCCCCAGAAGTAAAATTACTGTGAATTTATTAAATTTTGTAGCTGCCAAGACCTTGGTCTGGATCAGGCCTCGCTCTGCTAAGCACTGTGTACATATAGGAACATATAGTCTCTGTTCTGAAATATTTATTATCTAATGTACAATGTGAAAAAATGTGTTTGGAGTCAGAAAGCACTAGCTTGAAAAATAATCAGTATAATATCTTTACATAAGAATTTAATTCATTGGCTGATTTCTTATAGGGATGAAGGCCAAGGTGGGTCTTCAGTGGAGACCTGAAGGAGGAGAGAGCCTTATGGGTCAGTCAAAGCCACATGTTTCATACATAAAGGCCAGACTGGAAAGTACAGAGATCTTTTATAACAGTCTAGGAGATGAAGATGGGGAGGGTGAAGGAACGGGAGGAGGTTGATGGGAGTTGAGGGGATGGTGTGATAAGAGGAAAGGAGCTAGGCGACGAATGGCCTGGGGAATGAGATGATGTCTCCTGTCTCTTTGTGTGGTGTGTCCACTGGTGGCTGTATTGACACACTGGTGAAGACTCTGTGCCTTCTTGCATTGTCCCTTTGACTAATCAATATGGATCCCTTTCTTATTTCTGGATTTAGACCTGACAGCCACAGGAAGAAATCTCTTCCTATCTTTTAGCATCCACACATGAATCTCTAAGGATGTCTTTTTGTCTTGCTTGGGGGCTGTTAGGATTTGGTGTAACAATATATTTGTCATACAGCTTACCTGATTTGATTTTATTTATTTGAGTGTACTCTGTGCCAATAAGGGATGATCTCGGGAAGCAGCTGTTTCAAGTGTATTGCCCTTGCAATGCATGGATGCCGATGGGATCTTAAACACATTTAGCAGCATTTACTACTGATAACATATAGGAGGTGGGGCTCTTGAAAGAAAAAAACTAGCATACCTGTCATGGGGAGAACTCTGCAGCGGGGTCAACCTTTGTGGAATAGTACAGCTGTTCCCTTAATGAATACTTCACTCTTGGTCCAGTTTAGTGTAGGCTTCTTGCCCGTGGGTCAAACTGTCGTTAAGAAAAGTTCAAGTGCTTTGGCAACATATCACGTATCTGTCACACCATATATCAGGTCTGGTGCTTAGTAACATTGTTTCATTGTAAGATGCAGATTACATTTCAGATGGAGGCAGCTTCTTTCTTGATCACTGGTAACATCCCTACATGAATGAGTGTCATTTACATTTTATTTGTAGCAGCTGAGGATGATCTATAAATAGATGTGTGAAATGATGGACAGTTCATGGTTTGTTGGCATGGAATCAGGATGTGACAGAAGGAGCCATATGAGCCAATTGCATCGTCACTGCCCTGGTTACCATGGAAGCTTTAACACTTCATAACACTTTTTCCTCTCTTGTCTACCTAATTTGCTCAGTACACGTCAATTGTTATGGATGAAGTGTATTTTCTACTGTGAAACCTACCTGCCCATATTAAGTGAATGTGTCAGACATGATTTAAATTGCTATATATATTCATAACATCTAATGAGAATGCAAATATACCCTGGTGGGGTTTTCACAGCAAAAATAGTAGATATGCAAAATTTAAATACATGCTCCTCATTTGTGTAAATTTTGAATGTATGTACGTAGATTTTCTCAGAACAACATGAGAAGGAAATGCATGGAGGGAAGGAAAAATGGAGGGAAGGAAAAGAAGGGAGGGAGAGAGAAAATGGCAAGCAGTGACATTCCAGTATTTAATTCTCTTCCTCTTCCTTCCCCCTCTACCATCAGCATTTCATTCTTCCCACCTCCTGGAATTTTATTGTAACAATCCTCTACCATATGAATATTTACACCCTTTTCCTCTTCTAACATTTCCATTTAATTTCCCTTCTCACCCCACAAATACACATTTTCACTCAACTACTCCCAAGAGTTTTATTTTAACTATGCCACAAGTACACTAACCTCATCCAAGGCTCCACCGCACATCTTAAACAAACTATCCTTTACATACTCACCCCTAGATATTGCATTTTGACTCTCGTCTCTCCCTATCAATTCATTTTAACTCCCCCCTTCCATACACACATACACAACACTTTATGTTGAGTTTCCCTCATAGGATTTCATTTAAATCCCTCCCTCAGGTTTAGAAAGCTGGACACTGGTAGGTGATGGCAGTCTTCATCCTCTTCTCTATTCCAGTGGTGGGAGAGCTAGAGTACAAGCTGCAGAGCTGGCACATCATCATCTCTTCAGGTTTTCCACCCCTTTGTGGGTCTTCTTGCGTCCCATACCCTCATCGTCAGGCAATGGAGGGAGTAAAGATATTGGTCGCTTCTCTCTTCAGAAACCAATACCACATTTGCGGCCCGTGGAATACCCACTTTGCTACCTCATGTCTTCCATCTCCCTGACTCCCATTCTCCAGTACTGTGCTACCCAAGATCCTCCATCTCCCTGACCCCTTTAACCCAGCTCTCAGCTCAGGGCCACACACTTCAGCAGCACACTCAGACCTTTCTTTCCAATGGGGGAAGGGTGGCTGTGGCCAGCAGCTCTGAAAGATTGAGCTGTCCTGTGCATGTGGTAGTATTGGTTGGCTGCTGTTTCCTAGGAAGTAGGAGAACAGGCAAGGAGTAGCCTGAGTCTCAGAAATAACTGCATCATTTTCACTGAAACTTGAAACAGAAACTTCAACAAGAGGCAGAGAACAAACATGGGTACGTTCAGCCTGAATAGATAAAGCTGGCAAGCCACTGAAAATGGACTCATCTTGAAAGTATTAGATTACTATAGGTATCACTCCCAGATCTATCCTTACACTCCCCATTCTACTATAGGATGAATACATTGTTCCATATGCTCTTTCATGTGGAGCATCATCCCTGTCTTTGGCATTGTGAATACAATTTCACAGACCTCAGACTATCTTCATGTTAAAGCATAATTCATTGATTTGGCATATTCAGTTTCAGGAAACAGAAATCCCTGTTTTTATTTATTTATTTTTGTTAGTGTTGGTTTATTTTATAAAGCTTCTGCCAACAAACGTCAAACACACACATTTGATTTAAAATAAAAAACATATTTTCTAAATAGATCTTACAGAATCTTGGAACATCAGCTTAATAATTCATCAGCCTCAAACTGTAAGACTATCCCTGCTCTACCACTTCTCATTGAGAAGCCTGTGAAAATAGACAGTCATTTATGTGCTGTGAAGGTCAACAAGTAACGGTTTCTGAGGTACCAAGAGTCGATAAGCTTTTTCAGTGGGGCACACTGGGCCCTGGAATTCCTGTTTGCCATCCCCCAGATATATAAATCTAGAGCCTTTCTAGTATATATGCTAATTGCAACTCCTGCGATGTGACATGGAAAGAGGTGATTTGTATGCCTCGTGATAGCCGTGGAGGGGCTGGAGGAGAGATTATCTGTTGCATAATTTAGAGTGGGGCTAAGGTGGCTTTAAGCTGATTCTCTAAGGTGGCTCTCCTGATTCTGGGGTTTTCCACAGCATAACTTACACAGTACTAGGTGCCCTGCTGATGGTAGAACTGCCTGGTATTTCTGGAGGGCTTTCAGCTGCATCCTCATTCCTATCGCATCACCTGTACCAGGGGCCTTATGGATGTTTTCCTTAGTTCCTCTGGACAGGAAATCCTTCCCCAGTAAGAACTGGGACTTTTAAGGCCCCTGGCTCTACCGTGTTCTCACCTTTTTTCTTGGCATAAAGAGGTAGAAGGGGGTGAAGCTCTTACCCTAGTTTGGCTTTGAGTAGCAGCAAAGACTTTGTGAGACAAAGTATTGCTATGGTATAACTGTAGTGTCTGTTGGAGAAATTCCTTTATCAGAATTGTATGGTCTTTTTATAGTGAAAAATGCTATTAGACTAATTGCCTAAGAAATATTATCTTAGAGGTTACAGCAAGGTAGAAATAATATTCCTTCTGTCAAACTGCTCAATAACACTGCCTTGTCTATAAGGAGCTTGTGGGCCTCATCACTTTGTGGATAATATCTGATGGAAATTTCTCATGAATTAGTACTTCACCCTTCATATGTCTTGGAAACCTTCATATTGTTCTTACAGCTTCTCTACTTATACGAATATTTAATGCTGAGATGAAAAGGTAGGAGACTGCTTTTTTAAAGATTTTCTTCCAGCAAATGTGTGGTAGGATGAGTGCATGTCCCTGTTTTATAGTGACACCCCTGATATTTGGGGCTTTGTTTTATATGGGGTCTATTACCCCTTTTTCACATGTGTTAGCTGATCACCCTAGTTTGTCATGAATAGTACTGTATAGTATCCTTCACTATAAACTGTAAAACAGCTGGTCGAATTCTCCAGATTGAAGAAATAACATTGGAGTCCTCTATATCTACCTTTTAGCTGGGTCTAGTGAATTGAATATAGGGCTGGACAGGACAAGACCCTAAATCCTGGTCTCTACCATTGTGTGACCTTGATTGACTCATGTAGGAACAGTAAGGCACAGGGATTGCTATCTAAAAATGGAAACAAAAATACCTCTCTGTTTTTCAGAGCACATTGATGTTTATGGATGAGAGTATTAAGGGCATTATTGCTGTAAAAATACTCTGTATCTACAGATTAAAATAAAAGCAATTTCCCAAACACATTAGCAGTATGTGAAGGTAAATTTACTTCCAAAATTGCAATTTTCTTTAGATAATATCTAATTCACAGAAAAGAACATTTATGCAGATAAGTGATAGCTGTGCCTATCACTGAAAATGAAAAATACCATACTTTCCCATTGGTACTAATGAACCCCATTTCACAAAGCGGCCCATTATTTTCCACAGAGCTATTATTGTTGTAGGTATGCAATTCAGCTGAAGGAAAATTAACTCTGTTCCACTCTGATAGGGATATAGGAACTAATACAAACAAGGATGATTTTTTTTTAGTTATAAAAAAGAGGATGAGATGAAAAGAAATATGACTGGGGAGCCATGACTCATTTCTCATGAAATCTGAGGTAAGCATTCATTCATTTGCTTCTATTTTTGAAAATGTAAGGTCCCTCTAAGGCATTCCATCAGCCCACTTTGAAGTAAAAAAAAAAAAAAAAAAAAAAGTTGAATTCTTGTTGTGAATTCCTAATTATGTTAATCTTAGCCATCCCATTAATATATTCCAGTCTGGCTGTAGCACTGGCTATCAGGCACAAGCTCTTCGAAGAATTAGATCAAACATCTAGCCTTTCTTAAAACATGAAATATTGTATGTAATAGACTGCATGTATGCACACATCCTTAGAACATAGTCATTCAAAATATAAGGTGCATGGCTTCAGTGTTACTAAACATAAAGGAGCTAATTTTCTCTTCCTTTCCAGTCATTTACCATAGGGCAAAATGGGTGGAAAGTTACTGCCAGTATAAGTGGAACATTTTGATTAGCAGAGTTTTACATCAACTTTGCACAAGCATAAAAGACTACATAGGGTGCAAAGCAAAGGAAAATCGGGCTGAGGGATTGTTCTGTGGCTTTATGGGCAACAGGCATAATGGAGGTGGGAGCAGAGGTTCCCAACACCAGTAGGGAGTTGGTAGCTCACACAGGCAGAGGCAATACCCCCTTTGGCAATGGAGGAGTATCTGAAGAGTTTTACTTACATCTCTGTCCTGTGGTGAGAATGGTACAAGGAAATTGCCCAGCTGGCATTCTGAGATGTCCGTTCCTGCTATTGGCACTGCAACACACTGCTTCTGTCTTGTTTGGGATTGCAGGGTCTAGGATTAGGATTTCCCCCAGCCAGATGATTTATAAGAAATCCCATACACACACCCTTTGGAATGTGTAGTAAACATGAAAACAATGATTGGTCCCCAACCTTTATACTCTTGGAACCTAAATAGGCCCCGGAGAAAGAAGTTCCTTGTAACTATTTTCTCCCTGCAGCTATGCATGTATATGAATTACAACCACCATGAGCCCAGAGAGGAACCTGATTTATTCTCATAACTGAATTTCTCATCCTTTCACTGTGCTAAGGACCTTCTGTCATCTTTTCACTTTCCTCATCATTTGAGTTAATTATAACATAAATCACAAGGTGGTGGCTGAAAGATACTATCTATGTTGGGAGGACAGCAGTCACGCATCGCTGGCTGTTTGTGAGGCAGTCCCAGTGGGTGCACTTCATTGTTATCCTGCTCTTTTTACATTCTCCATTTACACCAGACCAAAGTGTGTGTAAAACATGAGCATTCTGATTTGGTACCACTTTACACCAGTATAAATGGCTATGCAAGGAAGGCAATGGCAAATGAAGCCCATTGCCTTTAGGAACGCAGGCCTGACCAGCCTTTGCTATTTACAGCCCTTTTGCATTGTGTGTTATTCACTTAACTTCTTCCAGCTCAGGAGAGAGCTGGACATTGACCCACAGTCATCACCTACTGTCCCTTTATGGAGTCAAGTACCAAGTTTCATCCTAGACTTCGCCTGTCGTTTGGACTCTGAGCACGCATTAATGGGATTGTGGCTGGCCCCAAAAAGAGTCTTGGCCCTATTTCCCTGCATCTCATTCTCCTCATTATCATGGCTAGACCCAGCCCTATCCAAATGATGTTCTCTGATAATATGAAAGCCATCTCTCCCTTGAGAGGCTAGAATGGATATTTCACTGCTCTACTGTATCTTTTGAAAGACTCTGTTCATGAATGATTTGTACTTATTTATGCTTGATTTTTCACATAAATTGTCCTGAAATGTGTAATATATCTCACCAGTGGACAGTAAATCACATGACAATGAAATACTTCAAAATCAGCTACTATGTGCAATGGGATAACATTTAGGGCTTAGTTGGGCACTCTGATCTGCACATCCAAGAGTGGAATAATTTGTGTTAAGTATTTGGCAGCATTTGCTCTGCTGGGATATTGTCATCCTCCAAAGAGAAAAAAAAAAAAAACCACATTAGGTCACATACCTGTCCTTAATGTCCTTACATTCAAAATTCCCTAAAAGGGGGCCCGATTTAACCTGAAGTACGATGTTCTGAACCATGAATTGATGTCTGTTCACCAGAAGCTAGCATGATAAAAACAAATGTCCTTAATGTGACTAAATCCTGGCTTTTGTTAGAAAAATAATGCACATTTGGGCCCTTTAAGTCATAGTGAGTATGGAGCTGCAGGTAGGATTCACAAGAGAAACCTGTGCTCTGCAGTGCTTAGCTTTGCAACATCTAACTTTCAGGCACCATGACATCTAGTTGAATTTGCAACCATGAGTTAGGTAGCCAGACTCTCCATACAATGTGTGTGGAGTTAGGCATCTAAAAATGGGATTCACAGAAGCATGCTGAGTTGGGAGCTGCCTAAAATTTCAGAAAGAAATGCTGAAGAGAGGTGTGTGTGGTGTAAGCGTTGTCTCCAAAGGGATTTAGGCACTTAGCTCTGGGTCAGAAGGCAATGTCCATCTCCACTCAGGATTTATAGTCCTGAATCCTCTCTTGTGGCTAGGTGCTTAATCCTGATCAGTCCTTTGTTAAGAAAAATCAAGGTGGTGCCACTGGACCCATTCTCTCTCTCTCCCCATAACCTTTGACCAGTAGTTCAAGAACTAACCTAGGGAGGTGGGAAAGCCAGGTTCACTGCCCTCTTTACCTGATATAGATCAGGGATTTTAACTGTGTTGGCCCACGTCCCTTGGTAAATGCCCTCAGTGGTGGCACTGGGCATAAGCAAACTAAGTAATTAGTTGGGCCCTGATTTAGTATGACCACAAACATAACTGTTCAACTTATTTAATGTGGATGCATTAACAGGTGCATTATGTGTTGTGTTGGCCTTTTGGGGGGGGGGTTGTGGACATAATGCAGTTTAAATTTTTAGGGAGTGGGTGAGCAGGAAGGGTGACCCCAAAATAATAATGTTTATGGTCCCAAAGGCCTAGCATCATTTCTGGGCATCCTAATAACTTGAGTCATTCAAACTCTGTCTGGACCAATAAGTATTTAATTATTTATACACAGTGGAACAGCTTTAACTGGAGAGACTGAGAGAGACCCAGCCTGGAATACCTCCTGGAAGGTGGGTAATCCGAGTTCAAATGTCTTCTCTACGTCAGGCAGGTGAACTAAAGCCGGTTTTCCCACATCCTTGGTGACTAAAGGTGGTCAGAGTGACACTTCTCTCTCTAGCAGTTTTGCCTGAGTTTAGATCAGAGGTCTCAAACTGGCAGCCCCTAAAGTTATTGCCTGTGGCCCACAACAACACTGTTGTTATCAATATTTACAATATCATTGTATGAAAAGATTTCAGGGACGCAGCACTTGTGGTGATTTGATTTTAAGACCCCTGGTGTAGACATACCAACACATAGCTACTGGATCAGGCTGTAAGCTGGGCCTCCTGGGATAGCCTTCTGAATGTGCCAAAATCAGGGCAAGCTGCAAAACCAGGGGCCAAGCCCCTAAACCACTGACAGGTGGTATTTTAACCAGTCTCCTAATCAGTAACAAAACTGCTTCTGATCCTCCACTCTGGCCATCACCAAACATAACAAAATAGAGACAGCCCCTTTTATTGCACGTCAGCTTCTCTGGTCCCCACCTAGCCACTGGGCCTCTCAAAGAAATAGGTTCTCCTGACCCCAAAACCCAGCCACATTACACAAACAATATAGGCTTGGATCTTACCCAAAATACCATACTGCCAGTCAATCCTTTAGTAACTACAACTAAAGGTTTAATATAAAAAGAAAGGAAGCAAAATATGAGAGATGTTAAAGGGTCAGTGAATCACATGCATACAAATGATTTAGAGTCCATAGAAAGCAAGTCCTTGAAGAATTTGGAGTTTGCAGGTTAATCCAGTTCCTGATTTAGAGGCCACATAAAGCAGGTCCTTGAAGAATCTGCAGTTTTTAGTTTAGTCCAATTCCTCTGGTATAAACCCAGCACCTGGGTGGGTACCAGTCCTTTGTTCAGTCCCAGAAGAATAGTTCCAGGGGAGGGTGTTGGTTGCAGACAGACTGAAGACAAAATGGAGATGGGCCTGCTGCCTTTTATTACCTCTGACCTTTCCCATGCTCTGAAGAGTCCTTGCCAAATCAAAATGGAATTGAGTCACATGGTCAGCCTGGGTGACTAGTCGAACAGGTTTCTTTGTAGGCCCACTGTAGCTGGGAGTTTCCTTCCTTCAGCAGTCTAGGGAGTTACCCAGAATCAAATAAGCTGAAACACAGATGTAACAAATACATTCATAACTTCTCATATAGATATGACATTTCCCTATAAACCCTATAATAATTTCTAGCAAACTACAACCTTTCTATTGGTACCAAACATGGCATATCACATGGATTATTGCAAATATGAAATATTAACATGAAATATAATCATAAGCAGACCCCCTAGACCCTGATGGTGTCACACAGGCCATGAAGGCAGACAGGCAGAAGAATTCCTATTGGGGTTTAGGCATGAGTTAGGTGCTGAGCGGTTGGCTGGGATCACTTGTTTGTTTTCAGTAGATATGAAGACATTGTGGATATTATTGTTCATTAAAGATCAGATTCTCATCTCAGTTGCACAGTGTAAATATATTATAACTTCACTGAACTCCATTGCTCAGATATATTCTATGGATTTATATCAGCTGAGGATCTGGTTCCAAATATCAAGGAAGATAACTGGGTAGAAATCTTGATGTTATATGTGGCAGCCTCTGAATAAAATATCATTAACAGGTGTTTCAGCTAGGCATGCCATAGCTCAGGAGCTGGCAATGTTTGCTGGCCACCAAACCCTTAGCAGGTCCCAGGGGTAGGGCTGGAAAGGGACAGGAGCCACACACTCCTTTTCCCTGCTGACCCTGGTCCTCAGCTGGGGAGCAGGGTCAGCAGGGTACAGGAGCCACACGGCAGGTGAGCAGTTATGTTGCCACAGGGCCAGGACCCTGCCTGCTGCTGTGCATAGGCCCAAACCTGGCATGCGTGCTGGGGTTGGCAACCCCTGCTATAGCTGAAAAGATGGCCTGGTAGGTATGCCTATCACCACTTTATCAAACTGTATTATTTAGACTGTGACAACACCTAGGTGATTTCCAAATGCATTAGTGTAGCCGCAATCCAGATGACTTTACAGTGTAAAAGGCAAAGGATGGAAGAATGAATTATAACATGTAAGCAAAGTGATCTAAGTAGTCATTGGCAAAGGTCATGTTCTCACCAAATTAGGAGTTCATTTTAAGAATGTTCTGGAGAACACTAGTGTTGTATTGTTACCAGAGAAGTTTGAAATTGGCTTTTACTTCCTGTAGAAAATTTTGACTTGGTTAATTAATTAAATTTTCTTGAAAACCAAAAAACCTAAATATTTTTAGCAGTTTTCTGATGAAACTTCAAAAGTTTTCAAGGATAGCATGGAATTCTCGTGGAAAATTTTATGTTTAGTCTCAGTTTTCCAATGAATAGTTTTCAGTAAACCATAATTGTTACAGTATAACACAATTTTTTATAGATTGTGTTGTAGAGTAACTGTGAAATGTCAGAAACTTGCTTTTCCTGTGTCTAATCCTGGAGTCCTGACTCAGGTTTTGCTTAAGTCGGAAAGAACTACAGTTTGGGTCTGTTGTGACATCTTCCTCTTCACAGCTGAAAGTTTCATGGTCGTCTTGACCTATTACCTGAATTAATGCAAAATGGTCAGGCACCATATTTAGAGATGAACCCAAGCTGATGTAATTTACTTTTCTTCTGAATTCCCTAGTTTGTCAGTGTAAATTGTACACACATCAACTTTTTAAATATTGCTTTAGAATTTGAGCCACTGAATGTAAGCGTCTAGAAACCAGGAGAAAGGAGTCTTACAAGAAAAAACTACTAATAAAAAGGTGTGAGAATATGCTGCTATAAAAACACACTTTCCATTTAAATGCAGACTCCAATGAAAAAAATCAGTGAGGATTAAAAAAAAAATGCCACCATCACTAAAAAGCTGAAGAATAGAAGCTATAAGTGGCAAAAAGTTGTATTTTAAAAATTGGAAGTCAAATCCTAGTAAGGCAAATATGAAAGAGCATGAACAGGCTAGTCAGTGTGAGAGTATGATAAGGCAGTTCAGGAAAGAACAGCACACAAACTAACAGCACTTCTTTTCTTTTCTTTTCTTTCTTTCTTTTTTTTTCCCCCTAAGTACATCAGAAATAGGAAGCCTGCTAAACAGTCAATGGGTCTACTGGACAATTGAAGTGCTAAAGGATCAGTGAAGGAGTACAAGGCCACTGTGGAAAAACTAAATTAATTTTTTCATCGGTCTTCACTGCAGGGGATGTGGGGCAGGTCACCACATCTAAAAAAATAACAAGGAGTTGTGTGGCACTTGAAGACTAACAGATTTATTTTTTGCATGAGCTTTCGTGGGAGAAGATCCCACTTCCTCAGATGCTTTGAAGATGGGTGAACTTACAGAAAGGAATGAAACTAAATGCAAGGGGGTGTAAAACATAGGATCACGTCATAAAGTAACAGCAAATCAGAGCAGTTTACAGGCTCAAACCATGGGAAGCCTGAAGTCAAATTACCCTTTGTAATGGGAAAAGAACCCATAATCTCGACTGAGTCCTGCTTTCACAGAATTTAGCTTGCATATTAATTCGAGTTCAGCTGTTTCTCTTTGGAGTCTTGATGTCCCAGGTACATCTCTAATGACAGTCGTTAACAAATCCGTCATCGAGTGATTAAGAAGATGGAAGTGCTCAGCAACTGGTTTCTTTGTTCTTTGATTTCTGATATCAGCTCTGTGCTCATTCAGTCTCTTACGGAGCGTCCTGTTTGTCCAATATATAAGGTGTTGGGGCATTCTTGTCTCACTCGATGACGGATTTGTTAATGACTGTCGTTAGAGATGTACCTGGGACATCAAGACTTCAAAGAGAAACAGCTGAACTCGAATTAATATGCAAGCTAAATTCTGTGAAAGCAGGACTTAATCGAGACTATGGGTTCTTTTCCCATTACGAAGGGTAATTTGACTTCAGGCTTCCCATGGTTTGAGCCTGTAAACTGCTCTGATTTGCTGTTACTTTATGATGTGATCCTATGTTTTACACCCCCTTGCATTTAGTTTCATTCCTTTCTGTAAGTTCACCCATCTTCGAAGCATCTGAGGAAGTGGGATCTTCTCCCATGAAAGCTCAGGCATAAAATAAATCTGTTAGTCTTAAAGTGCCACACAACTCCTTGTTGTTTTTTTACTGGACTAGACTAACATGGCTATCCTTTTGAAATTCACCACATCTAAGCCATTCCTGTTAATTTACAAATCTGAGGAACTGTCCCAGATTGAGATGTCAATAGAAGAGATTTTAGAACAAATTAATAAATTGAACAATAAATGTCACCAGAACCTGATGAAAAAAGAGTTCTGAAGGAACTCAAATATGAAATTTCAGAATTAATAGCCATACTGTCACTTAAATCAGCTGGTGTACCAGATAGCTAAAGGGTAGTTAATGTAATATAACATAAAAGAGCTCCAGAGGTGATCCTGGCAATCACAGGCTGATAAGCCTAACTCTAGTAGCAGGCAATTTGGTGGAAATTATAGTAAAGAACAGAATTAACAGACATATAAATAAATTTGGGATGTTGGGAAAGAGTCATTAGGATTTTTGTAAAGGAATTTTGGGATTCATCAATCTATTAGAATTCTTTGAGGTTGTGAAAAAGCAGGTGGACAAAGGTAGTCCAGTCAACACACTGTACTTTGATTTTCAGAAAGTTTTTGACAAGGTCTGTCACCTTAGGGTCTTAAGCAAAATAAGTAGTTCTGAGACAAGAGGGAAGGTTCTCTCATTGATCTGTAACTGGTTACAAAGCAGGGAACAAAAGATAGGAATAAATGATCAGTTTTCAGAATGGATATTGGTAAACGGTATGGCCCCATAAGGAGCTATGTTGGAATTTGCACTGTTTACACTGGATATCTGCCCCCTGTTTACATGATGAGTTGTAACATCTTAGCCAAACTCCCATTTCATGTTTGCCCCAGCCAAGCCCTGCTAACACCGCTGTGTGCAAGGTGAAAATAACTTAACTTCATCAGTCTGTGATGCAGTAAGGGAAAAATTCCATCCTAGCCTCCCTCTACCCTCCCAAAAAGACTGTCAAGTTCTGTGCCCACAGTAGAGCCTGACAAAACCCAGTATTTTTCCACGTTCATGGGTGGGAAGATGGGTGCTGCTCCACCTGGGAGAGAAAAAAGAGGGCTTTTCCTGCACTGGCATGAATCTATTTAGTTCCTCCTCCCTTCTGTTCACCTGGTGGTGGGGAAGGGTCAGCATCCCTAGGCTGACCTGCTCTTCAGCCACAACAGAATGTCCCTTCCTCACTCACCTTTTCCAATAATCCAGTCAACAGCTCCCATCACTTAATGCACGGTGTGATCATTTGTATTCAGAAGGTGTTTTAGACAAATGTTCCAATCATCATTACTATAGCTGGCTGACGTGCGACAGTGATGGAATATCTGGATATTAGATAAGAAAATGAAAAACAAGGACAAAGAAACAAAAGACCAGAACAATCCTGTAGCTAAGTATTTATGGTAGAAGACAGCTGTCAGAAAACTGTACCTAAGAGCTATCAGAAATAGTAACTTGATTGGCTCCAGGACCATGCATGACCATTCAAAACCCTTTTGACAAGCCTCCCTTCCCCTTCGATGACAGAACCACATAGTAGTTTTACTACCCATACAACATCTGCAGTGACAGAAGCCTGGGCAGGATCTGCCTCTTTGTGTACACTTTTAGCAGTCTTACAAAGTACAATAAAGTAGTTTATCACGTGTTTTTGCAATTTGCCTGTTCGAGATAATTTATGTATGTACCAAAATGAAAGGAATACTTCACTTCTGTTTTTGGTATGGAACATGATAATATGGAACATGCATGGAAGTTGTATAGCAGATGAAAATGAATGTTTAGACATGGAAATTACCACACTGAAGATGGAAAAAATAACCTTAAGAGCTTAATGCATTTAAACCGGGGGGAGGGAGGGTGGATAATTTCTATCCCAGAATACTGAAAGAATTGGTAAACAAGATTGCTAGTCTGATAGCAAAGCTTTTTAATATATCTACCTACCTACCTGGGACTTATACCACATGACTACAGAATAGTTAAGATATCACCACATTTAAGAAAAGGGTAAATTACAGACCTGTTAGTTTAACCTCAATAGCAGGTAAGGCAGTAGAACAAATTGTGAAGGAAATAATTAAATTCATGGAAGAAATGGGATATAATGCAACATAGGTTTACTAATGATGCATCATGCTAGACTAACCTGATTTGCTTCCTTCAGAAACTAACTGATTTTTTTTTGGTAAGGGAGGTGCAGTAGATCAGTAAAACGTTTGACGTGTTACCTCATAGGATAGAATTAGTTAAATTAGGGCAGATGGGGATCAGAACAAGAGTTTTAAGATGGATAAGAAACTAACTAGAGGGGAAATGGCAACAGCTTATACTGAAAGGTGACTTTTTGGATAGGAGGGAGGATACCAGAGAGGTTCCAAGGATCAGTCTTGGTAACCAATCCTATTCAATATTTTTATTAATGACCTTAACATAAAAATGGGGAATGTGCTAATGATACAAAATTGGGAATCC
Organism: Podocnemis expansa; assembly: GCA_007922195.1. Classification (NCBI taxonomy): domain Eukaryota; kingdom Metazoa; phylum Chordata; order Testudines; family Podocnemididae; genus Podocnemis; species Podocnemis expansa. The sequence goes on from ML681996.1 coordinate 26,605,225, forward strand.
TCATCAATACAGAGGAATATTAATTATAAAGGAAGATCTGAATGACCTTGAAGACTAGAGTGAAAAATATGTTATAAAATTCAAGGGTATGATGTGCAATGTGGTGCACATAAGGTCTAATAAGAATTTTTAGTTACAAGCTGGAGGATCATCAGTTGGAAGCAATAAAAGAGAAGAGAGATCTGTATATGTGAGTAGATCAAACGATAACTGAGTATGTGATACAGTTGTGAAAAAGGCAGATGCAATACTAGGATGTATCAGGTAAGGCATTTCTAGTAAAGCTAGAGAGGTATTACTGCCTTAAGGCACTGGTAAGACAACATTTGGAATACTGTGCACAATTCTGATCATCAGTGTTTAAAAAAAAAAGGAGAGAGCATTTAAACTGTAACAGGTGCTGATGGGCTTAGGAATGAAGGTCCTACCTTATGAGAGGAGACCGTGAAAGAGTTAGCATAGATAGCAAAAAGAAAGCTGAGAGGGGATATACTTGCTCTCTATAAATACATTTGGGAGAGTGAAGAACTCTTAAACTGAAAGACTATGTTTGCGTAAGAACAAATGGATAGAAAGTAGCCATGAACAAATTCAGGATGGAAATTAGAAGATTTCTAACCATGAGAGGAATGAGGTTCTGTAACAGACTCCTGATAGAAGTTGCAAAATAGATAATTTAATTAGTTTTAAGAGAGAGATGGACAAATTTATGAGTTTAATTGTATGATGGGGTTGCTAGTGATGAGACAGAGATCATTTGCCCAGGGGCTCACCTCCACCTTGTCTTATGTTCTTAAAAGCTCACGCTTCAGGGTTTTAGCTGGGTATTGTCAGAGATCAGGTAGGACATCCCCCCTCCCAAGCATTTTTTTTTTTAATCTCCTTCCTTTGAAGAATCAAGGATGTCCACAGTTGGAGATGAGACATAGTCTGGGGAGGACCAGGACTCTGAGATGGCATCAGTCATTCTCTCTCTCTCATATGCTTGTCTGGCTAGTTCTTCCTAACATGCTAAGGTTCTAACTGATAGTCATGAGGAAGGAATTTCCCCAGGTCAGACTGGCATTTTTTTTGCTGCCTTCTGTAGCGCATGGGTGCAGGTCAACTGCCTGGGTTATCTGGATGTATCTGACTCAGTCATTTCTCTGTGTTTATGTGGGCCTTGGGCACTTATACACCTCAGCCCCTCTTATGCTCTGCCAGTGGCTGGAAGCTAGGCCAGGTTGCCCGCTGTAGGATCTCCTGTCAAGGGTAAGGGGAACCCAGAGCCTGGCACAGGCCACCCACAGGTCCCCCACTGGCAGAAGGGGCCACCTTCAGGGATCCCAGTTGTGCCGTGAGGGAGAGGCTGTCCAGAGCCACAAGGGGGGAACCAAATTGCTGTGTGTGGCTCAAGATCTGCAGATTGCAGACTCCTGGTTGGGATTATGGAACTGGCTAGATAAAATTATCACAATGGCTTAATATTTAAAAATCTACGAATTTCTAACATTCTCGCTTGCAGTTTGGGTAATCTTCAGGGTCCCTAAAACAGAATGTCGAAGGACTTTCTAGGTTCTGAATTCAAATTCTGTGCAAGTTGTGATGAACCATAGGTAGTTACCAGTTAGTTGTTTAGCAATGTGTGAAACGTTAGGGACTTCAGACTCTATGAAGAGGTATCCACATGACAGGGGAACCATCTCATAACTTACACCCCAGCTCATACGCCCTCCATGCTTGACAGTGCCTCAGCTGACAAGCTGAAGCACAGAAGTCAGACAGTGTGGAGCAAATGCAGCACTCCAGCCACCGATGCTAATTTTGTAGCAGGAGTTGGACACATTCCAGTGCTGTCACTCCACTGTATTCTATATATGCCCCTGATAGTAAAAATCAAGAGCTGTCATATCTGAGATTGTCTTTTTGGCCTTTTTATTTTGGAGGGAAGTGTCAAGTTAAATAATTGTCCTGGAAGAATTAGAAACTGTAAACATACAGTAGAAATATTTCACTTCAGTAACTTAAGCAGTTTAGGCCAAAGAATATAAAGCAAAACAAAACTAACGACTTTGTGGGAATGGATTACAGTGGGTGGCTAGTTAATAACTGGCTCTTTGTGAGCTGGTTAATTTTTGTTGTGTTCACTGTATTTACTTCTTGATGTAATGTACTCCCCTGTAAACTTCGGCTATTATGCAGAAATGACACTAAAAATTCCCCCATAATTTTATATATTTAACATAATCTTATAAAACTTGATTTTCTTTTCTCTCTTGTGTTTTCTCTTTTGCCTTTTCTCAAGTTAATTGTTCTTAAATATTTTTCAGGAGTTATGGTCAGAGCTTCATGCCTGCTCAGGTGCTTTGTCTTAATGAGGGATACTGCCCTCCGGGGGCATCCAGGGATTTTGTAATACTTGTAGAGCTGGCTGTAGGCTGCCCACTAATTCCCACTATGAGTGTAGGATGTATCTGGCACGAGGATCACTTGTTGGTGTGGCAGTCCCTCTGAAACTAATTTACAGAAGCCCGTAAGTTGTTTTTAAATTATTTTGGGGAGCATTTCAGCACCTTCCAGGTCCCTGATTGGGGAATGAAAGACTGGATCTTAGAGCCACCACCTTCAAAACTTTCCTCCCCACCATTTCCTCAGCAGTGTGAGCTTTAGCCCTTACTGTTTGATGTGAAAGTGGTCTGAGTTAGAGTTATCAATCTGAAAAGACCCTTCTTTCGACACTTGTCTCATCTTAAGAATTACGCTATGTCTACACTCCAGAGTTCAGACAGCCACTGCTATAATTACAGTGGGTAGTGTATGCACAGGCATCCTTTTGTTGCTGGAGTGGGTCCTTATTAGGATCACTTCCACCAACAAAAGAGGCAGTGTGGGGGAGCTGAGAGGTCAACCCACAGGCTCCCTCCTCCCCCCACCCTTGCTGAGGACCTAGATACTATGCCTGGGGCCCCCGGCAGGAGTCGCCGGGGCTCCTAATCCCGACGAGAGCTCAGCTTCAGCTGTACTTCTCACATGAATTTCACAAATGATAGAGTTGTAGTTGCTTATGAGTGCAAATCCTCCAAACTAAAATTGAAAGATTGTGCAGATCCTGGTGACATGTTGATTGTAAATCACCTTGCATATAACTATTTCGTCAGTCAAAAAGATGAGGAACTTGGAGGCAAGAGTAGGAAAGGTAGGAAAAGGAAAGTCATATTTGTTTTCCTGCATGTTGCCAATTGACATGCTTTGCATGTTACATTTCTTACGTTTTTCTAATTTCTCTGAAGCATTCTGAGCCTTATTTGTTACATATTGTCAGTGAAGATAACAGCAAATGGGTTCTTGCTTGCATTAAAACCTTTGCATTTGTCATTAAAATGAAAGCATAATGTAGGTCTTTTGCAAAGTAAAATCGTTTTTCACACTCTGTATTACCAAAATCACAGGAGTATATCTGACAGGCCTTTTAAAGGTGGAAGGAAAGGACAAATTGTCTATGGTATTTTTGTAAGAACAGGCAAAGTCCTTATATATTATGTATTTCTAAATCTCTGCCTATCAGAGGATCTCAAATTGTGTGATAGGTCCTTAACCATTTGTCTGTATTGGGTGGAAGGAAATATGGTTGGCTATGTCTACACATAGCCCGTTATTTCAAAATAACTTATTTTGAAATAAGAACGTTATTTCGAAATAACCGGAATCAAAATAACGACAAATCTAGGCGAAATAAGGGGAAAAGCTGGAAACTAAATAGCATGTCCACACAGTGAACTTGCTATTTCACTTCACAGGCAGGGCACCATGGGAGATGTGGCAATATGGCTGCCTCCCTAGGCCATGTCGGTGGCCATGTTGGTAGCCGATCCTATAAAAGCTGGCCCCGACCTCACTTCCCTGTCCATTCTGGCTAGCAGAACTCTGCAAGCAACAGAGATGGACACTGCCCGGCAGCCTAGCCTTCGTTGTATGACCAGTAGGCACACTGTACATCTGCAGAGCGTGCTCCTGTTGGGGGACACGCTGTTCAGGGACCCCGATGCTGGTCAGGGTGTGCCCCAGGCTGCCAGCACCCTGGGGCTCAGAGCTGCCCTAGTTCTCCTGTCCCTTTCTGTGCCTCACGGGTCTGGGCCCAGGAGACTAGCACTGATTGGTGGGAGCAGGTAGTGCTCCAAACCTGGGATGACCTCCAGTGGAGGCGCAATTTCCGGATGGCCAGGGCCAGCATTGACCAGCTGGTATCAGAACTGACCCCACTGCTGCATTGCATGGACACCGCCATGCGTCTGGCCATCCCCGTGAACAAAAGAATGGCCATAGCTGTATGGAAGGTGGCCACCCCGGAGTCCTACAGGTTTGTGGCCTACCTGTTCAGGGTTGGCAGGGCCACCATCGGTGTCATCCTGAGCCAAGTCACCAGGGCCATTAACAGAGTCCTGCTGCAGTGCCTTGTTCACACAGGGGGAGCTGCAGGCCACTATGGACAGTATGGCGACCCTGGGATTCCCGAACTACATGAGGATCCTGGATGCTACGCACATCCCCGTGAGGGCCCCGGACCACTGAGCGGCAGAGTACCGCAACAGGAAGGGCTACCTCTCTATCATTGTGCAGGCCCTTGTGGACCACTGGGGGGCGTCTTCCAAAACTGCTATGTGGGTTGGCCAGGGAGGGCGCATGATGCCCGCGTTCTCTGGAACTTGTCCCTGTACCAGGGCATGGAGGCGGGCACCTTCTTCCCCCTGCATAACATCAATGTTGAGGGAGTAGAGGTGCCCGTCCTCATTGTGGCAGATGCAGCCTATTCCCTCCGCCCGTGGCTGATGCGCCCCTACACAGGGCCCCTCGATCCTCGCCGCCAGCTTTTTAACCGGCGTCTGAACCGCTGCTGCCAAGTGATTGAGCAGGCCTTTGGACGGCTGAAGGCCTGCTGGAGGTGCCTCCTGACTCATCTCCACCTTGAAGAGGAGACAGCAACCCAGGTCATCAGCGTGTGCCTGGCCCTGCGTAATTTTTGTGAAATGCAGGGCGAGCCCATTGCAGCTGCCTGGGAGGCTGAGGCCCAGCTCATTGGGCGCCAGTATGAGCAGCCCGCACCTGTGCCCCCAAGGGAGCAGGCCTCCAGAAGGGCCATCACCGTCCGTGAGGCACTCATGGACAGCTTTGCCACTGAGGAGGACCTCTGAAGGCCAGGCCTGCCCCACCAGACACCACCCTCTTCCCCCTTCTACCACAGACAGCCCCCACCCATCCACCCACACTGTTGCAGTACCACCAATAAAGTACAACACACGCACCAATAACATGTTTTAACATTTTTATTTTCAAAGAACAGGGGGGTAGGGGTCACTGGGGCTCGGGGAGGCAACTTGGAGATGGGGTTGGGGTAGGGGTCCCTGGAGCTTGGGGAGGCAACTTGGAGACGGGGGTCACTGGGAGGAGGGTCTGACATGGCCCTGCCCAGGACCACCCTGGGTCCAGGGTCGCCGTGGAGCCCCGCCAGCTGCTGGTGGGCTGGTGTTATTGGCTATGCGGTGCAGACTGGCGGCTGCATCCTCCACTGCTGTCCCAAGCCGGTCCATGACCACGGCCTGGAGATCCATGGCCGCAGCCTGGCGCGCCATGGCCTGGCGTTCAAATGCAGCCACCAGGCGGTTGTCAGTGGTGGCCCCCTGGCGGAGCAGTTGAAGGGCAGCATCTTGCCGGGCAGCCTGCTGTTGCCGCCAGTCCTGAGCAGATGCCTCGGCCCGCTCCCCCAAGTTCTCCAGGCTGGCGAGGACTTCGCTGCCTGTCCAGGGGCCCCTCCTCCTCCTCCTCCTTGGTCTGGGGCTGCCGGGTGGGCTCTGCACCCGCTGGCTACCGGTGGCACGAACTGCTGGAGGGAAGCATCAAACAGGGTTAGAGCCTGCTACCTGTTGGCCTTGCCTGTGTGCAGCTTGTGTACAGCACACAGCTCCGCCCTCACTATCAGCAGGAATCTAGACTTGGGTCCTGTGGGACATTGCCCCACAGGGGCGCAGTGCCTAGTGGTGCCCACATGTGAGTTGGACTCACCCAGAAGAGTTGCTCTCGGGAGTCTCCCAAGGCCACTTCCCAGTGGTCTGCTCTGCAGGCTGTGCACCCTGCCCAAGATGCAGCTGCATCTGTCACACCCATCCGTGTTAACCGAACTCAGGCACACAGGGGCCTGTCACCCTGGTGCCACACGTCTCCCAGGTACCTGTGCCCGGGGGGGCCTCTGACCCCCCGCCCCGCCCCTGTGCCCTGCCTGTCCCTGTGCCGGACCCCATCGCTGCCTGTGACCGAGGCAGACCTAGCCCTGCTTGCTCATATGGGGCATGCAGACTCACCGACAGGGGCTCTGGATGTCCGCCGGGATGTCCCCTTCTCTGTCTTTGAGTCCCCCGGGGCTGTCATTGCAGCTGGCTGCTCCTCCTCCTGCTCACTGCCACTGCCCTGGCCAGGGGTGATCATCTCTGGGCTCCCTGCTTCAGCCTCTGGTGGTGGTGGTGGCTGGTCTGCAGGCCCCCCGACGTCCAGGGACACCTCCAGACTGCTGGGTGGCCCCTCTGGGCCTGAGGATATGCTAGGGCAGGGCCCGATGTCCATGGCCCAGGCAGCCAGGCCACTGGGCTCACGCCCCAGGAAGGCGTGCAGCTCCTCAAAAAAGGGGCAGGTAGCAGCGGTACCTGGCCCCTGGAGATAGCGTGCGTCCCTGGTGCGCACATGTTCCTGCCTCAGGGCCTTGATTTTGGACTGCACCTGTTCGGTGCTGTGCTCCTGGCCCTGGGTGGACAACTCTGCCGCTATAGCATCATATGCTGTCTGGTTCCTGTGGCTAGCCTGTAACCTGGCAAGGATCTCTGGCCTGCTCCAGATGGAGAGGAGCAGCTGGACTCCTGATTTGTCCACACAGGGCCACGCTGTCTGCCCTCACCAACTCCTGCCCCATGTGCTGACATGCCCGCAGAGGTCTGTCAGCACGCTGACAGGGCAGAGCACTTCTTTTTTCCTGTGGGTGCTATGCACCCTGGGAAGGTCAAAACGCGTTATTTCAAAATAACACATCTAATTGGTGTTATTTCGAAACAACTGTTTCGAAATAATGGCCGTTTCAAAACAATCAGGGTTTAACTTGTTTCGAAACGGCGCTTCTTATTTCGAAAGGACGGGATCCGTCCTTTCAAAATAAGAAAACGTCATGTATACCTACTTCCTTTTATTTCGAAATAACACTTGTTATTTCAAAATAAAAGTACTGTGTAGACATAGCCGTTATGTTTGTGGGACCTTCAGCACGGGAGTGTGATGGGATATGGACTGCACACAGGCTGAAGAAAGGTTAATGTGGGCTTGACAGGCTGCAACTGGAGGGAAAGCCATCCTTAATTAAAGATGAAGATCAGTTGGGTAATGATTATAAGGTAAGGCATTTTCAGAAAAGGCTACAAGTATAGACTGGAAATCTGTAGTTACTCTCTGAAATTAGATAAGAGGGAAACCAGGCAAGGGTTAGTGGGAACTCTAGGGGGAGAACAAACACCAAGATCCTTTCTGAAACAGAAAAGTCTGGCAGAAGGCCTGGTGAGAAATGAACCAGTCATGGGAGTGGAGCACATTCCATGGGTAAGTCCTGATAAAATGGTAGACTACAGACTTTCAGCATGACAGCCATGAGGGATGTCAGTAGAGAAAATAAGTAAGGAGACTTTAAGGCCCCAAAAAGGGTAGGTCTAAGAAGGTAGTAAATTGATGAAGGTTAAAATCTTAGTTTGGGTTTTTGTTAGAGGATTCCAGGGAAGGGTTCTGAGAGGAAGGAATAATATAGAGAAGGTGCAGGGAGAGACAGCCTGAGAAAGCCTCTGTGGAGAGAAACCCAGGAAGGTAGCAGCAGGGAGCTGAACACACTTGGCTGTAGGTTATATGGAACTCAGTGTAGTTGGGGAGCATCAGTTCACCAGGCAAGCTGTCATGAAGCGCCCTTCTCTCTTCAGCATATAAGGTATTAAGGACAGTGCAAGGACCATGGGACCCAGAATGTGGGCTAAAGACCTGATATAAGGACATTGGACTTCCATTTGTGGAATTCTGTTACCCTGGAAGGGATGGATTTAAATTATGACTTGGCCAGATGGCCAAGTTATGGAAAGTGAGGTTGCAAGATGAAGGAACAATACATTCTAAAATCCTCTGTCTTCAGTGGAATTTGGTCCCAGATTAGTAAACTGCAGATAAACTATACAGCAATAGAAGAACAAATGAACAAAAAGCTAAAGAGTAACCCAGTGGGTGCACCTGAAATCAAGGGTCCAATGCCATCATTTTCCATGCGTAGAACTCCCTTTGATTGCAATAAAAGCTTTTACTCTGAATCAATGGATCTTTTATCCTGCCAGAAGAAGATAGTGTTTCATTTTAATAACTTATCTGCATTTGAATATAAGTGATGCCGTTACCTCGAATGAAAAGAATAAACATTCGTAAGAAGGATCTTACTTTGTTTTGCAAGTAGAATAATTTTATTGTCAAGTAATGTAGACGGAAGAGTGCAAAGACCAAGGTCATGCTCACCTTCAAGCTGAAATAACACGGAAAGTAAGTGTAAATTTTCTTTCTAGATTGCTATTATCAAAATAATCAATAATAACTAAAAGGGGTGGGGAAGAGCAGCAAGCTGGTTTCTTCAGCCTATCAGGTCTATAATGCAACTTAACAGTAGAAATGGGGCCAGCGTGTGCTGTTACGACAATATCTGTTAGCAAGCCATAGAGGAAAGCAACAAAGTTACAAGAGTTTGGGATGAATAAGTAGCCAGTGAAACTGATTATCTCACAGTGTTAAATGATCACTGAATTGGGACTAGGTTACCCAGCTAGCAAAGGGCTCTCCAATGCATACAGAAATCCTCAAGAAGAACAGAGCCATTTTTGTATTTTGTCCTAAAGATTATTTATTTACTTCCAGTTCCTTAATAGATTTTTTTCTAGGCTATTTAATTATCACTCACTCTGGACAGCCAGATAAGTCTTCTTGCTACATTTAGAAAATGTCTAAATCAAAACTACAAGTATTTCCATCAAAATTGAACTAAAGGCAAGATATAGATGTTTGTTTCAGTATACTGGATGTATGAATTTCCCTTTGAATTGGTGTGTGTATAAAATACTGAGGCTACATAGGGCAATCCACAGTGCTTTTGGCATTATAGCAAAGTAAGTCTGATTGCGCCTTTCTGACCTACATGCTGTATCATTGTCAGTAACATTCCATATTGGAAGATGGGTTTTGTTTTTTTTAAACCATCATCACTGGTGCTTTTATGTAATGCCAGAAAAATTGCTTCAAAAGGGGATGCTAGTATCCTTGGCACATGCCCATAAACCACATGCAGATTATAAACCGGTCCCTGAAGCATGTAATCACTGCTGAGACCATTTTAAGGTTTACAGGTAAAGAAAACTCAAAGACAGCACTATTGCATTTCTCTTAACAATATCTGAGACTTACAAATGATCTTGTGGAAGATTTCTGGCTCACCCTGATGCATACTTATTCTGTTCGTTCCATACATTCCAGAACCAACCAGAGAGATAAATCAAGCCCTAATCTTTCAAGTGGAACAAATCTGAATTTTAAATAGAGACTGCTTTCAAAAGACTGAGAATGATCAGAACTAAAGAACCAATTAGAATGTAAATCTTAATCAGATTATTAATATTTGGAATGTAAATGAGCTGATTTATAAAGAGAAGGAATTAATTTTGACAGAATCCCAACAAGTGTAATAGTGTAAGATTAAGGAGATAAAATAGAAACGTGTGTCACACAGAAAGAGAGGAGAAACAAGTACATGAAGAGAGATTTTCACTCTTAATTTGTTTTGCTTTGGTGAATTTAGTGCTGTTCAAAGGTGAGGGATTTGCTCTTCCATAAAATGATTTTTTCTATTGAGTCACATAACAAATGCCACAGTTCAGGCTTCTCCATACTGTCCCACCAATGTGCCTCAGTGTTAATCAGAAAAGACCACTTCTACAGCTGAAAAGGTAGTATAGTCTTCCTGCCCATCCTTTGGCTTCTGTGCTGAGACTGCTAACAAATGTGTGGTGTGCATGAGGGAGGTGCAGCAGAGTAGCCATCTGTCTTCAAACTACCAACTTATTTTTCGTAGACCAAATAGTCATTGGATAGTAAAACTTACCAGATAGAGTTGATTCTAGTTGTAATATGGCTTTGTACTATGTGAAGACTGGCACAGTCCCTTTGAAGGTGAAGGCTCTGTTGCACCTATGTTTCAGTTTCTATAATAAAACAAAACAACATCAGCCTACATGCTGAGATGAGAACTCCAGGGAAACTAGAACTCAGGATCTTGATGCTGCCATGGGGGACTGATAAGCAAAGCGATCCATCTGCACAAAAATATTTCAGGGTTGAGACCTACAGTTCTGTGCAAGATTCCTGAATCATGCAGGGAAACCTGAATCCCTTTAGGAGTCTGACTGACTAGGACAAAGACGTGTGAAATCTTACTAATGGAAGGGCCTGACATTTCTCTGGCAGACTTCAGGAATTTGTAGGGGCAAACATGGGACTCAGGTCCTACAATCTAGGTTATTTATTTTATATTCAGGTTATTTTTGTGTTGCCAGCCCATAGGAGGTAGCAAAGACATTTGATCTGGACTTAGTTTCTGTTGTGATCCAAATCATCAAAACCCACCTGAAAAAGAGCTTATTTTCTTTAAGCATACATATATCTGGTGTTCTGGGGAACTAGAACTGGAGCCAGAGAGAAGCAGTGCATGAGATAGGAGGCCATGTGGGATCATGCACTTCCTTCGCCCTATTTGCAGCTTGGCTTGTGTTACGCATACTCACACAGACCGAGCATGCTCTGTACTGCTGCTGAAGCCAGCTGTCCTCACCTTTCCACTATCAGCAGGGATGGTTTATGTCCACCTGACCATAGACTGAATCTAACTGTTAGCTTTTGCTACTGTTACTATGCTCATTTTTGTTTTTAAGTTGGACTTTTACAAAATGCTGTCTGGTTTTCGTCTCCCCTGCTGGTTCCTGTGGAAGTATGAGCAAATTTTTTTTTTTGACTTCTTACTGTTGATTGACATTAAAGTCCCTTGTTATCTCTGGTGAGCTATTAATGAGCTAACAAGGGATTAGAGGGAAAATGCCTACCTATCATTCACATGCTGTATCAGCTGAACTGAAGGGTCTCTTCTATCAATCTTATTTGTATGTAGATTTTTTTTGTGGCTCAATTTACAATTGATATCAACTTTAACAAACAAAGCCCCCAGGGACTTTTACAATCTTTCTGTAGAGAGGAATAAAAATATAGCACAAGGCAAATATTTTCCTGTCTTTGAGGTATCTTCTCCCATTTGAAAACCTGTGTGGGGTATAAACTGAAAATAAATGTGCACTACATTCAAATGCCAATTTCATTGTGACAAATAGTCTGGACCTTTGTCTCTGATTCATAATTCATAACTTGGAAAATGAGTGTGTTGGGATTGGCATTTTCCCCAGTATCTATCTACCTATTTGTGTGTCTCGGTCCCATTCATTGCCCTTTCAGAGCCGGTCTGCAAAATGTAGTCTCCTGGCCTAGATGTTAAGCCTTTGAAAGCTGGCAATTCATCATCATTGAGGATCTTTGCATCCTCAATGGGCCATGTCTTACAAAAGTCAGTAAGTCCAAAATTCTATTGTGAGTATCTAGGTAACTGTAGAAAACTGATTTTGAGAGCAGGGGAGGCAGACCTAGATCTAAGTAGGTGTCTGGATACAGCAAGGAGTAGATAGCGAGACAGCAAGTGTTACTGGCAGGTTGATGAAAGTGTAGTAGTAGAAGGAAACTGCACAGAATGCATGCTATTCACTTTTCTTTTTTTCTACAGTTAAGCTGAAAATCATGTTTTCTAGAATTGAAGTATGTAAGAAATAGGCATGTAAGCACTGAACATTTTAACAGTAAGCAACTGCCTTACTGTTTACTAAGTAGAATAAATGTTGCCCCAGGGTAGGCACTGAGGCCATCAAAGCACACTGTGATCAAGAGCTACCTAACTGTGGCCAGGGCCAGGGCCAGCTTTAAGTAGGGGCTTTAGGGACTGCACCTTCTGGCCCTGGCTTAAAGGGGGCTTGTGATCTCCCAGAAATCCAGCCTGCCCATCCTGAGTGGTAGGCTGTGGCTGCTCGCCTTCAGCTTGCCTGCCCAGCCCCTGATTTGGCTGGTCTGCTCACTGGCCAGCCTAGGGGCAGAGCAGGGATACCACAGCCTCTGACCTGCCCCTGCAGCCACGTTGCAGCAGCACTGGCTGTGACTCCCTCTAAGCCCTTCTACAGTGCTGGCCAGGGCCCTAAGCTCCTGACTCTTCCCCGCAGCAACGGTTGTGGGGATGGGGGGAGCCTTGATCCAGCCCTGATGGTGGCTTTGCATAAGCACAGGGAGATGGTGGTGAGCCACACCAGGCTAAGCTCCTCCCTGTCAAATGAGAGCTGCTAGCCAGCCCTGGCTCAGTAACTGGATGCCTGAGGGAGCTGCGCTGGGCTCGGGCTCGGTGGGGGGAACTGACCCCAGCATGGTGCTCCCTTCCCTCTGTGCATTTAACCATTTAAACATTCTGTCTATGGAACATTTAAACAGATTATTAATGAAAGGAATTTTTATATCCCTAGTTAAGAATAGTTTTTATTTTCTAACCATTTTCTTTCTGAATTTGGTTACTCTTGTCTTTGGTAAGATGACTGCTGTAAGGCTAATTTTACAGATGTTCCTGGAGAGGAAGAAACACAGCCACACACAAGAGAAATGGTAATAGCTAAAGCAAAGCTGATCAAAGAGGTCTTTTTTAGGAGCCAGGGAAAATCTGGGGGTGCCAAAAGCACCGAACACTTCCAATACCTCGCATGTAAAAATGAAAGTGTTACTATCACTTTAACTTTCCTCATTACTTAAATGACACTGTGTGTAATGTTAATCAATGCAAGTCTTTAATATTGAATTATCATTGTTTTTAGTTGCTCTATAGCTGAGCACAAAATACTTGCTGAAGTTCTTCTATTAAGTTCCATGAGATTTATTCACTGTTCTCAGGACAGAGGCTGTAAATGTAAGCCATGTGCCTAATGAGGAGATGCATCTCTTCAAGAGCTATAGAGACAAGGGAGTTTTCTGGGTCACTGAAGCTTGGTAGCTGCGGAATTAGCATTTCATGCCTAGAAGTTTCTGGAATTGAGTGTGGTAGTTCTGGGCGTGCTCAATTAGTTCTCTGTTGCTGGGCTCCATGGAGGGCAGTTCATCAAGGGAGGCGATTTTCCAAAAGGATGTATGTGACTTGCAAGGCTTGGGAGAAGCTTTGCTATAGGAACAGAAAACGGGTGGCTTTCTGCTACTTCTATAGCATGTTGCTGCAGGTTAGTGCTGTTAATTTGCCCACACAGGCCAGCACTGGTTGTGTTCCTCGTAGTTCTCTTCCCACTTTACCTTTTTCAAAGTTTCCATGTTGATCGTACACCTCAAATGTTTTTGACCAAGTTGTTTTATTCATGTAGTTTTAACATCTATAGTCTGTCTACCAACTCTTTCTTCTTTAAATGTGTAGATAGACTCAGAGACCCTTACTGTGCCATTTTCTTCTTTGAGTTTTTATTTTTCTTTTATGTACTTATTAATAGTTAGTTAGTTAACTGACTCCACAATTTAGCAGAGGAATAAAAAGCATCTGCCAGGGTTTCAGACAGAGATTTTTGTAGTGCAAGCAAGAGGAAGAAAGATTATTATTTTTGCAGTGGTTTTCACTCGGCAGTCTGCATACAGTCAATAGACACAGACGCAAACTGGAACTCAGGTGAACTTCAAGTAGAATTTTGAAACTCTGCTTTACTTTTCATTTTCTGTCTGTCTGAGGACTAATCTGTTTAGATTTGAATTTGTTTCTTTTGTTTATATTTATGTAGCACTGTGAAGAGGGTAGTATGGATTGTGTAGCCTTGCTACGTAGTAAGCTATTTGTTGGTGGTCAGTTGTTTTATAAAAAATAATAATAATACATAGAATTGCTACTTAACTTCATTCACCTTTCTTCTTTCTGGACTTGACTTGATGGGGGTTGACACTGTGCAATCCTTGCTGAGAATCCCCAGTGACTGAATTCTAGGTCTCCGTGTGGTGGTGCCTTTTTTGTTTGTTTGTTTGTTTGTTTGTTGTTTTTGTTTTTGTTTTTTTTTAAATAGGAATTGTGTTTAAGGACTATGAAGAGGGATGGCCAAGTAAATTCTGGCATACACCCCACCCCACCCCAACCCACAACTAGCTCCATTGCCCTTCCTGTGGAAGAGTAAACCTTCACTTGTAATCAGGATTCCCTAGGATCTTAGCCTGTCTAGGTTTCAGTCAGCCTTCCCAGGTATTAAATTTCTCTCTTGGCATGATTATAAGTGCCACAGTGTCAACACTGGCCTGCAGCAGGTCTGGCAGAGTGAGAGATAAATCAATGATAAGGTCTGCCAACAGAATGGGAGATAGAAAATACCATGGTGAGTCAGGTAGCCAAAAAACAGGCATTTCAGAGAAAGGAGAAATGAATCCAAAAAGGCATACTTGTGTAATAACCCACCCAGTAAGATATCCCTAATGCCAATCATTTAGGGGCTTGCTCACCACCTGGGGCATAGAGCTTGTTGTTACTCATATATTTTTATTCATTAAGGTAACTGCAGGTAATTTTATTCAATAAATACCTAATTAATTTAATCCTATTTAAATTTTGGTCCTGTCTGCATCTTGTGAAAGGTGAGTCCCACAGATTCAGCATTGTGTGTGCAAAATAGAATGTTTCATGTTATTTTAAATGAGTTGTCACTTAATTCCACTTGGTATCTCTCTAGTGTCATGGGAAAAGATTGTGTAAAAGTGCATAATTAATCTTCTCTGCTCTCTGATGTGTTTGTCTTATTCTCAAGTAATCCTTTCCTTCCAGGACTTCAGTGGCCTATATTAGTACCTCTAACCATTTTAATTGCCCTTCTCTTTCTTTTTAAGATGGGTTGGCCAGAAATGAGCACAGTATTCAAGGTGAGGAGGACATATTAAGTGATATAAATGATGGCATAATAGTTTTACTATCTATCCCTTTAATAGAGGGCTGTCCATAGGAAGGTGCGGTGCCTGGGGCAATTGTCATGTGGGGGGCCCCTGTCCCCCCTGCATGCTGTGGAGCATGGTGCATGCTCTCACCCTTCCCCTGAGCTAGCCACTTGACCCCTTGGGGTGGGCTAGGGTGCTAGCTGGGGAACGGAGTAAGACAGCCCAGGTGCCAGGCTCCGCTCTTGTGCCCCACCTCTGAGCTGGCCCTCCCTACCCCAAGAGGTGAGCAGCAGGCCCAGGGGAGAGGTGGGAGAGTAGAGACTGGCCTCTGGGCTGGCCCGTCCTGCCCCCGGGCCCGCAGTCCCACGCTGGAGGCAGGGTGGGCCAGCCCATAGCAGAGGCCGGGTTCTGCACTTCCATCCCTGCCCTGCTAACTTTGGCTTCATGCTGGGGGCAGGGGGGAAGCGGGGTGGGCTCCATGCTGCCCTGCTTACAGCAGGACTGTGCAGGGCCCACAGAATCATGGGGCCAGGGTCAATGGCCCCTATTATACCCTCCCACCCAAGGACAGCCCTGCTTTAATATAACCTAAAATCTTTGGCAGGGGGATTGCTTTGATTCATTTGATTTACCACTGTGACACACTCCTAATTTGGGGGATCATTTGTGATTGTTTTTCACATTAACAATATTTTATATTTGCCATAATCCATAGGAGCTATGCTATGTTTGGTACCAATAGAAAGGTTGTAATCTGCTAGGCACAATTATATGGTTTGTGTAGAAAGTATATCTATATTAGAAGATGTGAATATGTTTGTTATATCTGCATTTCAACCTGTGTGATTCTGGAAAACACTCAGAAAGCACGCCTGCAATCATTGTCTCCTTAATGGCCCATTAAGTGAATTGACAGGGACAGTAGGCCCAGGGAGAAACCTTCGCAGTGACTCATGCAGACCAACCATGTACGTGAACTCCATTTTGCTTTCATCGGTGAAAATCCCACTTTGTCAGACACGTTGAAGATGGGGGAACTTACAGAATGGGAGGAAATAAATGCAGGGAAGTGTAAATCATGGGAGCAGGTCACACTATAACAGCAAATCAAAACAGTTGTAAATATTCAAACACTGGGGAACAGCATACATAGGGAGATGAAGTCAAATCACCTGTTGCAATGAGAGAAAAATCCAGTGTCCCTATTAAGTTCTGAAACAATGCAACCAAATTTGCAAATAAATTCAATTTCAGCAGCTTTTCTTTGAAATCTTGATTTACTATTCATGTGTCTGAGCACAGCAATTAGCAAATCATTAACGGAGTGATCACGAAGATTGAAATGCTGACCTGCTGGTTTTAGAGTGTTGTGATTTCTGATGTCAGATTTGTGCCCATTTATTCTTTTGCGTGGAGACTGTCTTGTTTGTCCAATATATAAGGCAGAGGGGCATTTCTTGCACAGAATGGCATAAATCACATTGGTGGATGAGCAGGTAAATAAGCCTTTGATGGAAAAGCTGGTTTTATTACGTTCTGTAATAGTGTCTTTTGTGTAGATATGTGGGCAAATTTGACAGTGTGCTTTGTTGCAGGGATATGTGCCTGCTTTAATAGTTCTGTTGTTAGGTCTGTAGTTGCTGGTAAGTATCTATTTAAGGTTGGGGCTGTTGGGAAGTGAGGAGAGGTCTGTCTCTCAAGGCTTGAGAGAGTGAGAGATTGTCTTGGAGAATAGGCTGTAGATCCCTGAGGATGTGCTACAGAGTTGTGACTTGGGGGTTGTAGGTGATGACTAGAGGCATTCTGATGTTTTCTTTCTTGGGCTTCTCCTGTAGTAGTTGACTTCAGAGTACGTGCCTGGCTCTGTCAATCTGCTTCTTCACTTCTGCAGCTGGGTACTGTAGTTTTAAGAAAGCTTGACTGAGGTCCTGAAAGTGTCTGTCTCTATTTGAGAGATCAGAGAAGATGGAATTATATCTTAAGGCTTGGCTGTAGACAATGGATTGTATGGTGTGTTTAAGATGAAAGCTCAAGGGATGTAGGTAACTATACAGATCAGTAGGTTTTCAGTATAGGGTGGTGTTTATGTGTCCATTCCCAATTTATACTATAGTGTCCAGAAAGTGGATATCCTGTGTGGAGTGTTCCAGGCTCAGTTTGATTGTGGAGTGGAAATTGTTGAAATCTCTGTGGAAATCTTCAAGAGCATCCCTGCCATGGGTCCTGCTGCTGATGTCATCAGTGTAGTGTAAGTAGAGGAGAGGTGCTTTGGGTTGAGACTTGAGGAAATGGTGTTTTAAGACAGCCATAAAAATGTTGGCATATATTTGTTAGTCTTTAAGTGCCACAGGACTCCTTGTTTGCTTTATGGAACTAGACTAACATGGCTGCCACTTTGGATCTTAACTCCATTTTGATTTGCAAAGACTCTGCACAGTGTGGAGAGGGCCAGATGTAATAAAAGGCAGCAGTCCCAGCTCCATTTTTTCTTCAGTCTACAATCAATGATCATCTTTGGAATCATTCCTCTGTGACTGGATAAAGGACTGAAGCTCAGCCAGGTGCTGGGTGTCTGTCACAGGAATTGGAATAACCTGCAAACTCCAGATTATTCCAGGAACTTGATTTTGTGGACTCTAAATTATTTGTATGTATGTGATTCACTTTGACCCTTTAACATCTCTCATATTTTGTTTCCTTTCTTTTTCTATTAAACCTGTAGTTGTAGTTACTAAAGGACTGACTGGCAGTGTGGTATTTTGGGTAAGATAAAAGCCTATATTGTTCTGTGTAATGTAGCTGGTCCTCTGTGGTCAGGAGAACCTATTTCTTCAGGAGACCCAGTGGCAAGATGGGGACTAGAGGTGCTGATGTGCAATAAAGGGGGATGTTTCAATTTTGTTATGCTTCATGATGACTGGTGTGGGGAACCGGAAGCATGTTATGTGACTGACTGGAAGATTAAGTACCAGCCCTGATTTTAGCACATTCAAGAGGTTATCCCAGGAGGCCCAAATTACAACCAACATGAGATTTTAAAGCATACACTGCCATCAACTTAATTTATGTGAAAATATACTGCAGACAGTGTTAGTATATTATTCTGTGATGTTTAGAGAAAGTTGTAGGTCAGTGAACACTCCAGGATATTACTCTGGGAATGTTTGAGAGAGGTGGTCAAATAAGTCACAACTAGCCAGAAAAAAAGAATCTTTTGGGAAGGAGGGGTGAGTTCAGAATGAGGTCACACCAGATGCCCTTGATTTGATTTACAGGTTCCATGCTTCTTAAGGTGGCCCCGGGTATCTTTGCAGCATTGTAGATATGTCCTGTACTGTGGTCTCCATTTAGAAGTGAAGCCATTTTTTGGAGTGACTTCACACCATAGTAGCTCCAGAATTGCTCTGTATTGCTATAGCAGCATGTAAAATCCTACAGTGAATCCAATAAAACATGGTTGGTAGACTTATTATCCGTGCAAAGAATTTTCAAAAGAGGGAGTCAGGAGTCAGGAACATAAGGAGTAGGAGTCCTAACTCCCTCAGCTGCTTTTATAAATTCCATTCTGTATTCCTCTGGCCTTGTTCGATGTGACCAGAAGTGTCTCAGAGATGCTCATCCTTAGTTATATCACATACTAATAATGCATAACCAGACTAAGAACACCATAGTATGGATTTCTGTTATGTTCAGCACTTTGAGTCTCGTAGTGCATGACTAATTGTATAATTGCACCCTAAGGTTGGAATAAATTCAGTGGCAATAAAAAAGTAAAAACACTTTGGGATATAAATGACTAAATTGGGCTCATATAACTTAAAATCATTTCCAAAAGCCGTAAAGCTAAACTATAGAAAAATTCTAGGAATCCGTTCTCTTTATTTTACAGTAGCAGCTAAAGCCACCCAGTGCATCATAGATCAGTGCCCCACTGTTCTTGGCACTGTACAAATGTATAATGAAAAGATGGACCCTGCTCCAATGAGTTTACAATCTTAAGTATAAAATGAGAGAACAGATGTGCTGTAATTACAATTAGTGTAACAATCAATGGTTGTAGCACCCAACTGCCAGCACATTGACATGAAGTTTATAAATGCCACAGCAGAGGAGAGTTTAGAGGAGAGATTTGAAGGAGAGCAATGGTGGAAGTTCTGCAGGTTGCTTTTTTTTTTTTTAATCTATACATAAGGGGCTTCATGAGAAAGCAAAGGTTCTTGTGGTCAAGGCTTGATTAATGACCAGACAAGATGGTCATCAGGTCAAAGTCATGACCAGCCTTAACAGTGAAGATCAGTGTTTGGTGCTTTATATACAGGAATTCATGGCTGGAGTGACAAACCAGAATGACAGTTTTCACAGCACCATTGTTAATAGCTGTAATAGGGGAGCAGGACAGCTTTGGCAAGGACAGACAGGAAGAGGTTATGGTTGAGAGAAAATGAGACTATCAACTGATGTTTTAGCTGTGTGGATTTAGAGGAAAGAATGAATCTTAGGTGTTGTGCCATCAGAATTTAGCCATGAGCTAGATGGCTAGATGTATGTGTGGGTTCAGAGAGGGCCAATTCCAAATGGCACCCACATTATAGGGCTGGGTGACAGGGAGGACTAGAAAGTGTTGTGTTCAATGGGACCATTCATATAACTAAAATTACCCCATTCTTAAACCTTTGCATGCTCAAACCCCAAGCTTGTTAAGTAAGTGTATGACATGATAGCTGTTATGCTGCTTTAAAATTAAAGCATCTGTGTAGAGTAAGCATAAATAATAGCTTGGTTTCCAACTGCTTTAGATGATTTTCTGCATCAAAGAAATACTTCACAGAAGTATTCTGCTTATTTCTAAATATTTTAGATGTGTAACTTCATATGTGTATGGATCTATTCACTTGTCTTTGTAATAGTAAGTGTAAATGATTCCTCTGCAGTCACTGAATGTATGGTTACTGTTTCTTGTGTAATGATTAAAAAAGCTATTAAAGCTCCCTTTGTGTAGACTATGGCACTATTCAAGATTAAGAACAGCAGATACTATTTACAAATGTTTTAACAGTA
Organism: Podocnemis expansa; assembly: GCA_007922195.1. Classification (NCBI taxonomy): domain Eukaryota; kingdom Metazoa; phylum Chordata; order Testudines; family Podocnemididae; genus Podocnemis; species Podocnemis expansa. The sequence continues at coordinate 26,625,376 of ML681996.1, forward strand.
TCAAGATGCAACAAAGGCAACTACAGAAATCTTAAAATACCTTTTTTTAAAGTCATTTGAAGCTAGATCATTTATTCACAGTGACTTTGAAATTAGGCCTTCAAACCACTCTTCGTCCCTGTTCAATTGCATCTGTTGTGGAGAGATTTTGGGGTTTTCTGCATAGCTTTAGGGCAAATTTGGCTGCTTTCCCTGTTGCACCTGTGCCCTAGCAGTCTACGTTGCTCTCTTCTTCATTAGGAAGAGGCTCCAGTTCACAGGAGTCACTGGGCACTTACTGGCCCAACTGGACATGGTTAACCAATTGGCTTGGAGCACATGTGGATAGCTAGTTCCCCCAGCTACACAAAGTGCTGACAATGCACAATTTGAAGTTTTATATACCAGTTGGAAAAACCGAAAGCATGTTATGAAACAGATCACCTCTCTCCCCACAGTTGTTTTAACAGCATCTCCTGGCACCATCCATTATCTGTACACCCACAACTGTGTCATTTTTCAGATTATAGGATGCTGTACAAGCTCATCATCAACATAGGTGCACAAGACTTTTCAAAAGACAGTTGTTAAACTACGTAAAGCAATATATGACTGGATTGAGTCTGTGGTTTGGCAGATGATCAAGCTGTTCTCTCAACAGGCTGCAGTTCAAAGTCACTTTTAAAATCTGGCTGAAAGGGCTGGTGGAAGATCTCTTAGGATGAGGAAGTCCCTGGGTGATGTAGCACCACCATAGCAGCTCCCAAAACATCCCGTGTATGCAGGTAGTTGGCAGCTGGGAGTAAAAACAGCAAGATTTGGCCCTTAGTAAATCTTAAATCTTAAAATGATTAAATGAATCAGAGAATTTAAGTTTTCTTGGTAATTCTTAAACTATTTACTTACAAAAATTAACACAAAGGATTAAAACATAAACGTTTGTATCATGTAATGATTTTAACTTTTTTTAAGACAGAAAACTACTGGTTTTCAGATTTTTATCCTTCATTTAAAAAAACAAACAAACTGCATCCTGTGTATTGTGTGCCTGCTCTTCTTTATACAAATAGGCAAATTTAAGTATCAGATGAAACTATACTTGCATGAGTCTAATAGCAGAAGTATGTTTAACCCTTTACTGTTCCTTATGATGTGTGAAAGTTATCTCTTATGAGAGTGAATTTCATCATCTTTGTGTTTTTTAACATCAGAAATACTAATTATTTTGAAACAGCAAAGTGAAGACCTAAGTTTTTTTAAAAAACCTGGCAGAATATATTTTATTGTAGCTTATATTGTTGTATCATAAGAGTGAAGGACAAATAAAGGTAGATAGTACTTCTGTTAATTTGCTGGAGTTGATCATGGGAGATCTGAGCTCTATTTTCAACTATCTTGGAAACTTCCTGAGTGACCTTGGACAAATCACTTAATATCTTTTACAAATGGGGGATCTGAGACAGAAATGGCGATAATAATTCTTCCTGTTTCACTTCCATCTATAGTGTATGTCCTGTCCAAATAGACAAGCTCTTCAGTCCAAAGACTCATAATATGTGTGTACTATGGAAAGCATAGAAGGGACTCAATCACTGTTGGGCTCTCAGGAACAGTGATAATAAAACAGTCATTTAAAATAATTATTTCCCTTTCAATACATCTTGAACATTTTAAGCAGCCACATTTTAATTATATAATTTGTGAAAAGGGATAGAATAATTCATGGAAATATCTAACTACCTCACTCACCTTGTTTTTCTAATACACAACCAGAAAAACTTTTTGCTTATCTTCTTGATGCAGGACCCATAAAGCAGCAAAGACCATGTTACTGAAACAGGTAGATGAGCAAATTGCAATCCCACTCACAGCAAGTGTTGGGCCTGTTACCCGTTTGTCCATTACTAAGGTGTCCTGGTAGAAGAAAAGTTTAGCATAAATGGAACATCTTTAGAAAAACCTCTTAAAACTTTTGCCATGAGAAAAAGGGTGACTATGGGTGGGGGAAAGGTGCCACGAAGGAAGTCATATGTGGCATGTGAATTTGTTAAGTCTTGCATCATTTCTGAAGGACAACCACTGAGATGCTCAGGTGACTCCTTTGAGAGGGAGGTCTGTTCTTGGGGTTTCTTCACAATGTTGGCTCCAGGTGTTGTTCTTTTTTTGGGGAGGGGGCTGCCGGTGGAAGGTTGGTTTTGTTTTGTTGGTTCTAACCATTCTGGAGGTGGAGCAGAGATTTTTCCCAGCAGATATCAATTGTCAGGTAGTCGCAGAGGGTGAGGTGCCCATCAAACAACTGTGTTTTGTCTACTATAGGAAAAATGAGTACCCATATCACAAAATTTGCCACCACCAAAGCGGTTGTGCTTATGACATGATAGTACTTTTACTCTTGCTAATAGGAGCATAGCCATCATAACCATTTTCAAATAGAAATGTTAAAAAACACAAACCAGCCTTGACCCTGTCTGTAATAGGGACAAAATACTGGTTTCATTGAAGTCAGTATTTTGCTGTTGACTTCAACAGGTGCTGGGATTTCACTCTGCAGACTTGGATTTATTGCACCTGCAATGTTGCCTATTGATGCTGTAATATTTCTAATATACATGCATACTTAAGCGAACTATCAAGGACTTAATAGTGCCTCTTAGACCATGACCTGTATGCTGTACGTGATAACTCTGATATGGTAAGGTGTAATAAAAATTGACCATTGTATCTCTCTCTATGGAAGACTATATGTCATGGTAAACACATTGTAATTATGTTGCTGCTGATCATGCGGAGAATACTTTGTATAGCTAATACTCAGAATTTTTTTCTTCTGTTTTATGTTAACTAAAAGTTTTGCTAGTGAACTCAGACTCTTTTTTCCATGCTCCCTTTCTCTTTCTCCTTTCCAATTTCTTTAATCACACAAAAGATAAAAGGGCAAAATGAAAAAGGCTCATCCTTTGTTTGTAAAGTACAAAAATGATTCTTTCCACACTCTGGGGAAAAAATATAAATATAGTAGGTTGATACAGTAGTGAATTTTTAATCCCCAGGCTCTCTTTTTGACGAGAGAAATGAGCTGAAAAGTCATCTCCTGTCTAGTCTAAGCTACAGTGTAACCTCTTTTTCTTTCTAAAATTTGATTTAGTTTAGAGGAGACTATATGGTATTAGTTTTCTAGAAACACATTTCAAGCCACTCAGATTTATTAATAAAATCCTCTCCTGCTTATTTTCATGTTCCCATTCTTATTTTGATATGAGGCCTTTTTGTCCCTCAGTGTCCAATGTGAGTCCACATATTAGTTAGCTTCAGTTACCTAGGCAACTGAATATCCACAACAATGCTACAGTACCAGCAGCACTGGCACAAGGAGCAGCATATTCCCAGATGTCTAGCTATCACTCCAGGCACATCATTTTTACAAGGCACATTTACTGGGTGACCTCCTGGGTCCTTGGGTGATCGGCACTTTACTTCATGCATGGCTGTCTCTCTGTGTAAGAGTGATAACGAGCAAACGGATAATCCTGACAGGCCTGAGTTTATCTGTCTGCCACTTCTGGCCTCTGTTAGTGTAGACAGGTTGTATTCACTCTCTCTCTCTCTTGCTCTCTCATTCTCTGTCTCCCCTTTCCCTGGCAGTAGCCTTCTTAATGTAGTTTAATGGCTTTACAAAGAAAGCCAGGCAGAAGAGCACTCTTCTCAGTGGCTGTGGTCGGACCATGACCTAGCTCACCATGAACTTGGAAGGGCTTGAAATGATAGCAGTTTTGATCGTGATTGTGCTTTTTGTTAAAGTGTTGGAACAATTTGGACTGATTGAAGCAGGTTTGGAAGGTAAGGTAGTGCTTATTTTAGTGACTTCTAAAATTTTTCTGTTGTGACTGATCTCTTACAACAATGCATGGGGCACCTGTAAACTAGATGTAAGATAACTACGTGAGTTACCCTCAGACCAACATGCACAACAGGAGCTTTGTGACTTAAACATTACAAGTTTCAGTGATGATTGTTCTTTTTATGACAGAAATGTCATAAAATGCTTTCAACCATTGTGTAAAATGGAAAATAAGATGTTTAACAAAGATGTTAAGAATTTTAACTCCTTATTAATGTTTATGTGTGGTGGCAGTAGTAAGATTTCAAAATGGTTAATATGCAAATAGATTTATAATATGATCTATAAACATAATTTCATCTGGGCTGGGAATGTTGTAACAACATTATTTTGACAAATTTGCAAATCTCTCTCAAGTATCTTTTATTAAAAAGTAAAACTATGTGTGGGGAAAATAACTGGAATCCTTCAAATGAACAACTCTTAACATCTTGCAAGTTTGTATTGCTTGATGCTGTTTATCTTTGACAATTGTCTCCTACTGTTATTAACAATAAAGGTTATATATGAAACAGTAAACATAAAAAATCAGGGCTTATATTTCTGTATAGCTTTTCACAGGGTGACTTAGTAAAGCATTTGAATATTGTAATCTTATGACCACACCGTTGTTCACATTTAACTAGTTAGTCTACCCAGGAAGCAAGCTGCAGTGCAGTAGACAGTATACTGATACTGTTTAAAGTTTTACAAGGTACCAGGCTGAAATAACCCATTTCTTAAGTATTCTTGTAAAGCCTGCATTTCAAATAATATACATATACCTGTACACATACATTTGGGAACTCTGTGAGCAGTTTGTGGTTTTATAGGTTAACAAGAAAAAACCTCAGTAAAAAATAATTGCCACTATGAAAAGGCTGAAAGTAATCCTGTGTGTGTAACCCTTTACAAAAATGTATTCTTTTCTTTTAGATGAAAAAGTTCACTAAAAACTGTCTTTTCTCTCATGTATATGTATGTTTAGAAAACTGTAGACTTAATTACAGCTCCTGAAAATGATGGCATCTCCCACAGATATGTTATCAAATGCATTTTTGTTAAAGATGATTGTTTAAGGTGGAGTGAGTATTAGTATGCATTATTATTGGCATAAATGAGACCTGCTGCTTTTCTCTGTGTTAGAGCCCAATATTTCAGTTTTAAAATTCTGTTAATTACAAAATTGAAAACACTAACTTTTACTATTACATTGTAGTAAACTGTCTACAATGACAGGTACTTACAAAATACGTTCTGTGCTTAGCTGGCATATTCCTATGTATTCTGTTTAGGTATGACTGTCATAGTCTGTTGAGTTTCTATGATAAAATCCACTGTTTGGTGGTGGTGGTGGTTGTGGTTGTGTGTGGTTTTTTTTGTTTGTTTTGAAATTGTGTGTGTATTGGGATGGTGGTGGTTGGGAGACAGGCCATGGGGGTAAACTTACTTTCCACCGTATATAAAATTCTGCAAGAGATATAAAGCTCTGTAAAACAGCTGACTAGTCAATTTGTTTTAAAAATGCTGATGTCCTTGGAGAACTGTCCATTTGCACATGCACAGAATCTTTGTTTGTTATGCTTTATAATACAGCTTTCCAGAATGTTAGCTGAATAAAATCTTAGGGGGATGTATAAAACCTATTGCTTCGTGATATTAAAAGTATTATAGGCAATAATATGTATGGAACAAACGCATAGTGTGTTGAAACCAAATTATAGGATGAATTAATGTCTTTTGGGGAAGGGGAGCTTTTTTCTTGCGCTTCAGTCTTGCGTGTTTCTCAGACCTGAAAAATTAATTTTTTGAATTTAAGCAAGAACAAAGTAAGTTGGTGGCTTTTTTTTTTCAAAGGAAGCTCTACTAGAGGAATTTAAGCAATTGTCTGGGTTTTAAATCAAATCGGTTTAACTGCATGTTCACACACATATTCAGTATATGTAGCATAAGTGTTGAAAAGCTCTTAGGTAGAAAATCTTTAAAAGAAATTAAGTTGCACACAGTCACAAGGCTATTCATGACTTGTATTGTTTTCTAAAACAGAATTTGCTATAGGCTTTTATACATATGTTGATAGCTCCCTTAAAATATTCTTCATGATATTGCATTGATTTAGCTTTCATTAGGAGACATCCCTTTCCCTTTTTTGTGCTTCAGGATTCAACTGTCCTGGAAAGATCTCCTTGCATGTTAAATGGAAAGCAAATAGCTTGCCTTGAATGACATTTGTTGGTTTTCTTTTCATGACACTGAGAGTTGATCTGTATCCAGAGATATGTTTGTTTATAGATGTGTCTGGAAGTTACCTTTAAATCCAATAATCATTATAGGTCCAAACTAGGACACCAGATCAAACACGATAGCTCTGTAGTTCAAATGTGGCTCTGAACTTCAGATTTAGTTCCTCTAGATGGTACAAAACAAAACCCTGGATCTAAAAACACCCTCAACTTTGGAGAAGCTTGGATCTGGATCTGAATTTTGTGATTCAGTCAGCTACAAGATCTTATTTAAATCAATAGCAAAATTCCATTTGCTGGATTGGGATCACGATTTAGCTATAAATAGCTGCATAAACGTGCACATTATTCAGTGTTTTTCAATATTATGGTGTGTATTTGAATAAATAGCTTAGACAGTGAGTTACAGTTAATCCATAGTGGCATCTTTTGTATGCAAAAACAAAGTATTATGATGATACAATCAGATTTTGTTTTTGTTTTCCAATCTGCTACACTTGCTTGGATATTTGATATATTGGTTTTTCTAACCATCCTCAGCCACTGAAGATTCTGCTGTGATTATAGTATAAGAATTTCCAAAACACAAAGAAAAATGTTTTTAAAAATGTATGACAGATATTAAAGGGAAAAATAACAGTGAACTATACTGGTCACAGGACTTTATACTTGTAATGAATCTTTAATTGCTTGTGAATTGAGCTAGTACCTACCATCCTGCTTTAGCATATCCTATTGGTCTTTTTGAAAAGAGGAACATTACTGCATTGATACAGAAATAATGATAACATTTTAATGTTCAGCTATACTACAAATTGAAGTTTGTGATGTTTCTTGATAAACTGTCTGACTCTTGGTGGGGGGAACTTTTTAGATATAAGAAGTAAATTAAGGTATGAACCTTAAAGTACAATAATAGAATGTCCTTTTATATTTCATAATGTTTGTAGTTTTCTTATGAAAGTCATAACCTGTGTACAAGTTCATCAGTTTTACCTGACATAGATTAAAAAAAAAGCTTTAAATATAAATTCTCCCCTCTGCATCTAGGTCATTGTGAGTAAAGTATTGAAGCCAGGGTAGCCTAATCTAGCTTTCAAATTTAAAACAAAGATGTAAGAATAAAGTTGAGGTTCTCTATAAGGAGATCAGTGCCATCTGTTTAAAAAATTACAATGGTTTTCTCTTAATATTATGTTGCAAGAATTTTAATCTGATTTCTAAAGCTAAATGTTTAATAAAAGTTTGTAAAATGACCTGTTGTTCCATCTGGTATGCTATGAGTGTTGATGTGGAATGAGAACACACAAATAATGATACAAAATTAAACACATCTTGTTGTCAAGGAAGCAACTCTGGCAACAGATTGTGCTCTGAGCAGTATGTTGCCACTAATAAAGCTCTCTAGGAAATAAAAGTTGTCATAAAGGGTAGTATATGTTGTACTAAAACCTGGTTTGTTCCTCATGATTTTCCTGGCTATAAAATTTCTTTATAACATTTGATATATCAATAAATTAATATTTCTTTAGGATGTTAATATATAATTTTCACAATATTATCAGTACTTTTAAAAACTTCCTCATGAGCCCTGAGAGTGGCAGCAGTAGTTTACACAGAATTTTTCAGCTTAAATCATTATAGTGGAGACAAATCCGCTGGATCATTGAGTTGTAAAATGCTAAAGTTTTGAACCCAATCTTAATGCAGGAATTCTGATTAATTGCTTTCTGGTGCAAAAGAGTACATGATCATGCATGGGGAGTCACTGAGTGATGTCTTATTGCTTTCTTTTTCATAAGCACTATGTATAGCTGGTAATGACCCTTGCTTTAGTTACTTGTGGCTACTCTTTTCATTCTGCTCTAAAATTGGCCACTATTGAACCTATTTTGTGTCCCAAACTGCAGTTTACTGCAATCTTCAGAGTAATCAGTCTTCATTGTGATATCAGTGAAAGGGTATGGGAGGGCGGGGGGAATCATCCCATCAAAGCACAAAGTTGTGTGCCATTCTTAGTACATACCTTCTCCTTGATGTCAGAGGATGTTGCATGCATGGATGTTAAAAATATGGTCCTAAATTAAAATGTGGGGGATATTCTTGGACATTTTAAATGCACATTTTTGGTTATTGGCTTAGAAATAACTGCTACATTATACTTTCAGATTTTTTTTATGTTAAAGCAAACCCCTTAACATTACTCAGTAGGTGGGGTGCAAGCAATAGATGGAAATTCATTCAGCACAGTTACCATTAATTGAATATCTTTGCTCCATATAAAGTACAGGTCATATGTACATTCAGATATTATTTATCACATTAGAATTATAAAGTTCTAGGTACAATGCATGAAAACTAGAAATAGGCAAGTATAAGAAAAGAAGGGACAACTAATTCAGGAAATTAATGGATACCTTCAATCTCTAGCTTCTTGTTTCAACTAACATAATTTCTGAGAGTTATTACCTACTGACCGCTGTTCAGTTGCTTTCGTAAAATATGTTAGTGGTCTTAGTTCAATCTCCAGAACTTCACTCCTGGGAGTAATTGCTGCTTTTGGAGATGATACTTTGCATTTCTTTAGTGCTCTATATCCATAGATCTCAAACATGGGTAAATGTTGTAGATGGTGGGTTCAGCAAGTACTGTAAGGGTATAATAGATACAGAGACTGCACCATCTGGTCACCCATAATTGCATGAGCTGTTCAGTCAAAAAATTATGTACACTGATAGAAAAACATCAGAATAAGTATACAGCCATTGTTCTCTATTTGACATTACATAAGGAATGTTAAGATTCAATGTTGCTAGCATAATGCTTTAATAAAATGTTAATTTATTTAATAACTATAATTCCCCCCTCAAAGTGTTGGGAAGACATTTAAAAAACAGACTTCAGCATAAGCAGACATGCCGCCTGTTACTAACTGCTTAACTTTCACATAGGCATGTGAAACTGGAGAATCTCTGTATTTTGGTTACTAATAGAATCATTCTATAAGTACTTTAGAAATGATAAATAGTGTCAAAAAATGGCTTACCCAAACTACTAAAAAATTCTGAGGTGAGAAGGTACCATTGTGATCCTCTAGTCCAGTGGTTTTCAAGTTACAGGTTAGGACCCAGAACAGGGTCTCAGACCCTCAGGTACTAGGTCACAGAGTCCCCTGCTGCCACCATTGAACAACTAGAATGCATTGCTCAAAGATGTAATTGTTGGGTCATGGGCATAAATTATTTTTTTAACTGGGTCCTGAGAAACATAGTCTGAAAACCTCTGCTCTAGTCAGATCTCCTGAATAACACAGGCCACTGGGCTTTCTTGAATTAATTCCTGTTTAAATTACAGCATCCATCTCAAAACCCATCCTAGCTTCACTTGATGGAAAATCCATCATGAACATTGGTTGTTATTCCAGTCGTTAATTAAACTCATTTTTAAAAATGTGTGCCTTATGTCCAGTCTGAATGTATCTAGCTTCAACTTGCAGTTATTGGATCATGTTATATCTCTGTCTGCTCGACTGAACAGCTCATTATCAAATTTTTCTTTCCATGTAGGTACCTGTAAACTGTCAAGTCACTGCTCAATCTTCTCTTTGTTAAGACAACTAGATTGAAGTCCCTCAGTCTTTCACCATGACATGTTCTCTGATCCTTTTATCACTTTCCTGGCTCTCATTTTCCTCTGAACTTTCTACCATTTTTCAACACTCTTCTTGAGTTATGGAAACCAGAACTGTTCCTTGTATTTCAGTAGCAGAGGCACTGGTGCCAAACAGAAGTAATATCTTCATAATCCTTCTCCTTATCTCCTATGTGTCTAACAATTGCATTGCCCCTTCAATCACAATGGGTGCTCATATCCAACTGATTATTCACCATGACGCCAATGACTTTGGGTCACCTCTTCCCAGGGTAGAGTCCTGCATTCTGTAAGTACTGGTATGTGAACGTTCCTTTTCTAGAAGTATGACCTCACATTTGAAATGAATTTTGTTTGCTTGTGTCCAGTTTACCATGCCATCCAGATTGCTTTGTGTCCCATGTGTGCCATCATTGGGAGAAGTAGCACGCTTAAAGTAGCCAATAAATAGTTCCGAGGATGGTGAGGTGTCTAGTAATACTATTTCTATTCAAAGGCTTCCAAATAACTTTGTTTGTAAAGGTACTCACAACTTGAAAACTGTATTCATCCATCTTTAGCAAAAACATACACTTAATCAGGTTAGCACCTGCCAATCTCTTACTGTTTTGAGGATTTTGAAATTGATTTTTTTTTTTTTTTACTCATTCTTCAAAAATGCCCTTGCCTTGAGTGGAATTTTATGAGGTTGACAATATGTGGGACAGAGCATAACTTTCTGAAGAGTACAGTAAATTACTAAAACTTAGAGATGAGGATTAAATCTGTTGAAGAGGGTTAGAATGAGTGCTTAGTACCTTCCAAAAATAAGCAGACAAGACATTTTAGTCTTTAAAAGTGGCACAGGACTCCTCATTTGTTTTACTGAACTACAATAACATTGCTACCCCTTTGGAACTTGTCAACATCCAAAAATAATTTTAGTGACTCTTCAGGGAGGATTCAGAGTTTTGAATGACAATTCCTATGCTTTGTGTTTGATTAACAGTATGTTATGTAACAAGCAGGTGCAACTGAAAGATAGATTTACTGATCACATTGAGAGACTGCAGATTCGGGGGTAACTGCATCTGTGGGTGCGGCTGCAGATATCCACAGCCCCATTGGCTGTGGCTGGGGATCCTATTTTTATGAATGATCCTGCAGCTGCTGCTACAATCTGCATCATCAGCGCACAGGGGCGAACAAGGAAGCACTCCAGCTAATCCCAATTAAGCTCTGATTGGTGGTCTGCCAGCGAATCAGAGTCTCAGTCACAACAGGCTGGAAATTGCAGAGACACCACTCACTGTCAATCAGTTAGCATGCTGGTCTTTGATTGGCTCATCCCCCATGCCTTCCCCTCCCACTTCTTTATTTTCTTGTTTGTGGTCTCAATCAAGCTGTCAATTAGAAATTTCATTGGTGGCCAAGGAAATCTGATTGACAGTACAGCATGCAAATCATAAACAAGAAAAGTAAAAAATGGGTGGGACCCACGTGACTAAAGAGTCGATCAAATACTAAAATGCTGACTGTGAGCCCAAACTCAGTTGTGAATGCAGTTCTGGATACACATAAAATATGGCATGCAGATTACTGATTGGATAAAGACTGGCATTTGCTGGAAGCAGTCCGATTTTGGGTCCACATTTTTCTATCCACTCAGGGTTCTAGAGACCAGTATTTAGAAGCTTAAGGCTCTTACATATGTTTCCCAGTTAGCATTCACAAGCCTCTGGTTAGTTCTGAGTCGTGATTGTTTCTTTGATTTCAGTCTCCTGTGATTGAGGCCTGCAAGGATCTGTCCTGTCCCACTGGAAAGGAGTATGCTTAGGAAGAGTAAAATATTTTGGGACGTAGGATTATTTTTATGCTGTTCATATTTAAAATGCTTTTTTTCTATCATATCCAGTTTATCTAGAGATGGCCTCCTGTCCTCTGATATGGGCTTTGCCATATTTCCAAATGATCTTCAGCTGTAATATGGTCTGTTTTGGGACATCCTGAATTACTGAAAGGTGATTTACTTTAGGGATACAGTGGGCAGCTTCAGCTAGTGAGGATTGTGACTGTCCACCCCTTAAGCAAAGGAAGACTGTGAACATATAACACCTAAATTGCAGTCTGCATCCTGGTGCAGTTGAAGGGATTGGTTGTCTTCTATAAAGCTCTGAATAGCCTGGGATCTCTCAGTCTGAGGAGAGGCCTCTTCTCCTATTCATACTGGAATTCTACTGGGATCCTAAGGCTCAGTGTAAGCCTTTCATCTCTTTTTAGAGCAAGTATGGGACTATCTTGGTTGTGGGAAAAGTGCACAACTCTTTGCAGAATTTGTACCATTACAGAAAAGACATTGCTGCTGCATATGCCCTTGTCCATTGGTCTCCTGTTGTGTTAGCTGTTAAAGCACTTGTATTTTGTAACCTAAAAGAGAAAACCATTAATCAAAATCCCAGATCTTTTGCAGCTGAGGGGCACTTAGCAGAGGCTGGCATGTGAACACTCTTTTTATGTGTCAGTTTTTATTTTGCTTCTTATACTCAAATTCCAAAGTGAATCCCACTCTAGTGAAACTATTTAGGAGGCCTTGTAAAATGGTTTGACTATTTTTTCATAGTTTTGGTTTATAGCCAATGGATGTTTTTGTCAATGAGTGTGGATGGCACAGATTAAGATGGTTTGGTTTTGTATCAGTTTTTGGGAAGGTTTTATTCGTCTTCAATTCCAGTAGTATGGGCACAGTATCTTCATCTTAATGCACAATAGGAGTAGTAAGTTGTTGAAGAGTTTTAATTGTTTTCTACTAAGTCATTCTTTAGTTTACTGTATAGTGGGTTAAATAGCCTAGTAACTTTCATATTGTAGGATTACAGTTGTGGTGAAAGAGAATTAATCCTGTAACTCTTCTTGTGGAAAAAGTAAAATTAATTGGAGTTGTAAAATCCAGTCATATTTCTCAGTAGTGGTGAGCATCTCTTACTACTCCTGGTTCTTACTGTGCTTTCCATCTATAAATCTCATACTACTTAACAAAGGGAGTTAAACATCATTATCTCCATTTTACAGGCAAGGCAGCTGAATCATAGAATATTTAAAAGAAAGCACACAAGTATGTAGGGACAAAATAAGAGATGCTGTCACAAAATGAGTCACATTTAGTAAAGGATGGAAAGCAATCAGAGGTTAAATACAGTACGAACAGGAGAAGGATGAAGGCAGGTGTAGATCCTCTACTTAATGGAGAAGGAGAGAATATACCTTTGCTCCTCAATGTTATCAGTTATTTAATGACTATTTTTCTTCAGCCTACCATAAGAAAATTAATGGTGGCAGACAGTAGTAACAAAGGGAAAGGAATGCAAATTAAAATAAAAAAAGAGCAGCTTAAAAACACTTAAACTACATGCACTGAGTAGGGCCCAGTAAAATTCCTCCCACGGTACCAAAGGAATTAGCTGAAGTAATCTCAGAATGGTTACTGATTAATTCACATAGGGTATGTCCCAGAGGACTAGAAAAGCAAAAACATAGTACCTCTCTTTAAATGGGAGGACAAAGAGGACCTAGGGAATTAAACCATTTAGCCTAACCTTGATCCTTGGAATGATACTGGAAAAAACTATTAATCAGTAAGCTCCAAGACAATAAGATTGTAAGGAATAGCCAGCATGAATTTGTCAAGAACAAATAATGTCAAACCAATATAATGTCTCCCCTTGATTGTGTCACTGGCTTAGTTGATGTGGGAGAGGAGACAGTCGACATATCTTGGTTTTTCAGTAAGACTCTTGCCATAATCAGTCAAGACATTTTTCTAAGCAAACCAGAAATATGTAGTCTAAATTTATAGAATCATAGAATCATAGGGTTGGAACAGACCTCATGAGGTCATCTAGTCCAACCCCCTGCCAAAAAAGCAGGACCACTCTCAATAAATTATCCCAGCCCCGGTTTTCTTTAACCAAGCCTTAAATATCTCCAAAGATGGAGATTCCACCACTTCCCTATGTAGCCCATTCCAATGCTTTACCACTCTCCTAGTAAGAAAGTTTTTTCCTAATATCCAACCTCGATCTCCCCAACTGCAACTTGAAACCATTGTTCCTCCTTCTGTCCTCTGTTACTACCGAGAACAGCTAAGCTCTGTCCTCCTTGGAGCATCCCTTCAAGTAGCTGAAGGTTGCTATCAAATCCCCCCTCAGTCTTCTCTTCTGCAGGCTAAATAAGCTTAGTTCCTTCAGTCTTTCTTCCTAGGGCTTGTGCTCCAGCCCCTTGATCATTTTTGTTGCCTTGCGCTGGACTCTTTCTAGTTTGTCCACTTCCTTTTTGTAGTGGGGATCCCAAAACTGGACACAGTGTTCCAGATGCAGCCTGACCAGTGCCAAAAAGAGGTGAACGATCACATCCCTCGATCTGCCAGCAACACTTCTTCTGATGTAGCCCAGTATGCCATTGGCCTTTTTGGCAGCAAGAGCACACTGTTGACTCATATCCAGCTTCCCATCCACCATGACCCCCAGGTCCTTTCCTACAGTGCTGCTACTTAGCTGATCGCTCCCCAGCCTGTAGCAGTGCATGGAGCTTTTCTGTCCCAAGTGCAGGACTTTGCACTTGTCCTTCTTGAATCTCATGAGATTTCTATTGGCCCACTGCTCCAATTTGTCAGTCTCTCCCTGAATCCTGTCCCTGCCCTCCAGCATGTCTTCTGTTCCCCCCAGCTTGGTGTCATCCACAAACTTACTGAGTGTGCAGTCTATCCCATCATCCAGATCATTAATGAAGATGTTGAACAGAACTGGCCCCAGGACCAACCCCTGGGGCGCACCACTCATTACTGGTTGCCAGCTTGACATGGAGCCATTGATTCCTACTCGCTGAAACAATTGATCTAGCCAGTTCTCTATCCACATTACAGTCCACATTTCCAACCCATACTTCCTTAACTTGCTGACGAGAATGCTGTGGAAAACTGTATCTAAAGCCTTGCTAACATCAAGGTATATCACATCAGCAGCTCTTCCCCATCCACACATCCAGTCTTCTCATCACAGAAGGCAATGAGGTTGGTCTAACATGATTTACCATTCGTGAATCCATGCTGGCTATTTCTGATCACTGTATTTTCCTCCAAGTGTTTCATGATGGATTCTTTGAGAACCTGCTCCATGATTTTCCAGGGACTGAGGTGAGTTTGACAGGTCTATAATTCCCCAGATCTTCCTTTTTCCTTTTCTTGAAGATATGCACTATATTTGCTTTTTTCCAGTCCTCTGGCACCTCTCCTGTTCATCATGGGTTTTCAAACACAATGGCCAGTGGTACTGCTATCTCATCAGCCAACTCCCTCAGCATCCTTGGATTAAGCTCATCCAGCCCCATGGACTTATGCACATTCAGCTTCTTTAAGTAGTCCCTAACCAGACCTTCCATCACCAAGGGCCTCTCTTCTTCTCTCCAATCTGCAATACGCAGTATAGTGGGCTGGGAGCTGGCACTAACTGTGAAAACTGAAGTAAAGAAAGCATTGAGCACTTCAGCTTTTTCCTCATCCTCCATCACGAGGATACCTGCCCCATTCAGAAAGGGACCTACACCATCCCTGATCGTCGTCTTGTTATTGACGTACTTGAAGAACCCCTTCCTATTATCCTTCACATCCCTTGCTGGCCATAACTCCAATTGTCCTTTGGCCTTTCTGATTTTATCCCTGTAGTCCCAAGCAATATGTTTATATGCCTCCTTCGTCATCTGTCCAAGCTTCCACTTCCTGTAAGCTTCCTTTTCCTGCCTTAGCTCAGTGCAGAGTTCTCTGTTAAGCCACACTGAGCACCTTCCACGTTTGCTGTTCTTTCTGCTCATCAGAATGGTATCTTCCTGTGCCCTTAGCAGGGTTACTTTAAAATACAGCCAGCTTTCTTGGGCGCCTTTCCCCCAAGGGATCCTGCCCATCAGTTCCCTGAGGGAGCCAAAATCTGCTTTTCTGAAGTCCAGGGTCTGTGTTTTGCTTCTTTCCTTTCTTCCTTTGATCAGGATTGTGAACTCTACCATTTCATGGTCACTGCTGCCCAGGTTGCCATTCACTTCCACTTCCCCAATCCAGTATGAGAGGTGCAAGGCCCCTAGTTGGTTCCTCCAGCATTTGTATCAGAAAGTTGTCCTCAACACTCTCCATAAAGTTCCTGGATTGCCTGTGCACTGCTGTATTGGCTTTCCAGCAGATGTCAGGGTAACTGAAGTCCCCCATGAGAACAAGGGCCTGTGATCTAGAAACTTCTGCCAGTTGTCCATAGAACACCTCATCCACCTCCTCCTTCTGGTCTGGAGATCTGTAGCAGACACCCACCATGACATCCCCCTCGTTGCCCTCCCTTCTAAACTTAACCCACAGACTTTCAAATGATGCGTTTCCACTTCCATAATGGAGCTCTGAGCAGTCACAGAGCTCTTTTACATATAGCACTACTCTTCCCCGTCTTCTTCCCTGCCTGTCCTTCCTGAACAATTTATACCCATCCATGGCAGAACTCCAGTCATGCGAGCTATCCCACCACGTCTCTGTTATTCCAATTATATCATGGTTCCTTGTCTGTGCCAGTACTACCAGTTCTTTCTGCTTGTTTTCCAGGCTCCTCACATTCATGTACAGGCCGAAAATGCCAGGCTGATTTCCCTACTTTCCCCTGTCAATTTTCAGTTCTGTTGTACCTACCTCCTTGCATTTTCTCCAGGTGTTGTCCTCCTCCATTTGCCTCAGGTATTGGGGCTTCATTAGAACACCTAAGACGATTATTTGACTCCCCACCTCAGTGTTCCAACTACCCTCTCTTCTATCCCTGGTGTTACAGTCCCAGCACGCCGCAAGTTCCATCCCTTCCCCCAGGTCTCCCACATTGTGACTTACCTATGGGTAATTAAATTACTATGAGGTGGGTACACAACTGGTTGGAAGATCATATTCAAATAATAGTTTTCAATCAGTGGCTTTCCTGTCAAAATAGGAAACTTATCGAGTGGGATTCCTTAGGGATCTGACCTAGATATGGGACTAGAAAATATTTTTATTAATATTTGAATAATGAAGTGGAACATATTCTGTATGACATCAGTGGGAGGAGTTACAAGCACTTTAGGGGATGGGATTATAATTTGGTAGTTTGTCAATGCATTATCAATTATTGTAAAAAAACCTCTGTGTAATTTCTCACAAATTTGTCAGGCTTTAACTTACAGTCAAGTTATGCCTTTCTCTGCTAGATTAGAGCTTTTATAAGAACCTGTTATTTTCTCCCTGTGAAGGCACTGATACACTGTAATCAAATCACCTGTGACTCCTCTTGGATAAGCTAAATAAAATGAGCTATTTAAGTCTCTCACTGCAAAGCATTTTCTCCAGCCTCAAATCATTTTTGTGGCTTTCTTCTGCACCATCTAACTTTTCAGCAACTGCTCTAACACAGAGACATCAGAACTGTATGCACAGCTGACATGTTCAACTTTGGGGTCCATTTCAGACCCAGGAAGAAGGGTTGTAACTGCCTACCCTATAACCTTGGATTCCTTAATTGTTTTGGTACCATAGCTTGCAGTCTGTACACCTACAGCTGGCAGACAGGCATACACTGAGTGTGTGTTAAACAGCTCTGGATCACCACTTTGGTTCCAGCAGTCTGTTTTTTACAGCCCAGCTACACTCTGATATCCACCAGGATTGCTTACTGCTAGCCGAATGACTCTGACATACTCCCAGCCCTTAATTTTCCAAAAGCTATGTGCTCTTCACCATTCTGGATTATTCAGAGGAATAATTCACTTTGTTTGCTAAAGAATTAATACCCAGCAGCTTGACATGTTGATTTGAACTGATTGTTAATGCCAGTTAAATACAGTATAGATTAAAGCAAAATATGTTTATTAACAGGACATAGCTTATGTGATGCCAAGTAACAAAAATAACAGTAGAGACGGTTAGAAGCAAAGGTAAAGGACATGCATCTGAAAGTCTAAATCTTAATCTCCTTTGTGTGTGATTTTTACTTCCATATTTCCTTCATATTTATATAATTCCATGGGTGTTTACTGTATGTATTCCATGCAAAAATATTAATTATTAGTGTTAGTTTTCCAGTGACACCCTTCATGACATAGTTTGACATTATTTGATGATGATTCCACATTGACAACTACTGTTTATCTGTCAGGCCTTTTTATCTATTAACATATTCTCTATTAATACTACATAATGCTAATTTTAAAATCAGAATGGCATGTGATACCAAGTCAAATATAACACAAACTTCTAAATTATACTACATCCATGAATTACATTGACAAACTAGTAATTTCAAAGAATGAAATCAGGTTTATTTTTTGAGACCTGTTTTCCATAAAAGCATGTTGATTGGCATTATTTATATTTCTATCTTTTTAATTCTGCATTGATTGAGTTTCCTGTCATTTTTTCCATTATTTTGCCTGATACTGATGTCTGTTAACAAGGTCATCCCACTTACCACTATTCAAAAAGGGCACAGCATTAGCATTCAGTTTTTTGAATTTCCTCTGTATTCCAAAAGTACTTATAAATGAGCATCAATGGGCCAAATATCTGTTCGGATGACCTTTTTTAAAGATTCAAGTGCAAGATATCCAAACCTGCTGATTTTAGATAACATATACAACATTGACTTTTTAACATTCTCCTTAGTTACTAATAGATGGGAAAGTACTTCATCTGAATCACATTATGAGTACATCATCCTGTTTATTTTTGTTCTAAATTTTGAGATTTATTGAACATTTGCTTTTCCCAGAACTAATTCCTATTTGCACTACAGTGGATCTTTTTAGAAAAACATCCCATGTTGACTTAAATATGTGATAGAAAATTTGCCATGAGCTTTTGTAAGATGTGCCAATGCTTAATTACCTTCATTCTTTAACATAATAAGAGTTTCCTATTTCAACTCTAAATTTCTCTAACTTCATGTTTCAGCTTAAGGAGGCACAGAGATGTGAACAGACTTGCCTGAGGTCACCTAGGAAATCAATGGCAAAGCTGGGAATAGAATCTCGATCTCTTGACTCACAGTTCAGTACTGTATGCATAAAATTGCATTGCCTGCCAACTTGACAGGCAGTTTCTTTGGGCTCAGAAGTAACTTCTGCCCCTTAATTCCTTGGGTTTTTCAAGTAGACTAAATTTCACCAGTCCATTCATCATTCATATGATTGATGTCTTCGGACACTTCTTGTCTTAAATAGCCTTTCACAATTGTATCAGATATAACTCAGCCACAGGGCATACTTTCTAAATTATTTGTTTTTTAAAATGAAGTTGCCACTAGTGTTGATACCTTCCTTTGAAGTCTGAAACTTAATTTATATTTGAAAGATTTGTGATGTGAGCTCTAGAATGTTGGTCACTGCAGATCTAAGACTTCAAGGATAAAAAGTATGTCAAAGGCCTGGCTTGCTCCATTTCACGACCTGCAGGAGGGGGGAGTGGCAGAATTGTTGTTTGGTGTCTAATACAGAATTTATTTCTAAAGGCCCTACAGCAGCATTCCTAGATCTTTACTTACTCCAACCTATTGGATATCATTTTACACCCAAAGGGCCTAATCCTACACCATAGAAATAAATATGGGTTTTGCCTTTGACTCATATGGGAGCAGGATCAGGTTAAGGTATGATTCACTCTGACACATGACTGTAACAACGAGCCATATTTCAGTTTAAATAATTTTATTTTTCTAGCCATTGGATGTTACTATGTCTTTGCTAAATTGAAGTGCTCTGTGCTATCAGATATCTTTCCTGTGTGATTGTTTTAGATCATGAGCAAGCCACCTTTTAACCTTCTCTTCAGTAAGCTAAATGATTTGAGCTAATAGTCTCTCATTTTAAGGCACATTTTCAGTGGCTCATCATCCTTTTAGCTATCTTCTGAATCCTCTTCAGTTTTTCAATACACTCTTTAAAGCATTGACACCAAAACTATGCATTGTATTCTAACACTCATCTCATCGGTGCCAATGTGCAGAAATAACATCAATACCCTGCTGCTACTCAATTCTGTGTTAAGGCATTACAAGGACTGTCAGCCGCCTTTGTGCTTACATATAAAATATGTATACATGTACTGTTTTTTATGCAGAGCTGTAGATAAGTACAAATTCTACTCTTTCTTTAGCAGTACCCATTAGGAAATTGGTAATTGAATTTTTTTCCATTGAAGGTGTGACCTTCTTCTGCAATGATGTCTGATTTGATTACTACAATTGTTCAACCTCCTCTACTTTTTATCTGTTTTAAAGAAGTTTAGGTTAACCTGTTAAATATCAGACCATGAAAGGTGAAATAAAACATTGAATTAAAAGAACAGCTTTAAAATACTCTCCCATTTGTGACTGGATTTTCAAAATATCTTTCAGAGAATCTTGTCCAAAATTACTTCTCTTATGAAACTTTTGAACATATATGAACAAGTTTTTTTTTTTTTATACTGCACTGTAGGATACCTCCACTTCTCTCTTTACTTACCTCTCAGATGCTCTGTACTGTGGCAGCCTTCCCTGGGGTTAGAAGATAGTATTGCCACCATTCATAATTCAGACAAAGACAGTTTCTTTAGAGAAATTCAAATGGTAGATTTCTGGAACTGTAAGTTATATAAAGGTTGTGGTGGGGAAGCACTGTATGAATATTGATAAATACAGTAGCAGTGTAGATTGTGTCATGAATACATGCTATTTTAGAAAGTGTTCTAGTTTGATGAATAAGCTATTTAGGTAGCCTTGCTCAACTTCATAGTATAATAACATGGCTTTTTACTGTAGAGATTAACTAGCAGGGAAGTCTAATTTGATTGGAATCATGCACAAGCTCTTAACAGATAGGGAAATTATCCTCCAGAACAAAATCTAGGAGTTTGGAGGAAGGGATGTTTGCCCACTGACTTCCCAATACCACGTAAGTGGCCTGGTTGTGGTGTTTTTTGTTACTTCTTGTATTATATGTATTTTTTTATTTTGGTCTCATTATCATCTCAGGCTGTGAGCTTTGTGGAGATGGTACTTCCTCTACAAAAGCTTATTTTTCTTCTTTCTATGCAAGTGGAAGGAATCCTTCCCAGAGACAACTTGAATGATCCAAAACCAATAGAAGTAGGTTAACCTAACTTAATTGAGCTAAAGTGCAAGTGCTCTGTCAACAGTAGTAGCATTTCTACCCTCCTTTTGTTCTCTATTTTAGTAACACTTTCAGTTAATCACCCATCTTTCTCAAGAGTACTCCAAAATACAACTTCATAGTAAGGATAAATGGATAAAAACAGAACTGGAGTTATTAGACTTAATGTTTGAGACAAAGTGTCCCAGGGAAATAACTTTCCGAAAGCTCGAAAACATCTCCTTTTACAAAGAAACTGCTCCTTCCAACATCTTATATCTCTCTTTCAAATGGCTTTTCTGACAAATAGGGTAACCAGATGTCCCAATTTTTATAGGAACAGTTCTGATATTCAACACTTTTTTCTTATATAGGCACCTATAACCCCTGGCCCAACCTGGTGGGGTGGTGGGTTTTGGGGGTTTTTTATTTTTATTTTTTTTGTTTACACTAGCTATCTTATCACCCTACCGACAAACAAAAAGAGATTCTCTGGCAGGTGACTGAATATAGCAAATCTCAGAAGGCAGTTATATATCTTGACTTATAAGAAGAAAGCCATAACATGTTAAAGCTGTAACTAAGAATTTTTGGCTCTATAATAAAGTGGCTCCGTTTAAAATCTAACCACTTCCCACTTAGTAATTTAAAACAAACACAGTATTCCCTAGTAACCATATTCCCACTATTACGTGTAAGAAATTATTCTATGCTAGCAGTATATTTGCATTAATGCCTCTGTGAGAGTATTTTTGTGGATGCTCAGTATGGTAGTGATATCAATGTGAAAAAGAGGATTTTTTTCCCTTCCTTGGTATGTAGTTCGCGTGGTGCATATTAAAGGAATGGCTTCATAATGGAGTGTAATCCAAAAGAAGCTGAATAAATAGACAATCTCTCTCACACACACACACACACACACACACACACACACACACACACACACAC